>VXAK01002012.1:113398-214493 GCA_013399435.1 Arenaria interpres
CCTCCTCTTCTCTCCAAGTCTACATCAACGATCAAAGTGGAGAGCTCCTTGCTCTGTCACAGAGGGAAGCGAAATTGCCGTGATTTGAATGCAACCTAAAAGGCACTCTGCAATTCAACTCAATCAGTATAAACTTACTTCCCAGCCCTGACGCAGCTGTTCCTCCCCTGTGGAAGAGAAAATAATACTTGAACCTTGCCTCCTCTGCAAGGGGGAGAAGGCATGGGAGAGCCCTCACTGCCTCTCAAGCCGTCTGAAATCATTTCGGCTTAAAATATAATTAGCATCTTCTAATACAGTAATATACTAATATTGGCAATAGCTCCCTGCCTTAATATCAGCCTGTAAAGCCTCTCGTAATCTGGACTCCAATGGCAAGATGCTGACGATGCCACCGCTACAGGTATCCAACATCAGGGGGAGGACTGGGACCCACCACCTTGGAGCAGGGAGAAGCCACCCGGCAAACGCCAACGCCTGGACTTCGAGCGCTGAATCATAGGATCCCTATGAGACAGCCACCATGGATGGGTGGTGGTCATCCAGTGACAACCCATCCGGAACGGCAGTCACCACTCAAAATGGCCTTCATTAGCATTTAACCTGTAGTAAAAATCACTATATTTTCCACCTTCCCTCCATTATTTTTTTCTTTTTGAGGAAAGCAAAATTGGATGGGGAAAAAAAAATATCTTCAGATTTGGGAAGGGTGTTAAAAAGTGTTCTCAGGTCCAAGGAGACCCCTGAGCAACCGTCAGTCAGCTACGTGTCACAAGGAACGCGTCGAATAAACCGGTCTAAGCAACTACTCCACAACTTCACAGAAAAAGACACTTCTCAGCAGGTTTTATTGTCGCTGGCTTTTCCATAAAACACCTCACTGCACCTACTTATTATTACTCCTCTACCTGATCTACCCAACCATATCTAGCACGAACCTTTTGCAAGTTCCTGAAACACCATGAACTAGAAGAAAAAACAATTAAAACCAAGGAGATATCGGTAAAAAAGAGGAGCTATATGTTTTTCAGGGATGAGCAAGATGCACTGGTAGCAAAGTACTTCCTATAATCTTCCATTACAGGGTGAAGGTTTTAATAAAGAGAAATAAAAAGAGCTCACATTTTGATCTTTTCCCAGAGCTAGACATGGTTTAATTAGCTTGATCTCATTATGTAAACTGGAGAGGAAAAAAAGAACACCATTAAAGCAATATCCCACTGGCAAATGAGACAACCTTGACATCAACTAAGATATTTTCTTGGAAAAGTCTCCCCTGCCTGCGATGCAACTTCCACACCTTTTCCTCAGCACAAAGTCTTCATCGTCACAGAATAACAGAATCACATGGGGTTGGAAGGGACCTCTGGAGATTATCTATTCCAACCCCCTGCTGAAGCATGTCCACCCAGAGCAGGTCCCTCAGGAACGTGTCCAGGCGGGTTTAGAATGTCTCCAGAGACGGAGACTCCACCACCTCCCTGGGCAGCCTCTTCCAGGGCTCTGCCACCCTCAAAGTGAAGAAGTTCCACCTCATGTTTAGATGGAACTTCTTATGTTCAAGTCTCTGCCCATTTCTTCTTGTCCTGTCCCACCTCTTCCAGTTGCCTGGCTCAATTCAGTGGTGTTTCTTGGTTTCTGCTCCCCCCCAAGCAGCCCGAATAATGCCAGTTTAGAAAAAATAAATAAATAAAAATCAAGCTAGATATTGACTCGGGTCTATTTAGCCCCAGATCATTTGGTGTATTCTTTGGAAAAGATCAACTGGAACTAAACATTGCCATAATATACTCCATCTGTTAAAGTACATACTTTTGTAATAACACATTTAGAATTCAATAAGAAAAGCAAGAATTACAAACAAGGTGTCCATAATGAGCCTCAATATAATTATTAAACCAGATAAAGTAGGCCTGGTTTTCAATACAAGAAAGTTATTTGTACCTTAATGATAATGAAATGTAAAAAGCATCTGTAATTTCCGCTGAAATGTATTGCAGAAAGTCAACTTAGTGCACGTCACTTTGTTAAGACTATTCTTATTATTGTGTTTGCAATGACAGCAAAATGCTTCTTAGTTCCAACTCCTGGGATATATAAAAATATGATTAGAGCACTATAACAATACAACAATGGATTAATTTGCCCAACCATTACATTTGGATCTGACAGACTTTTATAATTTATTTTACCAACTGAAAGGTGGTTATTTTGGGATCCTGGCTCATAACAAAGTAGTTCAGTGCAGCATTTTCAAATGTATTTTTTTTATATATTCCAGCACTGGCAATACTGCAAGGTCACAGCGATTGTCGCCTGCTTTTTTGTCACCCCGAGCCTTTGTGCCAACCCTCTGCCATGCCTTTCCCTCTGATTTAACTCTGAGACGGAGCTGGGTTCCTACTCAAAAGGGCATCGTGCATCCCACAGCCTCAAAAACAACAAGGCGGCCGTGACTTATCCTGTAAAACCACCACCCAAGCAAAAGAAAGTGATTTTGGGGGGGGGGGAGATGCTTAACAATATTACCTACCCCAGGAAAGGAGAGCATAAAGAACTAATCAGTGTCGAACAGTTACAGCTACAATCGCAGACCAAAAGGTGTTGAGAAATCTGGCCTGACGGGCAGACAATATAAAGGAAAATAATTAATAGCTCATCTGCTGAGTATCAGTGGGAGCCATCCTCGACAACTGCAAGATTAGCATGGAATAATCACAGATTATTAGCAAATTTGTGTGCTCGCTCTCAAACTAAATCAACACCCTTTAGAAGTGGGTGGAAGTTGCCATTTTGGCCTAAAGAAGGGACCAGAATTGAGGTTTTTTTAACAAAGAAAAGACCCCCGGGCCTCAATTATAGTGCTATTCAAAAGGAAGCACGTTCTCACGCAGATGGAGGAACAGCCCAACAATCAGAAATAAAGACTAAACCAGAAACACACAACATCAGTGCGACGCCGCGGACAGGACAATCAAACAGACCTGCTGGCACTCTTCTCTTGCCATCACCATCATCACAGCTTGTTTTTTTCATTTGTTAAGGCAAAACTCCTCCCCAAACTCTTTGCCCTAATCCCACCCATTCTTCTGATGACCTCCTCTCTTAAATTTCCTCCTCTGCTATTTCCTTCCCGGTGCCCCAGCTGTTGGAGCTGGAGACCACCCTGCACCGAGCATCTCTCCCAGGAGAACATCCCCGCACTGCTCCGTGCCTCGTGTTACATCTGCACCACCACAGGCAGACACACCAACACATCCTTAGCCAACTACAGAAGAGTTGCCAAGACCCAGATTACGGCTGAACTAAAGGAAAAGCATTCCAGCAGGATTTCAGGAGGTAAGCCGTGCATTTCAGGATGACCACGCATGAACCACACATGAGTGATCTCCTCCAGCTCTCCTGCCGTCAGCCTGGTCATTAGGAGTACAGTTCTGACCCCTAGGGTCTTGACCCATGGTGACCCAAAGGCAGGAGACACTTCTCCAACTGGTTTAAATCCATGACAGAAGATGCTCAACATTATGGAGGAGACCATCTTCTGCAAGAACTACTTGATAATTTAATGACATTATGGGAAAATAAAGATAAGCGCTATGTTTCCATGAGCCAGAACTATATTCTCAGCTTTATACTCTTTGTACTACACCATAAGCTTCGACTGGGAGCCTCTCCACCAGAAAAATAACATTTTTCTTCTCGTTTTGAATGCTGACATCCGACACGAGCCTTCGCTCTCCTTTCCCCAGCCCTTCGAACTGTACCGTTCCTTCTCATCTACCCCCAACGCACCACACGCACCCCAAGACGATGGCGCTGCCCAGGTTAACAAGGAGAGAAATTAATCCAATGTCCCTTTTAATTGCCGCGGCAAGGCAGAGGAAAGCAAGTTGAAAAGGATGCTTTATTTGCTCATACTCTGTTTTTAGCCATCACAGACGGTCATGCCATAACTCCAGGCACGGCACACTGACACTGTAAAAACCTTCCACGGACTTAACCCCTCCCATACGGATAACACAACTCCTTCATTTCTGGATCATTGTGTCACTAATATCCCCAGCTTTTAGGCAACGGGACTTATTATGTAGCAAATCGCCCAAATCTTGCGACAGACTTCTTTTTTTTTTTTGTTTTCCCCTAAAGGAGATTTTAAGGGAGTAGGAAATTTATCTTCATCTTCCTGCATAACTCTAGTTATTTTGCAATTAACTTTTATGCTTATTTGTGGGTTTTACAAAAGTGAATTTGGCCAAGTGTTATATGCCACATGCCCTTTTTCGCTTGAAAAGTGAGTAAAACAGATCAGAATCTTCCCGGTTATTTCCAGAAAAGAGGAAAAACAAGGATGGGGTCAGGCTCAGTGACACGGCTGTGAAAAAGTGTGAGTGAAGTTTTCTGAAAGGTCTCGTGTCTGAGTTTTTAATTCAAGTCAGAGTGAAGAAAGCCCATAAAGGATCTATTCCTTTTCTTCCCTCAAGAGTTTGGGGCAGAAGCTGCTGGGCAAGGATTACAAACAGGACAAGCAATTGGCATCTCGAAATGGGCACAAGGCAAGAAGGACAGAGCTAAAAAAAATTGAATTATCAGAGGTTTTAAGTACCTTGGATCTACTTGTAGGATTTCATAAGGGTTTTGTCCCCCGCCCCAGCCTGCAATAAGACTGACTCAGAAGCCAGATAGCGGGATAGCATGGATCTTCATAGAATCGTTCAGGTTGGAAAAGACCCTTGGGATCATCGAGTCCAACCATCAACCCCACTCTACAATAGTTCTCCCCTACACCCTATCCCCCAACCCCACAGCTAAACGGCTCTTAAACACATTCAGGGATGGGGACTCAACCACCTCCCTGGGCAGCCTGCTCCAGTGTCTGACCACTCTTTCTGTGAAGAATTGTTTCCTAATGTCCAGTCTAAACCTGCCCTGTTGCAGCTTGAATCCATTCCCTCTTGTTCTATCGCTAATTACCTGTGAGAAGAGACCAGCACCAGCCCCTCTATAATGTCCTTTCAGGTAGTTGTAGAGAGCGATCCCCTCAGCCTCCTCTTCCTCAAACTAAACAGTCCCAACCTTTTGGAAAGGAAGAGGAGGACAGAAGACAAACGTGGACACGTGTGTGTAAAGAGTCATCTTAAAACTCTTTCTGCCCTGCTTTCCATCTGAAATCATATGAGCTCCCCATTCATTACTACCAGTGCTCTTGCTGAATTTGGATGATTGCCCAACTGCCACCCTTGCCAGAAATCCAAAACGTCAGAGGGGGTGATTCATTCGATGCCTTGACAGCTCTGGAGCTGGGCTAAGGAGGGCGAGGGGAACCCAAAAACCCAAAACCGATGGAGTCCTCCCGCCTCCTTCCTGGCCACCACTGCAGCAGGAGCCACGAAGGCAGGCACGGTCACCGCTTCGAGCCGCGCTTCTCTCACCCCATTACCAAAGGACGACGGCAGCAAATGCAGCTTTACCTGTATTTCCTTTGTCCGCACGGCAGGAGCTAATCGCCGTAATGGAGCAAAAGTGTATTTCCATACTGGCAAAGCTCTTCCGCATAGACGCCGTTTAAGTCTTGTTTATGTGGTGCTCACTCATCCAAAGAGTTAGCAACTAGAGAACAAGAGGGGCTTTGTACCTCCATGCTCTGCTATGTTAAAAATTGATTTAGCATAATGGTTTCAAAGAGATTAAAATCCAATTTTGTAAATCAAAGCAGGAACTGTACTGAGTCACTTCTCCAGCAGCAGAAAAGAACCTGCTGTATTCTGAAAACGACAGTTGCAGCCCTGATCCTCTATTAATGCGGAGAAAGTAATTAACCAATCAAAACCACAGTTTAATAAGCTGTATTTTACTGTATGCATCTGCTCTTTATCCTCACATCAATAACAAGATGGGATTCTCATCTGGAGAAGGAACGGCAGCACCTGGGTGAGCCACGGCTGCTCAGGTAGCATCGCCCAGCCGACCTGCTCTGCGCCAAAGGGCTATTTATGGCAAAACCAACATGAGATCCTTTCTCCTCCACGTATTCATCATCATTCAGGATTCAGCTTTGCATTATTCCGGTTCTATAAATTGCTTTAGCCTTAAATTTCATTAAAAAAAAAAAAAAAGCACCACAAAACAACAAACCACAAATGGGTAAAATAAGACAAATTGAGATAAAACAAATGGGCTCTGCAGATGTCCTGAGAACTCCAACGTACAAACTATCTCCTTCAAGGAAAAACACATTCCCTTTCATATCCTGGATATGCAGATATAGCTGCAAAGAAAAAAAAATCCCCACGTTCAGAATCATTTATAGTAAGTATCTTTGATGGCTACGGCATCTTTTGAAGAAAAATGCAGACATACTTATGAGGGCCTGATGCGTTCCACGCAGCAAGGAGATGGTGTGTGATGCAGACAACCCAGGACTCATTAGATCTCTTAAACAAATTTCGCATCATTTCTTACAAGCAGCACAGAAATCATCTCGCTAATTCGCATATGAAAAAGCAATGTTTAAAGAACACCTGAAGCTTTACATAGGCACCTAAGAAATCGTGGATATTCAAGTTCGTGTATTTACACAGTTGAGGTGGAGTTTGAGGGTTTTTTTTAATTTTGTTTTCTTTTAGAGGGAGAATATCGGCATTTTCCCTGGCTTGCTTTCTAATGCAAAAGTTAGCTTTGGTTATGCTACTTATTTCTCACCTAAATCAAGAAGATCTCTGTGCTACTACATGGAAACTTTCATTATCTGTCAGCTTTCCCCAGCCCTACGAAATCTATGCTACGAAATCCCCGTGGAAAGACGAGGACTCTGGGGGTGTCCCTGCTGACTGCGGGGAGGTCGGACTAGATGACCTTTGGAGGTCCCTTCTGGCCTGGACCATTCTATGATTCTATGACTCGTCCCAGAGACATGTTTAGGGAGGTTTGGCACCACGGAAATGGGAGGCGGGGAGGAAGCCCTCGTCACAGACGTTGTCCCAGGGAACTTTTTAGAGCTGGGATCAATGAACAGCAAGTAGTCACAAATTTCCTGTTGAGAAGAGCAAGATTAATGGAATTCATATAGAGAACAGCGCTCGTGGGCACTGGTGGGGAGGCAGCATCAGATCCACATCGTGGATCCTGCGGGATGCAAAAACTGGGAAGTCCCTGGCCAAGCCCAGATCCCAGAAACCTGAAATAAAGCAGGTGAAGTTCTTGGTGGGTGCTCGAAGCCTCCAGCGCAGCATGCTGCAGAGGTAGGCACCAAGCATTGCTGGGTGAGCATCCTTCAAACCCACACGGTAAAAATCCTCTCTTCTCCTTGGCTGGCAAAAGCAGGGTGTTCCAGGACCATGGTCCCAAAGAGGACGGGACCTGTCCTGGTGTGGCCGGGACGAAGAAGGGGAAAACATAAGGGAGAAGTTGTTCCTCCTTCTCCCACCGGTATGTGAACCAAATACAAACATCCCTTAATTAGTAACACCCTCCAAATCCCCCACAGCTCCAGTTTTGATGGGCATTTCATCTAATCCAGCAATTCTTTGCATGAAAAAGCAACCACCGTAGCCATACTTGAATAATTACCGATTTAGGTGGGTTTCTGTCGGTGCTGAGTTAACTCGCGATGCTTCCAGCAGCCAGTCACAGTGAGATGGTAGGTGTGCCACCAGGTGACGGAGACGACCTGCCTCAGCTCCAGGCAGGTTCTCCAGTCTAATTCCAGAATTTAACAACCAGAAAAGAACTTGCACGATCACGCTGCTACAGCCAGCTAAAAAAGATGCTCCTCCTCCTTTTTCTTTTTCCCCCTAGAAAATCATGAGAAACGCTTTGGAAACGCTGCCTCAACTTGCATCCATCTCTCGCTCTCTCTTTTATCATCATCGAGAACCTTCAACATACAGCAGCAGCTCTCACCTCGCCAGTTTTTCGTCCTCTTGCTTTTATCTCAAATGAAGTTATAAGAAAAATGGTGGGCTATTATTTCAAGGAGAAAATGATCTTCCACTGAGAACTCAAGGGCTTTCCCAGCTTCCCTTCTGGGAGCCACCGGTTGCCACAGACCCAGGACAACCCCGAGATCCTGCCCCGGGATGAGGACCCAGGAAAAAGGTACTGTACCGAGAGACAGCCTGAAGCAAAAAAAAGTTATGCAAATGAGAAAAAAGAATATTTAAATAAAACATCTATTAAGAAAAGATTAACTCTGCCAATCAACGCTCACTTTTGTTTTCCTGTGCGCACATTCAGAGGGGCTGTACAATAACCAGTTTCAGTTTTTCCAGGGTATATTTAGTTCTGTATTTAGAAGTGCAGCTTCCTGTAAGATTATTTTTTTAAAATGAAGTGCATTTCCTTGTGCAAAGGAGAACAAATTGCTACTTAAACTTTCTTCTATTGTCTATTTTCCTGTAATTTCCACTTCATTTACAGCCTTTTTGTGTCTGCCCTTTTGTTTAGTTTTACCTTTGACATTCTCTTAATTTCTCTTCAGAGATACCTGACACCTTTACATTAAACTCACAATACCGTAATACAGGAGTTCTTGGAGAAAAGCTGCTCAAGAGCAGCAGCTCCCAGCCAGGCTGAGAACCCTGACGTCTGCCAGGAGGTGAGGGTTTGAAAAATCATTTCTCAGCTGCAAAGAAAATTTTGTATCGTTTTGAAAATGATTTTTTGGCTCCCAAGTTGGTAGAGGAGAAGCAAGGAGCGCTGGTTCCCACGTCTGTGGGACCTGCCGATGCTCCCGGTTTCTTTGCAGCTCCAACACCGTTCCAGAGCATAAACCCACATCCCGGGCAACGTTCACCTTCCCTTTGTGCCCATCTGTTCTCAAATGAAACAGGAACGAAGCGCTGAGCTGCTTCGGTAGCCAGGTCGGGTGCGAGGAGGACTTATTATCTAGTGCTGGGGAGCTTTTTAATATCTATCAATATAAGGAATTAAGCTTTAAAATTAATCGATAATATGATAAAGAGCTTTGGGGCAAGAAAGCCACTTAAGATGACCATCCTTTCAGGTCAGTGGAACATTAAAGATACATGGAGTTGCCTGGTAGCACGCTTGACAACTTCATTGCATGTTGTACCCAGATTTTGTGCCCAGCTATAGATGTGAAGAATTCCCTTCCTGCTTCAGTCCTCACTGGAAATCCTGGAAAACCAGGGGAGGAAGGCAGGGAATTTTGAGGATTTGTGGCAGAAATGGGGATGATAAGCAGTTGCAGCCCCATTAGTTGCAGCCCGAGGGTGTGTGGGAAGCACAGTGGTTCCTCCTCCCCGCAGAAGACACAGCAGGTTGTTCTGAGCAACAGGGGTGGTACCCGGAGATGCTTCCACACCTTTGGCTGATCCCAGTCACTGCAGCCACGGGGAAACACGATGGCGCTTTGTGGACAAGGCTCTGCTACTAAACCTAGCTCTTCTGAGAACCTGCCAAAGGCCAGGGGACTTCAAACACGAAATTTGTTTCTGAGCTTTTGTATTTGCTTGAGCGCTAGGGAAAACCCCAGCTCTGCCCATTCCTTCACCCCACCTGGAAGCCCTCCCCAGTTTGGCCAGACCTGCCCGCCCCGTGGTGCTGTTCAAACACGATTTTGGCAGCAGTGCCAGCTCCTGGCCGCTCCGTCTGCCCTCCTGGGGCGTCCTGCAGCTGGAGCAGGTTCCCCGCAGGGTACACCACGCAGCAGCACCCACCCCGTGAGCTGGCACGGCAAAGAAGGGTGACCATGAACCATGGCTGCTCAAGCTCCAAGGTTGTACAAAGACATCCCGTTTACCTCCATTACGCCCTCCTCCTCCTACCAGTTGTTTCCAAAGCGACCTCAGCTCCCCATTGATTTTTGGGGAGTAGGAGCTCTACAACCACCCAAATGTCTCAACCTTCCACAGAGCTGTTACAAATCGACAGACTCAGCCCATCACTAACGCTGAGAGGACCCATCGCAGTGGGGATGCAACCCTAGCCCAGGAACAATCCCACCAGCACGACTCTCCCCATCTTAGCCAAGCCCCCTGATCACCAGTGACCTAAATCCCACCATCTCCTGCAGCCCCCGGCCCCTATGCCTCCATAGCAGGGATGGGAGATGACCCACCCAAGCAGGTCCCTGCTCAGCTTCCAGGCTTTCCTTCTCGGCCATCCCTTCCCCAGGGCTCCTGCGGGTTTGCCCAGAGAAGCTGTGGCTGCCCCATCCCTGGAGGGGTTCAAGGCCAGGTTGGAGGGGGCTTGGAGCAACCTGGTCTGGTGGGAGGTGTCCCTGCCCAGGGCAGGGGGGCTGGAACTGGACGATCTTTAAGGTCCCTTCCAACCCAAACCTTTTTGTGATTCTATGGCTCTAGGACAGAACTTGACCGTCCCATCCACAGCTCCCCACCCTCGTCCCCGGGGCTGATCAGGCGCTGTCACACCAAACTTAACAGAGCCAAAGCATTTTGCTGCATCTTGGTGCTTTTTAATCTCCGTTTCCTTTCAAAGAGCCTTCCAGTTCAGTATCTGCTGATAACAATAGACGGGTTATATTCTACTGCTGTTACAGAAATAACAAGAGCCTCCTCCACCCCACCGTCTTTCAGAGACCATCGATGCCGGAGCAATACTTCACTTGCACCCCAGGAAGAGGGCACCCTGTAAATTGTTATTTTGAAAAGCATCAAGCCCATCACCCCAATCCTCGGTAGATCAGACGCTCTGCTTTTGCTAACGCTTCCATTTTGTTTGCAGAATAAAGTGAAACGTTTTTTCCCCTAGATGTTTGCTCGTTCTCTCTCTCTCTCTCTCTCTCCAAGCACTCATTTACTCTTGCTTTCTCCCCTCCTGATCTAAAACCACACCAGCTGTTGGGTTTTGCTCCCCGGGCAGGACAATCTGCCCATTTTCCTTTGCCTTTAATCAGAAAAAAAAGGAGAGTGGGGAGGGAAACAAAAAAAAACCCCAAACAAACCCAAAACCAAAGACAGTCAGGAACTGGCATCTCTATCAAACACGCTGTCATGACAGTAACATAAAAAACCAAAACCAAGAAAACGACTCTTGGCTGTGAAAATGTGCATTTCCCAGAATTTCCGGCGGTAGCCGGGGCTGCAGGACTCCCCCATTCCCGACACGCCGGAGCCAGGACAGAGCCCCACCAGGGGTTTCCTCCTGGAATCACCGCTGCCGGGACGGCAGAGCGGCGGGTCGGAGGTTCTGAGAGCGCCGAGATTTGATTTTCATCTACTTTGTTAAATTTCAGCTAATTGCTTTTAACGTACTTCCTCCGCCGGAGTCTTGATAGCTTAATTCCTCATGGGCATTCATTCTGGAGTTTTACTAAGTACGGAAGGAAAATGAAATCTAACTGCACGCCAGTGATGCAGGCGTTAATGGCCTTTGTAACAAAGGCGTGAAGGGGTTTTTGGGGGGTTTTGGGGGTGTTTTTGCCACCAATTGCCTTCGACAAATTCTGTAAGCCGATGAAAACCCAAGCAAAAGAAGCTGCAGTCCTATAAATAACGAAGCAGTGAGGCTGGATGTGATGTAATGCAGCCCAGTATTTTACAATTAGCACAGCGGCCTGAAATACTTGAGCTTAAATCTTAATAAAATACATCTCTAACTTCCTGGCTTACTCTAAGATGAGTTGTCACCACAAAGTAAGAGACTTCAGATCATTTTCAGTCGTCAGCAAGCCCCAGCTAGCGGGGGCTAATGCACTTATACTCTTTTTACTCTCAGACAACAAGGATGTAAGATCTATAACTCCCAAACAATATTATGCATAGAGCATACTTTTCATCATTACATGTTAATAGATTGGGGAGTGAAAGTTGGAGGGGTGGTGTTACATGTCAAAATTAATTATAATGCCAATAAGCTGAAATTCAACAGGGAAGATCAGGTTGACTAAATTATTGTGTTGAGTTATCAGCACTGAAAAATCAACTGAAAGAGGCGGTAGCCTTTTGCTGCAAATCCAAAGGTGGATTGAAAAATAATGAGAAGTAAAAAAAAAACCCAAAAAAAATCATCACAGACCAATCCATTGCAGAGGATTTGAAGTGACTAAGGACGGTTCCAAGTTAGCCTGAATTTATCTAGGATATAATTTGGCATTCCAGCTGTTAGAGACTTCAATTGGATCTTAGCTTTTCATCACGGGTTTACTAAAATTTGGGACCAGCAGCCACAAACTATGTCAATTCAGGTAAATCAGGCTATTTCCGTTCTTTCTGTGAGGAAACTTCAGCTCCGTTTCTGTAAGACTTTCTCAGTGTCTTTCCAGATCGGGCACCTCCAGCATCCATAAAGCCAATGAAACAGATTCCAGAAATTCCACCTGCGCTGAAAACGTGCCAGTTGGCAACTTCAGAAGAATACCACAATTAACATAAAATTTCTAAAACAAAACCAGAACAACAACAACAAAAAAAAACCAAAAATCCCTATAAACAGAGGAAAAAAACAAACCCCAAACCCTACGCATTTAAGCATTCGATATGTCTTTACAAGTGCTGGAGTACTAAGAAGAATAGGACCGTGAACATGGATGAGAACAAACAAGCACATGGACATTTAATTCCTACAGAGTCAATTAAATGCTAACAATAAAATACAGTATGAGTTAATGCTAGACAAAAGGATTAAGGAATGAGGGAGGACTTATTTATAAACATACAAATGAAAACCTGGTTAAGAAGAAGTAGGGGAATTAATAAAAGATAAAAAGAATGATTCAAATATGGCTAAGAAAGGGAATTCCTTTATTAAATTTGTCTTCAAAAGTAAATTAAGAAAAGATGCCTGCACTATCAGAGAGTGATGGCGAGTTTATAAAAATAGCTTTCACCGAAGGAGAGAAAAAGGGAGTATCTGGAAAA
This sequence comes from Arenaria interpres, assembly GCA_013399435.1. Taxonomy (NCBI): domain Eukaryota; kingdom Metazoa; phylum Chordata; class Aves; order Charadriiformes; family Scolopacidae; genus Arenaria; species Arenaria interpres. Next base: position 126,238 of record VXAK01002012.1, read on the forward strand.
TGCAGACATGTGCCAAACCGCTCAATCTGTGCAATTAACCAAAGAAATCAAGTGTTGTTATTTGTGAAGAATTATTTTTTTAAAAAGGGAAATTTAGCAAATTCCTTCAAAACATAAGTCTAATACCTAATTCTGGAAATTACTTAAACAGATGGATGCAATTAACTTCTATTCCTAGCAAAAGAACAGGAAAAAAAACCCACCAAACATTAAGAAAAACCTCTGTGTTGCAGACAGCAGCTCAGCAAGCTGCAAGAAGTACAGATCTGCAGAGAACACCTCTTGCTATGCACAGTTGGTTTGGTAGCACAAATTATTTATTTAATGAAAAGAAGAAAGGAAATGCCACACGGATTAGGGTAGCATTTGCAAGAGTCAGTCATGAAATTAAAAGCAAGAGTCCTGCAAAAATCTGAGCAGGATTCTCCCTACTTTAGAAGGGATTAGGGTTTAGCACCTTCAAGACTCGAGGCCAACTAAAAATGCCCTTTTTGCCCCCCAAGACCAGACCCAAAGCTCATCAACACCCACAGGACCCTGCCCGTGGACTCGACTCCATAAGACACCAACCAGACCCCCAACAGATTCCCATCGCTCCGAGCCTCAACGTATTTATACATCTAAAAGCTGATTAAAGGCTCGCAAAACATAAGAGTTGGAGGGAACTGCCAAGGTATCACAGGGATCTGTGTCTGATTTAATCTGAACAGCTTTGTTAACAATCTGGAAGAGGGAAGAATATGGTTTATTAAATTTCACCTGCTATGCACTGAAACGCATTGCAGGAGTTGACAGGAAAAATAAATACAAGCAAAGAAAAGTATTGCTTTGATTGACTGGGACATCTTAAATTAAGGAAGGTGTCTGTCTTCCCTCAGGACCACCTTGTCAACATCATTCAAAGAAGAATTTTCCCCGTCCTCCTCGGGAGGCCCTCCCAAACCTGCCACATCTGAAAGAAGATGGAAAAATCATACGGAGGTTCTTTTGTTTGGAAAAAAAAAAAAATAATAATGATGGTGAAAAGATGTATCACCCCAGACACGGCCAAGCTCCGAGAGGGAGACGTCGGGAACACATCCATCCAAACAGGGCCCTGGAAAGGCGGCTGGAGATGGAACTGCCGAAGGATGCGGCAGCTAAAAAGACAGTTGAGTTCCAGAGAAGCACAGAAACACGTACCACAAGGCAGGATCTTCCAGTCTCCTCTCTCTACAGATGTAATTAATCCATAAATGGAATAATGTATTCACTTCTGGACACCTCATTACCAGAAAGACATTGACAAATTGAACAGAGTACAAAGAAAACAACAAAAATGTTTAAGGGTTTTGAAGGGAAAAATTTCTAAGGAAAGATCAAAAGATTTGAATACATCCAGCTCTAAGCAAGAGCAGAGCTTAGTACGACAAGATATATATCTATACGTGTTTGAAAGGTGTAAACATCAAGCAGAAAAACCAGCATGGGGGGCTATTAGGAGGAAAAATGGAATGAAATTACTAAAAAAGAAAACTTAAGATGAAAATCTTCTTGCCCTATTAGGATGCACAGTTAATCTCGAGGGAGGCGGGAGACGTGCCAGTGCAAGAAAACCAGACTAGACCGGACAAATTCGTAATAAATATACGGCTCGGATAATCGCACACCGACCGGGAGTGGGGCTGGGAACTCCTATTTCTGACTGCTGACATTTGCTTCTCTTCTTTTGTATACCTTCTTAGAGACATGGTTTAGTCATGTGGGGGATTTTTTTGGGTTTTGTTTTGTTTTTTAATCAGAGTTAGGTTGGTGGATGGACTAGATGATCTTAAAGGTCCCTTCCAACCCAGACAATTCTATGATTCTATACTGATACAAAACCCATTCATGGACTTTCACATAAGAACCTTATAAGGATTTGGACCAATTTAAAAAGGAAAGGGGTATATCCGTGGCTCCCCCGAACCAGATGAAAATTAAAGGACTCAATCCTGCCCTCACTTGGTCTCCCCAAACTGCATTGTGGCTCTGATGGTAATAAAAGCTGCAAAAACAGCCAAAAGGGGGAAAAAAACCCCACACGTGTTAGGCCACGTGCACGAAGAGGTAATGGAAGTTGATGCATTTCAGCCATTTATCACCTTGTCCAACTGATGCTGCTTTAAATAACCTAAATGGCTCTCACACCTCCCAGTGCCACGGACCTTTCTCGAGCAAACACTGGCTTCAAGTCAATCAGAGTTTGCCCAGGGAGATCCTGCCGGGTCAGATTAAGGCTCTGCATCAGGAAACGTTCAATACCAACACATTGCTCCTCTTTGATTTACCAGACAGTATCCCAGCTAACTGAAGTCAACGGTATATCGAAAGAAGATAATTAAAAAATTACATTAAGCCAGATGCAAGCCTACAGCATCTCTTAATGACTGCTGTCATTAAAGTCAGACCGACATTTGGTAGCTGTGCCCCATCTCGCAGGTTGTTATCTGAAGGACCAAAACATGGGATTTTCTTTAAAGAAAGAGTCTTTCAGAGTGGCGAGCAGGGAAAAAAAATAAAACATAACAAAACACCCTACTTGATAGGAAGGCCCACACCAAGAAAGCCTATGGCAGTCCCTGCCCAGGGCAGAGGTATTGAAACTAGATGATCCTTAAAGCCCCTTCCAACTAAAGCATGCTATGATTCTACTCTAATCCAGCAGCAATTCTCACCGAGGCAACACCTTTCCATCAGCAAACGGCACTGCCAGGCTGTCCTTGGAGCGTGTTTCTGCAGTCAAGAGCAGTGAAAACATGAGATGTATTTCTCTTTCCTAGAGGATGGCAGACACAACCTCCTCATCCAGCCTGCAAACCCGAGAACCAGAGTCCTGGACCGAGCCACAGACAGGCACAGAGCTGTGGTCCACAACACCCGGTCCCACACCATAAAACACCCCTTTATTTCTCTCTAAGCTCTTCCCCCCCCCTTTTTTTTCTTTGTATTCCTAGGAACTTGAACAAAAGGTTAAACTGGAAAAGAAGCAAAATCTGCAAGACAGGTCCTATCTAATGGCTCTCTCCTGGCTCTCCGCAGGGTTTATAGCTTATTGATGTGCTCCAGGCTGGGTCAGCCGCAGGTTCGGTGGCCTGTCTGTCTCTCTGTCCTGCTCAAAAGCAGCTGGAGGAGAGCAGGAGGGAGCTGCAGGGGCTGGCAGGGTGGGATACCCAGGCACTTACCATGACAAAGGCAGGGCTGAACATCCTTCAGCAAACACCATGGCTCCCTTCTAGCACCCCCACTGAAAATCTGGCAACCGGCATCTCCAGCTCCTGATACCCTATTTATTCAGGCAGAGGAATAGGATCAAATACATTTTACATCCTGTTGCAGTTTTCCATGGAATTGCCTTCTTCCCTATGGGATTCCTCCCAGCCTCACATCACTGTGTCCACCTTCAGCAGCTCGGCTGCCGCAGTCCCTCTGGTAGCTCGTAATAAGGACATGAACTTTTTCATCAATTCTTCCCTCCCCAAAAACACTGCAAGGAGGGATGGCAAGCTTTTACAATGTGAAAATGTCAATGTTTGTTGCTCGCAGAGGCCAGATTTACAGCGAGCCTGAGCCAAGCAGCTTGTTTCACACCTTCAAATTTAAGGGGAACAGTGTTCTCCTCTGGAAAAGGCGGCCCAGAAGTTGCAATAAAGCAGACACAGATACGTCAATCACCACGGATGCAAAGCTGTGAACGCTTCCCAGAGGAAAGCATTTAGTACCCGATAAGAGAACGGTCAACTGAAAACCCTACCTCGGGGCTCCCGGCAGCACGTCTGCCTGGGACTGCCCCACACCACAGCCTGCAAAGAGTATCACTGGAAACTCAATATGCACAGGAGAGAGAGCAGGACAACAAAGAAGAAAGTCCTTATGAAAAAGAACAGGATTTTTGGTAGCTATATTGTGATACCATGTGCTAGTCTGCAGCTAAACCCATTGATATTCTACTAAAGCATCCCCCAACGTAAAGACAGAGCCAGCAAGAAGCAAGTGCTGTTCGGCAGGAAAACCCAGGGAGCCTTCAGAGGGCACATTCCTCCATTAATCCTTGGGCTAATGTGAACTTAACGCTGAGATGAGAACAGCCCTGCATTACCTTGGCTGGGAAGGTAACACCACATGAGATGATCGTGTTTAAGAGGTCTCTGTCCTGAGCGTGAGGGGTTCTGCGGGTTAGATGAGCCTGGTTAAACGGCATCAATCTCCGCAGCCAACACCACGCAAGGTAAGCGATGCAATTAGCACTGCAGCTCCCCGACTTCTCCTCCAGCCCTCAAGTCCAGGCAGGCTCTTTCAGCCCAGCTAATTTGGAAGAGCCTTCAGCACAACACCTTCAGGCCTCCAGATTCGTAACTTATCTTCACCAGACAGGGTTTTATCACTCTCCAGGAGAGCAAACACAAACACACCTTGCTCGCTCTCTCTCTCTTTTCCACAAGGTTCTGCTCCACCGGGCTTCCTCCTACCATGCCCGCGTCCAATTAGTCTCCACAAAGGCTCTAATTCTCTCCCACGTTGCATCTAATCCAAGGCTGACGTGAACCCAAGGCGTTATTCCCCTGTTTGCCCACTCACAGCTCACAAACTGGGCCCCCAGGGCACTCTGGGGCTCTGTCTGCTGTTGATGGTACAGGACAGTCCTTCCCCTGCCACTGAGACCCCATCTCCTTACTCCAGCGGCGTCTCTGCAGACCTTCAGAAGGTCCCATGGTCTCTCTAGATAGTCCCCCTGCCTAATGCTGAACGATGTCCAGCCACAACGGTTACACCTGAGACGTTACTGAGCCGAAAAAGGCCTCTCATCGTTACGCATCCTTCTTTCCAGCATCGCTTCAGGACACCTCAAGACCTTCCGCCTACAGAAGGGAGGATTTTGCAGGGGTTTTCTGTGACCAGACCTGGGATCTCTGCTGCACCTTCAGGACGGGTACCCGCAGAGCATCCCCTGCTGATGCTCTCCCCCCTGGGCCGAGTCCCGCTGTGAAGGTACCAGCTTCTCGCACCCTGTCTGGGGATGTCACCACGAATGCCACAAGCAAGCCCTTGTCTCCCAGGGCCGGCTTCTCACCCACAGACAGGCTCGTGCCTCCACGCAAACACGGCGGACACCCTGACAACAGGCACAACAAGCCTCCCCCAGCTGCTAACAACACTCTTCCCGCTTTTGTTCTATTTTTTTTTTTCTTTTTTCTAAATATTCCGCGCGGCAGAACCACGTTTCTCCGTACAAATTGTAGGTGCTAGAAAACAAGATGTTGAAATGACTTGGATTGCACTGAAAGAATATCCTACTGTGTCCTTAGGGAAAGGAGAGAAAACACATTTTTAAAAGAAAAAAAAAAACAAAAAAGTGCTGTCTCCTATGTAAACCTACTCGTACACTGGGGGCAAAGTTTTTTTAAAGAAAAAACAACCAAACCCACAGCTTTGTGTGAGTTCAAATAGGAGAAAGGTGACTCCAGCCTGTGGCTCTGCTCTCCTACTCGAGAATATTTCCAGCAAAGCCACAACAGAGAATCCAGGCCCAAACCCGAAGCAGAGCTCTGCAAGGATGCTCTGAGGTTGGAGCGACCCAGCGTGTGGCAGGAGGAGCAGGATGCTGGGGCTGGGGCTGTGCAGTCATTTACACCCAACACAGAATCATAGAATTGTCTGGGTTGGATGGGACCTTTAAGATCATCGAGTCCAACCATCAACCCAACTCTGATAAAAAAATCCATCACTAAACCATGTCACTAAGCACTCTGTCAACCCGTCTTTTTAATACTGCCAGGGATGGTGCCTCAGCCCCTTCCCTGGGCAGCCCTTTCCAAGGCTTCATAACCCTTTCCGTGTAAAAAGTGCTCCTAATCTCCAATCTGAACCTCCCCTGGTGCAACTTGAGGCCATTTCCTCTTGTCCCAATGCCTGTTCCTTGGGAGAAGAGACCGACCCCCGCCTCTCTACAACCTCCTTTGAAGCAGTTGGAGAGAGTGAGGTGGTCTCCCCTCAGCCTCCTCTTCTCCAGGCTGAACACCCCCAGCTCCCTCAGCCTCTCCTCATGAGACTTCTTCTCCAGACCCCTCACCAGCTCCGTTGCCCTTCTCTGGACCCGCTCCAGCCCCCCAAGGTCTCTTTTGTGGTGAGGGGCCCAAAACTGGACACAGCCCTCAAGGTGGGGCCTCACCAGTGCCCAGTGCAGGGGAACAGTCACCTCCCGACATAACCACAGCTACCATGGGAAGAGGCCGTTTCGTTTGTTTTTTTTTTTTCCAAATACCTGAACATTTTCTTTCCGAGTTCTTAATATTATTATTTTTTCCCCTAAATTTCTCGTGGAGCTTCACCAGCTCCGCTCACAACAGCGCTCGTCACCCCATTGGGAAAAGACAGCAGGCACGGATTAATTTTTGAGGAAAGCTGCTCTCACGCCAATGCACTTGGCAATAGAGAATACAAGAAGAGCTATCCCAAAAATGCAGTATTTATTTATGAGAGGAGTGGTTTCTAAAATTGTTTTCACTATGGATACAAGAAGCACCACCTGATTCCTGACTACTCTCTCGTGCACATTTTCTCATATGATTATTTTTGAAGGTGACTCGAGCACCTATTTCACAGAATTCCTATCTCAAAGCAAAGCGGTTCCAACTGGACGTTCAGCATCACCGTTTGCCAAAAGTCACTGTAGAGAGTTTGCAAATGGAAAATGCACTTTTATACCTACAGAAAAAATAAAACGTTGCCTGCAGAAACAGAGAGACTCTCTCGGTGCGATTGTGATTCTAAGATTTAATTATCTCAGCACAGAACTGCAGGTATCAATGCTTCAGAGATAAAGAACAAACAAGGCAATTATTCCCAGAAGTCCTCCTTTTTCCCCTCTAACAATCACAAAGGTTACAAACATGCCAAGGTCAAAGAATGTGTAATAAAGAAATTTATTTCCAATTGGAATGCACAGAAACCTTGCACTATAATGGTGGAAGAGCAGTGGTGTGAAACTCAGCAGAGCCGAGATTAATGCATGGCTAAAGATCATAAAGACTATCACAGAACCGTGTCTGAAATGACAAGGAATAAAATTAACAAGCATCTTTCCAACCAACTCAAACTCTTTACCCCTACAATTTCTCGCTGAGCTGCAGCTCACGGGCCCAGCCCAGAGATCTGCGGTCTATTAGACGTGGACTGCCTGTATCCGAGATGCTCCAAGCTGTCCAGGGTCGCTCTGGAGCTGAACTTCTGCGGGGTTTGCCCCCTCTAATGGGAACGGATTGGATTAGAGGGCAGAGGGGAAAAAAGGGCCTGTACGGTGGCAGCCTCAGAAGCAGCTAAAAGCAACACAGAACCGGACTGAAACACACTGTCCAGTTCCCCCGACCTCTTCCTCGATGGTTTGCATGATCCTAGGACAATACATGAAATATTTGGTTTTAGGCACCTGCTCCACCAGCACGAGCTGGAGCCATGAACGACACAAAGAGGGTGGAAGCATCAGGCAGCAACTCAAATCCTCGCTAGACATTACATGGACAACGCAGGCAAGTTACCATCATGAAAGCAATGACAGACAGGTACACTTTATCATTTAAAACTTCCTTAAAACAAACATCATCCTTATTTCTTTAAATAAATAAAAAAAAAGCCAAACTGTGTAAACTATGCTGTGCTGCAGCTTACACCCAGATTCAAAGTACTCATGCCATACCTCCAACAGAGCATGCCTCCATCATCTTATTTCTCTGCAATGGCAAAGCATAATATTTTTAGCTATAAAGGCAGGAAAAGTGTAATTTGGTCCAAAAAACAGGGAGTTTCTCTGTGGCCTGAAACATAGGGCCACATGACTCTGCTCCAGGAATTTCTTCGCTGCTTACAGCACAACATAAACTGGAAGGTATTTTTAAGCAACAGTAGTGATTTGGGCAGTTCCCAGTTTTATACTTCAGACTTTCTAAAAGCCCCGCAAAAAAATATTATAATCTTCCTTTTAAGCAGATACATGTTTCCTTGCTATTGAAATTTCAATGACAATATTTTACTCAAACTTTGCAGGTGGTCTCCCTCCCATGGAGAGCCCAAACAAAAACGTTTTTACCATCAAAGTTACTTATTTGGCAAGTTTTTGAAAATAGCAACAAACCCACAGTAAAACCATAGCATTTTGTTCATCGTGTGCAATTTTATGTCAAGTGTGCAAATCATATCATGGAACCATAGAACGGTTTGGGTTGGAAGGGACCTTCAAGATCATCCAGTGCCACCCCCTGCCCTGGGCAGGGACACCTCCCACCAGACCAGGTTCTTCAAAGCCCCGTCCAACCTGGTCTTGAACCCCTCCAGGGATGGGGCAGCCACAGCTTCTCTGGGCAACCTGGGCCAGGCTCTCACCACCCTCACAGCAAAGTTCTTCCTGAGATCTCATCTCAATCTCCCCTCTTTCAGTTTAAAACTGTTCCCCCACGTCCTATGGCTCCCCTTCCTGATCAAGAGTCCCTCCCTGTCCCATCTCTCCTGGAGCCCCTTTCGGCACTGGAAGGGGCTCGAAGGTCTCCCCGGAGCCTTCTGCTCTCCAGGCTGCAGTAGAGCAGTACAACTAGCTCCATTTTGTGGATGGGCATTAAGCGATTTACCAAAGAATGCAGAATAGCAGAATAAGGAGTTAGACACGGATGTCCAATCTTCCAGTCCTTCAAGCCAGTAGATGTGCCCTGAAATGATCACACTGGATGTGACATTACGCCCGGTTCCCGGGCACTTTGGCTGGCCTTTGCTGGAGAGGGTCTGCTGGGCTGACTCCCTGCGGCTGGTTTTAAGTAAAAGACAAGAAAAAGCGAGGGTGGGATCATTTTGATTTGGCTGCTACATTACAACTTGCTCACTGACACATGCATAGTTCTTTACGCCGTCTTCTCAACTTTTTTTTTAAAATGAAAAAGTCTGAATTTCTTGCAAAAAATTCCACCCATTGACTAACTCTGTGGTTGGCAGTGAAGGCAAGTGGAATAACTAGAGGATGCAGCATTTTGGTTGGGAAAAAGAATACTGCTTTTGTTCCAAATTGCAATTTTACTGGAATAATATTGCAAATTAAAACCACACGAAATTAAATAATAGTTATAACTGTTTGAACGTCACCAGTCTGTCCCACCAGCACGAAGGCAGCTCCCAACCACGGCTCCCAGCGGGCTGGGGCTGCAGCTGGAGCCCGGCGATCCCCCCGAACCTCACCGGGCACCTCAACTCCCTGCAGCTCACAGCCTGCCTGACACCCCGCTCGCAGACTCCTCCAAGGATCTCTCAGCACACAATGAGCACATTCAAGCCAAGAAATGCAAGTTTTTAGTGCCGAGGAAGGGAGCAAATACTGCGGTATCTCCTCGAGCACGGGAAACGTGCGAAGCTCAGCCAACGCTCTACGAGTCTGTTTCTGCTGGGTTTTGTGCGCGTACTACAATTCTACAACACGGGCGAGGAAACTACCGATGGATAGAAAAGCCCAACCAAAAGGCAACAAGATCTTTTTTCGGTTGAAATCCCCCCTCGCTGGCAGGAGGGCTGAGTTACCGCCTCTCCCAGGCGCAGCCCCAGGGCTGCCAGTTGCGCTCGCGTTCACATCGGACAACATCCCACCGCACAGAGGACAAAACCAACCAGGGAAGGGTGGACGAGGCAAGGAGGATGAGGAGAAGGACCAGAATGGACGAGGAAAGGTGAGAAAAAGACGTCAGCAAAGGGATGTGCTGTACTGAGCCCGTGTGACCGCTCCGGCCACAAATCAACCCGCTCCCCCGGCAGAGCCAGGGCACAAACGGGTGGCGTAAATCACAGCGGCGCAGTCGCCAAGTGACTCACTGTCTGTGAGCGTCCCCAGCGCCACAGGCCTCCAGGCGGGAGGCTCTGGCTCCGTTATGTCCTTTGTATGGGCGTAATCACAGAGATGCCACCACCATTACCAACACTGTGAGAAGGTAACGACGCAGGATGCACCAGAGCTTGGCTGGAGAGCCGAGATGAAGAGCAGTACTTTATATCGCTACCTCAGCCAGACAGTCCCTGCCTCTTCCTTTCCCGGGGAGAGATACTTACTCCTAACTGAGTCTCTCTTATTATGGAGACAATTCTCCCCTTCTCCCCGGGGATCAGCTGCACGGAGCGAGCTCTCGCTCTTGTGGTTGTTGCAGCTGCTGTTAAACTGTGCTCCTCCATCGATCCGCGCCTGAAAAAACTTCAGGAAGCGAGCGCTCCTGGCTGAGCCTTGCCAGGAGGGAGGACCTTCTGCCTCCTGCCAAAGAAAAGCTCCTTTGACACCCTCTTCCTACACCATGGGACAGATCACACGACGAGGGAGAGATGGAGGGGATGAAAAACGAGTGAGAAACAAATTTCTCCTTGTTTCCCACCTGAACCGCTCTGTGGGCAGGGATCGTTTTGGCTGTGATGCCTCGGCCACGCACAACCACACTAAGCACTGCTAATGAACCAAGAGTCCACACCAATTTTCCACTTCTTTTTTTTGCTCTTTACAAACAGGAGATCGATGTCTAGGATGTTGGTTTTCAGAGCCGAGGACACTCTGAAGGCGCAGCAGGCATTAGGCATCACCGTTCTCCTTCTCAGGCCATTTTGCCAAGAGAGCCCCTTTGCAGATGCGAAAGCTCATCGCGGGAGCCATCTCCTTTGCTTGGCGCCGGAGGGGCAGGGGAGACCACAGCTGCCCCCCACAGCCCGGGGAGCAAGGAGGGAATAACGATGAACAAATTTTGCGCTGCCCCTCAACAGTTTTCTCGAGGAAAAAGCAAACGATGCACAGAAATTAGACGTACACGTTCGCAATTCAAAACAGTTTCATCCAAAGATAAAGATTTTTCCGACCAACTTACAGAGTGCTCCGCAGGTACTGCAGAGAGGCTGATTTTTCACATATTAGCACAGAAAGGCAGGCCCTGACAGAACAAATAACACAGCTCCTGGCACTTTCAAAAGGGTCCTTTTCAACCCCAGTTCCAGACACGCGGCGGTTTCTCCAGCCGCTGCACAAAACCAGAATTTTCACCCACTTACCCAGCCCTGAAAGGAGACAGGCGCAAATTCACGTCTCCCTGAAACCAAAATACAGACACAGAGCCGACCTGATGTTTCCAAGACTGACTGAATATACGCCTTGATTTTTGTTTTCCGGAGGGATTCCGAGCCCGCCCGCCGCCCCCCGCAGCACAGACACAAAGGAGGGAGGAGAACCACGGCTTCTTCGGAGTTGCCGCGGTCTGGAATAGCGCGGCGCAAAGGTCACGTCGTTACCGCGGCGGCTGGTGACCAGGGGAGAACAGCTAGGGGTTAAAATAAATAAAAAAAAGAAAAAAAAAAATAAATTTGGAAAAGAAATGCATTTGCTAATTCATTTTTATTCTGTATGAAAATGTAAATTGGGTGCAAAAATAAAACAAACAGAAGAGGCCTAATTATTTATACAGGCATTTTAATCAAACAATGAATAGCACACAGCAACCTTCTACATCAATTAATAAAGCTGGCTTCTGCAAAACAAAAGAGTTACACCATGTGCCCTAATTATAAAATCCAGCCTGGAGATGCTTTTTATTTTTTTCCTCCCCCCCATACACCTGGCTTAATATATACCCACTGCATTCCTGAGCTGAGGACACTCGTTAGCCCCACTCTCTATTTACAAATTCATTACTGTACTGCGTATTTACTAATGTCTCTGACAGTAGGAGTGGTCATAATGCAGCACTCGGAGGCAAAACAGCAGCTAATTGAACGCAGGGGCTGGGGGGGGTGAGGGGGAGGCTGGAGAAGGGGGGGCTGCTCCCTTTCTCTGTGCAGGAGGCAGCTGCTTCCACTTAAGCTCAGCACATTTCACGAGATGAGGATAAAATAGAAGCTATTCCGTGTTTGCATGAGATTCCAGGGAGCCACCTCTATGTCTGGCGTTAACAAAGCGTCCTTTACAGCGTGTTTCTCCCCGTCTTACCTTGGGCTTCACTTGATCAAACACCGTTCCCCACCGTAACGTATGTGACCCAACTGGCTAATGACGAGCTGTCACCCTTTTGACGAATCAGTGCTTACGCCTTCTGAAAAGGGATGTATCAAAAGAAGCCCCGGTGCTTTGCGGCTCCACAGGCATCCACGGCGCTGGGGTTTCAGGCTGCCTTGGAAAGGCTGGAGCAGCACTTCCACAGAACCACAGCATGATATGGGGTTGGAAGGGACCTCTGGAGACCATCTAGTCCAACTCCCTGCCAGAGCAGGTCCACCCAGAGCAGGTCCCACAGGAACATGTCCAGGTGGGTTTGAATGTCTCCAGAGAAGGAGACTCCACCACCTCTCTGGGCAGCCTCTTCCAGGGCTCTGCCATGCTCAAAGGAAAGAAGTTCCTCCTCATTTTTAGATGGAATGTCCTATGTTCAAGTTTGTGCCCCATTCCCTCTTGTCCTGTCACGGGGCACCACTGAAAAAAGCCTGGCCCCATCCTCCTGACACCCACCCTTCAAGTATCTATCAGATCCCCCCTCAGCCTTCTCTTCTCCAGACTAAACAGACCCAAGTCCCTCAGCCTCTCCTCATAAGAGAGATGCTCCAGGTCCCTCAGCATCTTTGTAGACACGCAAGCAGCCCATGCTATTTATGTGTATTTTTGTCCCCCGATTCAATGGGGTTTGGGGTGCAGGCCATGCTGCTTGTTTATTTTAAGCAGCGACAACAGAAGGCAACCCGTGAGTTGTTAAAGCCCCTCTGAGCCATTAATCACAAGTTAATGAACGTTTTATGAATCGCTTTGCCGGTGCATAAACCCCAAAACTACTTCAGGGCTTTCTCCGGGGCTCAGCACCGCGGGGTGTGATCTGGGGCACTGGGAAAGCAGGGCCATTAAAAGGCAGAACAGACCCCGCATTGGGGTCACTCTGCCCTTTAAAAGGCACAAGCGAAGCTCTCCCTCATTCTCACCCGAACAAACACAAAACACACCCGGGAACTGGGAAAATGCCTCAAATTCACGTTTTGAAAGCACCTCTCCTCCTGCCTGCAGCTCACAGGTGGGGAAGATGCATGTGCCTGGGTCTCCCAAGAGGGATGAGATCTCACCCGAGGAGGTAAAAACCTGGTAAAAAGGGGCAAGGAGGAGACCCAAGCAGAGGAGGAGACCCAAGCAGAGGAGGAGACCCAAGCAGAGGAGGAGACCCAAGCAGAAGAGGGCACCAGCCAGGGCTCAGTTTCCCATCATGTCCAGTAATGTGAGTTGGTATCTCCAGGCTGATGTCCCTACCACAGGTAACGCTGGCAGGGAAGAAGCAACAGTCCAGTTCACACCCAGGACAGCGGTACCAACCTCCAGAGAGCCGGGTCCACCTTCTGGATGTTCATCCAGCGCTTGTGTTCCTCTCTGAGTCCATGGAAGAGATGGGCTCTACCAAGGCTCGGCAGCTTCTGCCCACCCAGGGCAGCGAAAAGCTTTGGGTGCACCCAATTGCCCCGTTGTGCAAACGGGTTACGATGGTTGCTTACCAGTACAGAGCCCTTTGAGGACTATTTCTAAAAAGAACAGCTCATATTTTGCATTCGGCTTTGCAGAATGGCTAAAAATGGTGATGATGTCAGATGAGCATTTATTCACACAAACGGAAAAAATAGTTCTGTAAAATAAAACTGAACAGGAGAGACAGGTTCCCTTTTGTCTCCTTTAGCAGCACGAGGCAAGGGACTGATAAATTCATTTTTAAAATTTCATGCTAGAAGAATCACACTCATTTAATAAATTTGGTCTAAATATGAATTCAGAGAAAGTTCTCCACGCTTTAGGAGTTTGGGGAAGATGATTTTAAAACCCGAAGTGTATGTTTACAGCTTATGTTTCTCAACAGGTAGGACGGGCTGGTAAACAGCAAGAGAAAGGGTGACTGAACTGAACTGAAACCGTCCGGATTGACTTTGTATACTCCAAAGTCCTTCATCCAGAAGTCAGGCACTGCCGTGCCAACAGCGCACGTGGTACTTCCCGCAAGGCACAAAAATACAAATATAGAAAGGCAATTGCAATTTAAATCACTAAGAAAAAATTGATTTTTCAAACTCACACCAAATGCAATCAGATTCTATTGAAATTCAATTATTCTTTGTTATGTTTAAAAAATTTTGTTAATATGTATCTGATTCTCCTGGAGAATATCATTCCATTAGAAAGCTCTCCAAATTTCAGAACTGATGCTTATGTGTAGTCAGAGAAAATGTTCAAAAATGTACTTGTCAGCTCATGTTGCATAATAGACCGTGTTTCAAAGGAAAGCAAGTTGCACACTCAGTGCCTGCAATTACAAATTACCACCATGAGTCATGTTTTGGGTTCGATTGCACGTAGGTGCCTTATGCCCTAAATCCAAGTTGCCAGAGTTTCAACAATTGAATTTTCAACAGCACTTGCACTGACAGCAGCAACAAAAGCCAAGCACCAGCAGAACACCGGGTAGAGGCTACGGAGCAGAAACCATCCACTGCGCCCTATTATCTTGACATTGCAATTCCAAGAAATAATGGAAAACCAAAAGCAGCTCCTGAGTTCTTACTCCTAACTCCAAAGCTGAGTGTGGAAGGTGGGTCTGTGCCAGCACCACCAGCTGAGTCCCCACCTCCTCCTCACACTAGTGGTCCAAACGGATGCTCGGGTGCCACCACCTAAAAGCGAGACCCATTAAGAATTAAGATGACAAAAATCAGTATCTGCCACAAAAGGAGTTCACTGATTTGCAGCCCCACCTCGAGGGCTGTGTCCAGTTTTGGGCCCCTCACCACAAAAAAGACCTTGAGGGGCTGGAGCGGGTCCAGAGAAGGGCAACGGAGCTGGTGAGGGGTCTGGAGCATGAGCTTTTTGAGGAGCGGCTGAGGGAGCTGGGGGTGTTCAGCCTGGAGAAAAGGAGGCTGAGGGGAGACCACCTCACTCTCTCCAACTCCCTGAAAGGACGGTGTAGCCAGGGGGGGGTCGGTCTCTTCTCCCAAGGAACAGGATTAGGAACACTTTTTACACGGAAAGGGTTATGAAGCCTTGGAATGGGCTGCCCAGGGAAGGGGTTGAGGCACCATCCCTGGCGGTATTAAAAAGATGGGTTGACAGAGTGCTTAGGGACATGGTCCAGTGATGGTTTTTTTTTTTATCAGAGTTGGGTTGATGGTTGGACTAGATGATCTTAAAGGTCCCTTCCAACCCAGACAATTCTATCATTCTATCAATATACAAACCTCAACAGCAAGAATAACCCTTTCTTTTTCCTCTCCATCCCCTCAAAGTCTTTTTCAGACGTACAGGACACGACCACTGAACAATGTCACCGTTGACCAGAGAAATATTAATACATAATCCCTGTTAGATTGTGCAACTGACACCTCCTATGGGCTCTGCAGTGATCTATTAGTAACATTTATTAGTGTTCTTTAACAACTCCGTAATGAGTCGCTTAAAAAATAAAATACATCATTTTTTATTGTAATTCCTGCCTCTTTAGAAAGACACAGCTCATTGACAAATAAAATCTACCTACTGAACAACACGGCCTTCGCTGTGACATTGTGAGCAGTGAAATAACACTTGGAGAATAGATGTATTCCAGAACCAAATATCCCCAGGGAGCTTGGACGTTAAAAGCAACAGCACTTGCAATTTTGGATATACACGTCTGAAACGTCCTTCCTAGGCTACACCACAAATTTCACAGGTAAGAAAAACAACAGCAAGAAAAAACAAAAAACCACAACCCCAAGTGCTAACCAGAACTGTGATTCAGAGAGGAGGGATGCTACAAACAGGGCTGCTTTCTCAGCTACCAGCATGACTTCTCCTCTTTGTGATTTACAGATACTTAAAAACAAGTAGGTTAATGAAGCAACAATACACTGACTGCGGAGCGCTGATTAATACAAACTTCAGAGCACAGTGATCCATGAGCCAATTCAGCACTGAGGTAATGTCCAAGCGGTTTGGCCAGGCTTACTGAGGAAAGAGGCCTTGAAAAAAGTTGCAAGAGCGTTTATTTAATAGTATTAACTAAATAAAATAATTCCTGAGAAACAACTGTGTGCATCTCCACTGTATGCGGCCAAAAAAAAAAAAAAGTATGGATAGTTTACAGTAGTCTGCTTTTCACTCTGCATTTTGATCTTGGCTTGCTTCAGTATTTTCACTTTGAGCTTTTTAATTTAAAAGTAGTTTGCTCCACCGAACTGATCGTACAGTTAGTCATCAGGACTCCAAATGAGCCCCTGACACTCCCTCTCTTTGCCTCATTTTCCTTTTCTCTAAGGCAAAACCATAAGGGATTAACCACAGAAACACTTGGGAAGCATTACGAGGGGCAATGGTTTTAAACTGAAAGAGGGGAGATTGAGATGAGATCTGAGGAAGAAATTCTTTGCGGTGAGGGTTGTGAGAGCCTGGCCCAGGTTGCCCAGGGAAGCTGTGGCTGCCCCATCCCTGGAGGGGTTCAAGGCCAGGTTGGATGGGGCTTTGAGCAACCTGGTCTGGTGGGAGGTGTCCCTGCCCAGGGCAGGGGGTTTGGAACTTGATGATCTTTAAAGTCCCTTCCAACCCAAAGCATTCTGTGATTCTATGAAGTGTTTTGAACACTTAAACACACCCCAGGAGCAGTGTAGGGCCGTGCCATCTTGGCTCAAAAGCAAACTCAGCCCAAGTCTTAGTCTGTGCGGATCCAATCCAGGCATCACCTCCCAGAGCCGGGTCTGAACACCCAAAGCCATGCTCTCCTAGAAAAAAATGTGCTGCTGGAGGAGGGAAACCATCCAGCCTCTGTCCTCACCTCCAAAACCAAAACATTTGTATGCACCCAAGCACTGTGGTCCTTCCAGCCAACCACAACATCCTGCAGCAATATTCTACAATTTTCGTCTTTTTTTGCAACAAAAAAATTAACGAACGTACAACTTCTTATTTGTACATCAGTATTTCTACCCGTCACCTAAAATGAAGATTTCCTGAGTCACACCAAATAAAAAAAGAGACAGAATTGAAAGGGAGGGACCGTGAACGGGGTTAGTAAGACCACATGAGGTGGGGTTTTTAACCAGCTTTTCCATCTCTGACAACGGCGTAGCCAAGCCCAGAAGCGATGTGAACGGCACGATGGCTGTTTAGCAGTCAATGATACGCTACTGGAGGTCTCAACCCAGTTCTCAGTGAACAAATGGTTGTATAAAAATAGCCATTACCTAAGACGCCCATTTTCATTCCAGGACAAAAGAACATCAGGCTGGAAATTGCAGAATTAATCCCTTGAGATTGGAACCCACCACAACGTCTTATGTTTAATTTGCAGCGGGGAAAAAAAAAATAATAATAAAAAAAAAATCACATAGTGGTGACCAAGAACAAAGAACACATAATAAGAATTAATTTCAACCTGAGTACTACTGAAACAGAGGGCAAATTGCACCCTCTATTAAAAGTTAGGCCAATGGCTACTGGGCATCACCTGAAAATAGAGGTGCTTGCTTTGTTGCCGCTTGAATTGTTATTACCCAGCTTGTTTGCTGTCAGATTCAGCCTGGGATCGAAGGGGGAACAGGCACCAAACATGAAGATATAAGGGGCAACTCTGCTCTGGCCACGTTTTGCCTTCCTTACAAGTGGTGTGTGGGACTGCGAGCGATGATCCAGCACCAGACTCTTCTGCTACAGCAATGGTTATGCCGAGTTTGCCACCCTATAACCCAATTGGTAAAAAAAAAAAAAAGCAATTTAAAAATAAAAACCCAACAACAACATATTGACAAACAAAGCAAAATAAAGGTGGTAGGTTTTTTTAATTTGACTCCAAACGTCTCTGCTGTCTGGAGATATTTTTCCCATTTATTTTAAAATTTATGTCTACCATAACCTAATGAAAAGGCACACTAATTGGAAAGTATGGACGACCTAAAAAAAGAGCCCTTGTGTTCCCTTCCACCTAACCTGCTGCATCTCCTCCTTCTTCACACTAAAACTCACCAGATTTATGACAACAAAAACCTGTCCTTTAGAATTCCAGGCTGGGGCTGCACCGGGATGGAAACGAAAAGCTACAAACCAATCTTCCAAAAAGCAGAGCAGGATGGAAGGGCCACTTCTACAAGCAGAGCATTTATTTGTTGTGACTCTAACGTTATTAAAAGAAGTAGTAGATTAGCACCGGGTTAGCACCAAATGCAACAGCTCGTGTACGGTGACTAACCGGGGCAAACAGGGACAAGGTTTAAATGACGCAGGGAAGTCTGCAGCTTAAGCTGAATTCTCAAAAAACCAGATACCCGAAAGAGCAAAGGTGTAGAAGGAAGAGTAACTGATGATCATGATGACAGAGCCAGCTGCTTTCTGCTGCGCTGAACCTCCTGAAAGATGCTCCCGCGCGAGGCTGGCACCGAGGCATTGTCCCCCCCCCGCCCCCCCCCTCCACCGCANCCGACAGCTCCCACGCCCCCTCCTTTCTTCCCGACCTTCCCTTCCTCCAACCCCAAAATCAAGCTAGTGCAGATGAAGGATTAAGAGGAAAAAAATAAATATATATATCAAAATAATAATAATAAATAATCAGTGAACCTATTTTTTAGGGTTCACAGAGAAACCTTTTAGGCACGGCCCAAATGTCAGGGTCCCCCTGCAAACGCCGGTCTGCAGGTGGCAGCTGCATTCTGCTGTCGGCGGAGCGTATTAAAAACATCTGAGCGCTCCTCGGTGCTCCCTATATATTACTCGGGATTTAGGGAAGAGCTGGCAAAGGTTATCCCTAGAAGTTTCCCTCTGAATGGCTCCTGATAGGAAGGAAAGGCAAGCAGATGTTGGATGACTAACTTGAATGTGCTTGAACGGGGTTTTTGGAGCAGTCAAAAAAGAAAACGTCCCCAGGGGATGTATCTAGATTTTATGTTCGGCACGGTGCATATTCATTAAAAAGCACAGTCACTGGTGTAGGTATGTGCTAACACAATATTGTTTTCACACAGAGGGAGACCGGGACCGACGTTCATCTCTAGATGCCTCCGAGGTGCCCCACCACCACCCAGGCACCCACAGCCCCGGCTGGGGAGAACTGCCCTTGGAAGAAGCTTTTGGGGATTCTTTGAGACAGCATGTCGTGGCAAACATTTTAGAACGTGTTTTGCTGCTTCTATCCTGTTTTCATAAATACAGGCCTGATGTGTCTCTTAAGGAGGTCTCTCATTTGGTTCGCATTGTCTAACTGGAAAGAGTATTTTGGAACGGAGAACACTTGCAGTTTTCAATGCCTAAAGAGGGACTGCTGAAAGAAACGAGGAAACAGAGACAAAGAAGAGTGACTGACACACATTTTGTCTTAGAAGCACTAGTAAATCCTGTGTTTAGCCAAGGTGCAGTGTAAGCTGAAGCCCTGAAGGCAGAGCCCATAGTGCTGAGCAGCTCCCGGGAGGACATGGAGCTGGAGAGGAGCAGATGCCACCTCCAAGAGCAGATTACAGCCATGGCAGGTCACACCAGAGGGTGAGAACATGTGTCAGATCCAGACCACACATGTATCTACAGCCAGTCACTCCACCAGGCTTCTCCTACTGCAGACACTGGCACAACCCACCCAAACTGACCAGGCTGTACATTGCTGCGTGTCCCACCACGAGATCGCAGCAGCGTGTCAGGAACAGCGCAGGTTGGGACCTGCAGAACAGCTGTAAAACATCTCAAGAAGCCAGTATTGAACTCAAAGGCCTCTGACTTGAGGACTTGCTGGTGCCAATTTCACCCAGGAACGTGGTCATCTGGCCAGGTTCAGCAGGGTGGCTGGTAGCATCTACCTGGGATTGCCCATGGTCTTCCTCAGACCACTTTACCCCCCGCAGATGATAAACAGCACTTTAGGACCACTCCTGAGTACACGCTTTCCTCCTTCACTGCCCATCCGAACCCCTCAGGAACTTCACCGGAGGAACTGAACGCCACCGGCCCCAGAGCCTTGCAAAAGAGCACGTTTAATCAGCTCAGCCTTGATTTATACTTCTGCCTCTTATGGAGCCCGATTTCTGACGCTGGGATTCTGATTCGCTATCACAACCTTTAGACCTACAGCCAAAGAATGTCATTTTTAACGCCGGTCATTTGGCAAAGCACAAAGAAAACTCACAAATCCAATAAAAGAGGTGGGTTTTTTTTCAAAAAAAATAAATAATAATAATAAAAAAAAAGCAAGCAGCAGTTCTGGCCGGCTGCATAGCAATGGGGAAAAGCACACAGTAAATCATCCGTTCGACCGCTGGGCAAGGGCCAGCATTCCCTGAGAACCTGGCTGGCGACAGCACTTTCTCAGGTTCCCCACAATGGGCTGCTTGAATTTGCTTTTTAACTACCCAGAGGTCTGACATCAGCCTTTGCTGGCAAAATAGTCTCAAAAAAAAAAAAAAAAGATGCCTAAGTGCCTGGTGTGCTGCAGCTGCGGACGGACACAGAAAGGTTCAGATTCACTAGAGCCCCAAGGATCCAGGTTTTTGAGAGGGGACCCCGCTACAAGCGAGTTACAAGTCAAAAAAAAAACCTACCTCCATTTAGAACTGAGAAAATAAGGATAAAGCAGTAAAACGTTCAATAAGATGTGCAACACCCCACCTCTTTTTTCTGTCTTCCCACCCATTTTGTTCAGCAGTTGCTCCTCTGGAGCAGGGACCATCCCTCGGTGCCGGCGCAGGGGAGGGCTCTCCATCGCTGGGTCTCACATACCTACAGCTACTCTTGCAGGGAAACTGATGCTCAGCACTCGCCTACAGCTTCAGATACTGTCCTGGTACACCAAAACCAGAGTCTCGTACAAAATTAGCTCGTAAATATCCACAAAGAGCAAAAAGGCGACAGATAATCATTAGAAAAGAGGTGGCCACGCTGTTTACACACCCAAGATAAATCTGATCTCCGTTTCATCGGTGCATAAATCAATCTAACAGCAAAGGGGCAAAGCACACCCTGCCTCCACGTCACTTTGCGTGTTTGTAGCACCTACACACGATTTTCCAAAGGCTATCTGTAAAGAGTGCACCGTGGAGAGAGAAACTGAGGCAGCAGGGGCAGCGATGGAGCTATCTCACTTCCATCTGTGTTTAGCCTGTTCCTCTGCTCCTCTCTGACTCACCAGAAAATAGAAGTAGAGGAAACCGCTCGCAGATTAAGCTGAAAAGCAAACACAGAGAACAAAGGGATGACTTCACGCTAAGGAATACGGGCAGTCCAGTAACACTGCGCACTAGTTGCTCCCAAATTTTACCCTGGTAGCGTTTCTTATCCCTCTTCAGTGAGAAAAAGCACCGGGGAGATGGTGGGTTGCGTGTTGTTGTGGTTAGAGAGAGGACTATATTAGTCTTGTTAATGCAACCCCAGTATTTTTACGTGGAAACTCCAGGCACAAAATGTCCTCAGGACAAGTGGTCTCATAATTGGTTAAAAAAGGCAGAGAGGGCAGTCTCTGAAACATTAGGCTGGCAGCCACCTATATACACAATTTCAGCACTAATTCTCTTCCCTCCACGGCCAAATCCTGCTATTTACTCCTACCTACATAACACCAGGCAGATGGGAAACACTCAGCATAATTCTTCACTCTTATCCCTCCAAAACCTGATTTGATTTCTTATGCATCAAGACAAAAATCATATTAAACTGCAAGGGAGAGGGAAAAAAAAAAACCAAAACCCAACCAGCTATGCTACACGCAGGATTTGCATCTGATCCCAAATTTCCTTCACACCCAGTGCGTACGTTTTGCAGATTTCTGCCGTAGCAGGACTTTCATCCCTCCCTCGGCACAGCCACTGCTTGTCTGGCGGTGTGAGATTGAAGTAGACAAGTGTGAAAGAATCATATAGGGCTCAACATCATTAGGCTCATCCTGAAAGCACAAGAGTTGACAGGTCTGAGGAAGCAACTTCCTGTTTTTCCCCTGGGGCTCAGATTTGGGGGCTTGGAGGTTGGGGAGAGAAAGGAAGATCTTTAGCAAAATAAAGCTGAGGAGGCTGGGTGTTTGTCTTTTTCTTTGCAATCTTGGGGCAGTCGTGAGGCTACCAGGAGCGTTAAAAATTATGAAGAATTAAATAACTACGAAAGCCTGGAGTTAAACGTAAACCCAAACTGCGAAAACACAATGAAAGTTCAGCCTGTTAGAAATAATGTGCCGGGCAAAACATTAACACATTTACACTCGAAAGTTGTGAAAGAGTCAGAATCATCCTGCTTAAAATGTATCAGTCAGGCGAGATCCGATTTTGGGGCAGAGCATCCTGCAGATACGTAAAAGAAAGTACTTGAATAGGCGTCATAACACAAACATCCATTTATTTTCTGCCAAAAAGATCAATGTTCTCTCGCCACAAAATAACGCTCCCTGCAAAGCGCTCGAGTTCAACTTGCTCACAGAAAAAAGAGGTCACAAAATCAAACGCCCCAAAATGTTTCACTTATTAAAACAGGCCCCCTTGAGCACTTTGGGGCATTTGTCCTTAATTCAGAGTGTTGTATTGGTACGAAAGAAAAAATAAAAATAAAATACTCTCACCTTAAAGGCCGGCAGATCAACGCTGCCTGAAAGGTCAACTGGACTTTTCCCAACTGAATTGATTGCGAAGTCCAGGCTTCACCCACTGAAAAAGCCAAGTGGTTTAAAGCTCCTGGCTGTTAGGTACGCAATGATTACCCTGCAAGTCATTACAGCTGAACCCCATCTTCCTCAGCGGCTTGTAATAACCAGCATCTGTGAAACAAAGGTGAGCTTAAAGTAATAACTGAGGGGATTTGGTGGCGTTTATTTATTTATTATTTTTATTTGTACGTGGAAATACGTGCACTCAACATCAAGTCAAGTAAACGCATTCCCTGCAGCGATGGCCATCAAACAGGCAGCTACGTTTGGTACCAGCTGTAACTTCTTTACTGGCCTTTTAGCTTAGCCTTGGTCAGAAAACTCTGCAATAACTCCATCTGGACAGCACAGAGGCTCAGCTCAGAGAGGAAAGGTCACTGATATATAACCAAATTAATGTGGTACATAAACACACCAACGCGATCTGTCAGACTGGGAACCCCAAAGCATCACCCTCCAAAAGTGCATTTTTCCACTCAGAAGACAGGCCGTCTCCCCCGCGGGAGATTTAGCTGCCAGTAGGAAAAGCTTCTGCATTCTCAGATGCGTCCATCACTTGAAATTGCCAGGTTAAAAAAAAATTTAAAAATGACTGAAATTCAGTAAGGCCCTGCTCCCCAACACCTCCTCTTCCCACCAGCGCTGAGGGCCATGGTTTAGTGGTGGATTTGGCAATGGTAGGTTTACGCTTGGATTTGGTGACCTCAAGGGTGTTTTCCAACCTAAATGCTTCTATGACTCCAAGCTGTCTGACCCAACAGCCCTCAGACTGTGCTGGGAGGCCCTGAAGTCATCTCAGCTTGAGTTTCAGATTCCTCAGGACAGGAGGAGTCCCACAAAGGTTTTCACAGCGAAACCACAGCAGAAAGCCGTGTAAGTACAGACAACGGCCAAACTCTTGTTCATTTTAATAGTCCCTGGGATTTTTATCATGAGTTTTGTAGCACTCACCTTCATGCTTCTGTTCACAAATTCCTTGGGCCATGTTAAAAAAAAATTCCTCTTCCCCCCGCCTCCCCTAAAATAGACTTCCAACTCCTGTAGCTGCAATAAAAGATTGGAAGAGACACCAAAATGCATCCTGATGGCTCAGAAACTAAGTGAGAAATAAGAAGCCACCTCAGTTAATTGTGTAAAAAGTATCACCTGATTTTGGGGAGGCCACTTCATGATTTTTTAAATAATTACACCTGGCATACTGGTTACACTGGGCATATGTACTCACTAATTTCCAGCCTAGTGTCAGCTTTCTAGATAATCCCCAAACAATACTGTAACGTAATACACACGTTCCAGATCATCGTTATGCCCGGGGTATTAAACAGCACTGATGAATAAAAGGCGGAATGAATATTTCAAGGGGTTGCAGGCAGCAAGAGTAATGGATGGGGATGAGAAGGCAGCAACTCCTAACCCCAGCGGTTCCAAGGCACAAAGAGCATTGGCTTTCAAAGGCCACGACCAGCCAAAATTTCCAAGAGCGAGCCACGATTGGTGGCATTCCCATTTATGAGCACCCCAGGTGAGATATTTCAGCTGCTTGGTTTCCAGAGGATGGACATTGAGGGCTTCTGAAGTCATCCCTCCCCATCACACGGTGGTGCCCAAACACTAATGCTCCTAGATACTTGGTTTTTATCTTTCTGTGTCTGAGTTCCTCGATTGCAACATGGGGAAGTTCCTTCAAAACAATAATTTTGTAGCTCCCAAGGTTGCTGGGAGGGGCTGATTAATCAGCGTTCACAATGTTCCTCGAAAAGAAAACAAGCGATGGAGATGGAGTCTCCTCCTTGTCACTCGCTGATCTCGGACGCACCCCACACCTGATTTAACAAGTCCTGCTTGTTGAAGTGAAATCCCGACAGGAAGAAACTCTTCTTGACGTTAAGGTGCTTGCCAGAAAACTCACCCGCTCCTATCTCCGAGCAGCACAGAAAGCCTCTCCCGAAACCTTTCATGTGTCTCTCTACACGTCAAGCTCCCTTTCTTCTCCCTTTTATCTTCATATTTAGATAATTCTCACTAAAAGCAAGGTGGTCGTTCTTGCAAAATTACCATAACGCCTCTTGATGGACTTTTAAGATCTCTCCTGCTTGTTACACAGTACTTGGGATGTGTTTTGCCAAGAAGCGAGACATTGTTTATTCTTGTATTAGGAAGACAAAGTGTTTCCCACTTAAGGGCTTCATCTCTCTTAAAACACCCGGCACAGCAGAAAGCGAGTGGCGTAAGCGAAGGGAAGAGATTCCTAACAGCAATTGAATTTCAATTTCATTGATTAGTAGTATCGCCAGCGTAAGGAGATTTAATGCCGGGCCCTGGTGTAAATTGGATTCCAATTGCTGTCCCTGTGTAAAAAAAGGGGGTCTCACAGAAAGGATTAAAGGCAGGCCAAGGTTGCACAATGAACCCACTGGCTCATTCACAATCAGCTTTGTGTACTCATTAGAAAAGGGAGCTAATCACCCCAGTTTGTGCTGGTTTCAGAGCTGCCAGCACAAAAGGCTGTGACCTCCCACTGAGAGTCAAAGACAAAATATCCCTCTTTCTCCCATGTACGAAAAACTCTCATTTTGTGCCTCTAAAATTCAGCCTTCTGAAGGACCCACAATAAAAATCAGCTGCAGTCAGCAAGATTCGGCTACCCCTAAAATTACAATTATGTTGCTTAATATAGAGGGTGAATTAGGAAAATTAAACATCTGTCCAGTAAGGAGTCTACCAGTGACCTAGTTCTGTCCCAGTGTGTGGCTTTGCTTGTAAATGTATTAGGAGCATGTGCAATACAACAAAGCACTGAAATTTCCTAAGCAATCTCACAGGTAATCAAAAAGATCTACATTTTAAGCGGTGCACAGAAACGGGTTCCTGAGCTTGCTGGTACAGTACAGAAAAGCTGAGGAATTAAACCAAAAGCCACGTCTAGCAGAAAGCCAGGAAGCTTTGCTGGCCAGGGAAGCTTCTGAAGCAGGTAGCCACAGGGCATAGAATCATAGAATGGTTCAGGTTGGAAGGGACCTTACGAATCATCCAGTTTCACCCCCTGCCCTGGGCAGGGACACCTCCCACCAGACCAGGTTGCTCCATGCCCCCTCCAACCTGGCCTTGAACCTCTCCAGGGATGGGGCAGCCACAGCTTCTCTGGGCAACCTGGGCCACCCTCACAGCAAAGAATTTCTTCCTAATATCTAATCTAAATCTCCCCTCTTTCAGTTTAAAACCATTCCCCTCGTCCTATGGCTACACTCCCTGATAAAGAGTTCCTCCCCAGCTTTCCTGTAGGCTCCCTTTAGGGACTGGAAGGCTGCTATAAGGCTTTGGGCCACCACATTTCCCCAAGCAGATCTGTATCCCTACCCCTCCCATTCATCATCTTGAAATAGCTCGGTGACGCTGCCATCAAATGTAGTATCAGCAATGTGGCCGTGTATTTTTAGCACAACAAACATTTTGTCCTTCTTGAGAGGAGTTAATTGCTCTGTTTGCTTTTCCTCCTCTGTTCCTCCCCATCTCCTGGGGAGGAGCCGGTCCAGCAGACCCCCTTTCACCGCGCATCATATGCCACAGCACAACTGAGATACAGATATTAATAAATAAGAGCACGGAGACCCCACTGACCGCTTGCGACGCTGGAGTGAACCGAGAAGCATCACTCGGACAGAGACCCCCCCCAGGTTCTGCACAGAGAGATGTCACAGAGACCAGACCCCCATAAGCAATAAAATCCATCCACTTTACGGACATTTCAGGAAAAAGCAAAACATAAGAACAGTTAAGATCAGGAGAGGTTTTAATCTTTTAAATCATCAGACCTCACAGTATGTTAAATCATCCTTTGGCTAGAATATAATCCGTGGTTTCCAAATTCTCTTTTAATATCAAAAGCCCCAGGCCAAAGGAAAAGTTCCAGCATCTATCTGTTCTCATATCAGGAAAACAAAGTTTGAAATCCCAAGCAATCTGAAAGGACGGGACCAATTAACACAACACGCTTTTATTGTGCCTTTCCAGAGACTGAAGGGGCCGCCATCCCTTGCTCTCAGAGGGAATGAACCCGATGCACAGCGAGACCCACGGCACTTCTGCGAGGAACGACCAGTATCAGGCACATAAGAGATCTGGCACAAAGGCATAACGCAGAAAAATGAATGGTTAATCCACTTGCTCCTTTTCATACCCCTCCCCAGGCAAGCGTGTAACCAGGAGCAGGCACAACCCAGCACGACGTCGTGGCTGCCCTCCCAACTCCCCCCCAGCCCGGGGCAGTGGGACACATCACTGGTGTCCCAGGGAGAGGAAAGCAGGTCAAGGCAACTGCAAAACCCCAGAGGAAAAGGTCAGGATGGTAATTTTTATATTAGAGATTTTTTTTAATTTTTTTTTTTAAATAGCGGATGTTTAACAGGTTGGAAGAAATCAGCGGACCTTCAAGAAGGATCAATTCCGAAGGTGGACAGTCCCAAAATGTGCTGAAGGACCACTCCTGTCGATAGGGAAAAACTTCTCCGTCCACAGGGGCCTTTGTCAGACAAATAAAATCTTCTGTCAGCAGCTGCACGCAAAATCTCCATTGCTGGAGGATAAAATCCAATTGTGCGTACAACTGAGAAGATGTTATCTATTCGCTACCTATTGGCGCATAATGCAGTTGGTAAAAACAGTTTAACCTAAAATCCCATTCTCCTCTCTCTTTAAAAAAAAAAAAAAAAAAGAAAAGATGTTGGCCTCTGGCACCAACTGTAGTCCAAACTTCTCTCTCTGCCACTTTGTATATAAATAGAAAGTGTTTTATTAAATGATAACCTGTTGGCAATAAGAAGGGGGAGGACCCTAGATGCTTTTCAGTGAGAGCAATTTTAAACTTCTTTTTTTTTTTTAGTATATATCAGAAAAAGTCAAATCCAAATGACACACACAACTCACAGAGGATAAAAATTACCTCCTGAGATTAGAGACTGAACGATTCCCTGACACTTCGTCAAAAAAAAATGGTGGTTTTTTTGTTGGAGTTGAAACATACGGACCAGTTTGAAGTCACTGTGTCATCTAATAATATTCACTGATTTATTGTCCCGGGAAGTCACTGTTTAGCCGCTTCCTATGTCACTAAGGTGATGCCCGTACAGCACGCTGAAGCACTATTTCACCCAGCGTTTA
This sequence comes from Arenaria interpres, assembly GCA_013399435.1. Lineage (NCBI taxonomy): Eukaryota > Metazoa > Chordata > Aves > Charadriiformes > Scolopacidae > Arenaria > Arenaria interpres. Next base: position 154,047 of record VXAK01002012.1, read on the forward strand.
TGCAGCTCGACCAGCGCCCCGCCACAAGCGCATGAATCTCTCTGCTTCTCCGTCAATATATTCACAAGATTCTCCCACCAAGATGGTAATACTCAATCTGCACTTATTTTCCAGATCATCAACTGGACTTCTGCACGCCTTACAACCTGGTCTTTGGCATTCTCAGCAAGAGCAGCATTAGGTCCAATGATCGTTATCTCCATGACTTCAATTTTCCTCTCAGCCTCTCGCAATCTTAAACCAATGCTTTCCAACTTCTTATCCACTGCAGCATGAATAGCATCTCGCTTTTCTATAATGTCTGCCAGCCACTTAGCGAGCCCAGCGCTGCTTGATAAGCCAAATCCATGCCTCCCGACGGCACGAAGCCGAAAGCAGCCAAGCCTGACCCACCCGGCAAGAACGAAGTTTGAAAGTGAAATATCGGGTCCTCAGCCCCTCCAGACTGACTCATTTTGTCCCCCAGCAGTTATTATCACCGCAAGCAAACGGTAACTAACATCCCGTGCCCGGAATCACACCCACCACCTCCTAGAAGTCGCCCACGGCTGCAATACATCAACACACCTTAGAGGTCCACGCAGGTTTATCACAGCCGAGCCAGATAAATAAGCTTTTCACTTACAAATGTTGGACCGCACATGCCAGGCATTATATCCCCGATCCAGGGGTAACACAGCAAGGTAAATCGAGAGAGGCAACTGGATAATTTGCCACTCAGAGCTACGAGAGGCGAGAGGAGCGGCTGGTGCTGCCGAGAGCCTGCGACTCCAGCCAGAGGAACTCACGGTGCGGAAGCCCAGCCATCAGAAAAGGCCAAGATCTTCCTATCTCACAGTGAGTTTGGAAAAAAGCTACCAAGGTATAAAAATCACACGCCGCCTCCCTTACAGTAATGTGCTCATTGATCTCCCTTTCACAGACTCATTCCGATGCCCCACGTTAGGGTTTGGGAGCAGCGGAGATCCCACCGCGCCTCCCCACGGATTGCCCTCGCTCCCGATGACAAGGCCGGTCTCTTCTCACTGACTTAAACCTACCCTGCTCTTTGTCGAGGATCTACGAGGAATCAGTTGTGGGCTAAGGAAGGAAATTCTGTAAAACAAAGGTGCTTTGGTTGGGGAGGGGTGGGGGGCACAAAAGAAGGGAGGCTAGAGAAGACATTATCTCTCTTAAAAACTCAAAATATAATGGACTGAAATCTATTTCTTCCATCACCTGAAGAATACGAGCAGCACCGAGCCGCACACGCTCTAGAAAACTAATACCTGAAGGACTCAAACAGCATATTTGATGTATCATCTCCAAGTCAGCTCTGAATTGCAGCCTCTTTCAACCAGGAAACAAAATAGGGTAGAATGGGAAACAAACGGATGGTGAAGGACCGGGAGAGGCTAGGGAGAAAGCTACCTGCAGTTTTTCCTTCTCGCTTCCCCGCTCAGCCACCAGCATCTTTCTCCACGTGCCTCATACCTGCAGAGGCTCGTGTTCGGATTGAAAAGTGAGAACCGGGAGAGCTGGGGAGAAAGGAACGGGGGAGGATGGTGGCGCTCCTCGAGAGCCACTTCTGGGGACGGGAACAAAGACTGCCATGAGAGGAGGACACGAGGATGAAGTGGCTTCAGACCGCCACGAAACGCTGCTTCTCACAGCGCGCAAGCCCCCGTCACAAGGCAGCAGAATCCAACAGCTCCATTTTTCAAATTTTTTTTTTTCCCCTTTCTTTAAGAGCTACGTAATTGTTCTGACTAATAATAATGGAGCTGTTACTGCTCCCCGCTACCCTCAAAGGGAGCGAAATCAGGTTTGGCATTTGTAATTATGAATGCTAAAGCAGAAGTTATCAAGTGTCATGTTAAGAGAATGGAGGGCATGATCCCGGGCAGTGCCGAGTGCCCTGAGCCTCGCTCAGCGTAATGGTTAAGCACCTATTAATTTATATATATATTTTTAATATACCTAAAATCATTCTGCCCTCGTCTAAAGGATGCACACAGTCAGTTGGCTGGACCACAGCAGAGAAGAGAGGTGGACTGGGGGCATGGAGAAAGCCTGCCCCCAGGTAGAGCTCATCTCAAACCCTCTGAGAAGATGATCCAGCAAGGAGGAGGCTTCTCCAGCCGCAGCTGGAGGCAGCAGATGACCTCTGCTGGGTCTCCCCCCACGTCCTGCTCGGTGTGGGCTCTGCGTTCAGGTGGGCACGTGGCAGAGGAGGAAATCGGGGTCAGACAGAACCAATTAGGCTCCAAGAGTCCAATCACAAATCGTACCCTTAAGGACTCCAAAGCATTTGTTGCTAGAGCTAGTGGATGTCTCATCCTATTTACATAATATATGACCTAATTTTGTGTTCACTGAGTATTTAATTACAGCCGATTAAATACAAAAATGACTCAAAATACTCTCAACACTAATAATTAATGTTTTAATTGTGGTTTTTTTGTGGGGTTGTTTTTTTTCCCCCCACATGCAACCTTTAAATATTTTGAGCGCACATCAAAAAAAAAAGAGAAGAAAAAAAATGAAGATGCATCGCTCCTTCTGGAGCCTGCTCTGAAGGGACGAGCGTTTGCTCAACATGGTGGCCTCCTCCTTCTCCACAGAAACGGGAATTCTTTATTTCACACCCCCGCTACCAGAATCAATATTTCCAGCCCATTTTGTGAACTAGAACCTCTGTCAGTTCACTCGCCCAACTCCGTCCCTGCGGGACGTGGTCTTGTCAAGCCGTGGAGCATCATCTGCTCGCCTGGAGCAGAGCTGAGACACAACTGTGTTAAAAGGAATTCGAGCACAGCTGCTGGGCGATTGCTCTCCCAGCACAAGACAAAGTGTCTCCGTGAGTAGCTTGGAACTAACTCATCAGTATTTGTAAGATATTTAACAGGAACCTCCCTAATAAATGTGTATTTCCACCCCACGTGGGGCTACATCCCTATATTCAGGGGCGATCCAGTCCGGACCATTTCTCGTGGGAACAGCTTTGCAATATTCTACTTCAGCTAATCAAAAGACTCTGTAAAGGAAAGCCCATTTTAACCAGGCCAGTTCAAAACATTTCCAAAACTGGTTCGCGCTTCAGAGACAGTGACAGCTTAAAAACTAATAAAAAATTAGCAAAAAGACTAATAACCGTCGGACTCTTCACATACCTTAAATTGAAAGGGCTTATGTGTTTTTAACACATGAGGAACAAACACTTCAAGATATGGCTACCCCAGTGCAACAGAGAAGTATCAGTCTTCCTGCAGCACATCTAACAGAAGTACATTCCACTATCCGTATTTTCTTCCCCGGGAGTGACTCAGATAATGAGAGCAAGTGGCAAATTAAATCACACCAGTGCTATCTGAAAGCTGCAATCCTTTATAATTAAAGGGGTTTGTTTATTTAGGAAAAAAAAAAAAAAATCACATTTATAAAAAGCTTATCTCAAGGATAACGGCCCATTGTTTTTAGACTCTTTTTTTTTAATAATGTCAGCTTAAAAAAAAAAACAAACACAAACCAACAATGACAAAAAAACCCCAAACTTTAAAAGGTCTTCTAAGCAGAGGTTTATCATAAATAAAACAAAGCATTAGCCTGGAAATCACTGTTGCTGCAGAGCCAACCAGTGCTCAAAACAGATGCAATATGTGAATCCCACCCAAAACCAGCCACCATTTGTTTTCACCTTAAACCAAACAACTGGAAGGAACTAACCATTATCTCAGGAATTACAGTTTTACTAAAATGATCATCTCCTCCTCCCAATTCTTCTGCTGAAAAGATAATTGCACGATTATATGGACATAAATGAGTAATCAGACACCAAAAAAGCAGAAAGTTGTAGAAAGGTCTTTTTAGCTTTTGAGATCAATAAAAATTATTATGCTCAGCGTTTCTCTCTCTAGATATTTATACCATGCTCATCACCTCGCTATCCAAGTTCAATACAAGAAAAGCAAAAACTTGTTCACACGCAGCATATTTAATCTTCAAATGCTTGACAAGCATCAGCCAATATTCAGAATTCCCCTGTGACTTCTCTGGAGGAGCAACTTAAGCGCTCGGGTTAAGAGGCTGCACGGAGCGGGATTTAGCGCCTACGAGGGGGCTGGGGCTGACCTCACTCAAGGATCCTGAGCCCACATGTGTGGTAGCCCCCTAAATCTGCAGGTACCTCACCTCATGGCCCTACACCACTGAGCCTGAAGCTTCCCTCTGCATCGCTCCAGCTCTGCCACTCGCCTCCAGCTCCGTCCCCTCGGTCCCCTCCTGCCTGGGCATGTTCTCCAGCTCTGGAAGGTGCTCCCAGTTGCAGGGGGTCGGCGACCAACAGGATTTCACATTCACAGTCTGCTGTGTTGGTTGCACTGCTCTTTTTTTTTTTCTTTTAAAAATTATTATTAATATTTTTTAATTATTTTTTCAATTAATCACCGTGTCCAGTGTTAAACTCTTCTACACACTCCGTATTTAACCCGCATTTTGGGGCTCCATTCAGGGACCCAAGCACTTCGGAATACGATGCTGCAGCAGAAAAGCCTTTTTATTAAATTTAATCCCGAGTGACCTCTGCCATCAGAACCAGGGTGACTCATCGAGCAACTCTCAGTGAGCAGCTCTGGGCAACGCTCAGTGCAATCATGGGAAAAAAAAAAGATCAGACACAATCTCAGGATTACAGTTTTGGGGAAACCTGGTCCAGCAGGTGAGCCCCACACTGATCCTCGGGAGGGATGGCGAGGGGGTGGCTATGGGAGCACTTGATGTCTTTTGCTCAAATGTAGGAAAACCAGTGGTGAGAGAAGACCTTCTCTCAGGTAAGGTCTCCAACTCTGGAGTCATTCAAAACCCTCCTGGACATGTTCCTGTGGGACCTGCTCTGGGTGGACCTGCTCTGGCAGCGGGTTGGACTGTATGATCTCCAGAGGTCCCTTCCAACCCTATATCATTCTGTGATTCTGTAAGTCTGTGATGGACACGTCATCACATCCACGTCAACCATGACACACAGATCTGCTTCTGCCGTCATTTGATGAGGTAGGAGGCAGGTCCTCCTGACCAGGGGGCCTGGCAGGCTTCAGTGCAGAAGAGAGATCAACACTGCCTATAAATACCCTTTAACGCATCGTCCTTATTACTTCTAATTCCTCAGATTAGATTTGGTTTCATTTTAAAATGGAAATTAGATCTTCATCAACCTTGAATGCTCATTCTCCATCTACCAGTTATACATATTATCTATTCATTCTTGCTGGGCTTCAGTGAGGATTGCTTGAATACCTCTTGGAAATGAACAGCACTTTGTAATTACTAGTCTTGATTAATAAACACAGCCTCAACCGATATCTAATTTGACTTCTAACTGCAGAGACCCTAAATAATCTTACATTTTGTAAAAGTCCAGAACATGGCAGGGGAGGCTGGAAAAATTACTCTAAGGACTTGCTTTATTTTTTATTTACTGCCTAGTATCATTCAATTTCTTAATCAGCCATTTTCTGTGAAGGTTTTATTAATTTTAATAGCAAATATACAATGCAGCTCCATATATTCCTGGGTTTTAGCTGCTAATTAACTACCATTGAACACATAACTTCTGACTGGAGCTTGAACATGTTTATTTTCTCAATAGAACAGCTACAAAGCCTCCCAGCCTCCTGTGTTTACAAGGTCCACAGACATTTCCAGGAAAGGAAATATGTGTAATATTATCTGAATCATTGCACCCACAAGTTATGTGAAGGACGATTCAGAAGAGAGTGGTTAATAAGTAAGGAGGGATTTCTAGTCTCCGACATGGGTTTGACGGCTGTGCATCCCCTGCTTCCTTCTCTCCAGACCAGGGTTCTCCACGCAGCAGGATAAAGAGAAAGAGCGGGGAAGAAGGGAAAAAATAAAGCTTCCTTTGTCTTCAGCAGATTTTGTAGCTTCTGTTTAGTATTTTAATGAAATATTTACTCTTCTTGTATTTTACGCTTTAATTATTCATTGCTGAAATCAGTTTAAAGAGCTGCTGTACTCTGAAATGCAGTTCTGAAAATGATACCTTGGAGCTCCCCATTTATTGTAGTTTAGTGACTTTCATCTCGAAGTCTGCTCTGTTTGCAAGTCATGAAGGCCACCTCCTCTGCGCAAGGACTTGACAAACTCAGCCTAGACATCGACGTGTGAGATGAGGTTTCATGGTCCTGATGCCACTTCCATCAAATCAGCCGCAAGGACTGCCTATGAATTGCATACTGAAGCAGCAGCAGATGTAAAACCCATCTCATTCTGCCCCAGCACGATGGCGGAAGGCTGTCGCGATGGGTGACCACATGGATGGAGTGTGCTTAGGTAGCGCAGAAGGGTTTTGGTGTCAGCTAGGGTCCACCACGCAAGCAAAAGAGACCATCAACATCCAAAAAACTTGAAAGGGAAAAAATGGAAAAAAGGGGACCAAGAAAAGCAAGCTGGATTCATGGCAGTTGGCGACAGCTAGGAGCAGGACCTCCTCCATCCACAGCCAACCTTCTCCTTCAGGGTCACCCTCTCCACGCAGTCACTGTGTGTCTGCAGCACATGAAGTACCTGAGATGGGGCTACTGACTGTTCTGCAAATAAAGCCTCATTCCCTTCCACACACAGAAAAGAACAGCAAAATACAGCTACAGTAAATGGAAATTTTAAATTCATCTTGTGTGTTTTCAGGGCAAGAAGTGCCCATGGACAACACAAAAACCTGTTGCATCGGCAGGGCCTATCAACAAAATTCTTGCCTAAAACATCTCCGTTTGTCTTTGCAAGGAAAACAAGGGCCCTCATGGCCTCACCTTCACTAACACGGGGCAGCTTTCAAAAGCAAAGTCCCAGCGAAGGTTGGAGTTTTTGACAAATTACCATGGTCAGAAAAGCCTGAGGGTCTCTATCATCTGCCAACACGTCTGAAACCACGTCCCTCCGTCTTCCCTACAAGCGCAGAGCGTGGTGGTGATGACCGATTGTGAGTCCTGGCTACAGGTGCAGGATGGGGATTTGATTTCAAACACCTCACAGTCCCACTTTGCACAGCTGTGAAAGAGAGAGGGGAATTGTAACAAGCAGACTACACACTGATCAATATGACAGTCATTTGTCACCTCCTTAACTACTCCCAGGTTTGGGGCATTTCAGTTTTTTTCTCCTCTTCAGCATCATGGCGAAGGTGATGATTAAGAAAGATACTGTAGTATCTTTGAAGATATGGAGAGAAGTCTCCCCAGGAGAGAAAGCAAGATGTCTACTTGAGTGTTTAGGAAAGAAGTAATGGAAGTCAAGCAGGCACAAGCTCTAGGAGGGCTCTTGTTAGAAAGACAACTGGCAGGATGAGAAATGGCCACAAAAGTGGAGGCGAGTGAGTTGTATGTCACGCAGGGGAAGAGGAGGGTCCAGATGGTTGGTGCTGGACCTTCAGGTGCTGCACACCACCCAGGCCAAGCAAGGAGTGTGACTGTGTTCTCCTGGAGAAGTCTCCACCTGATGGCTCCCTGCAGTAAGCAAATGGGCAGGATCTCAGAGGGGATGGAGCAACCTCTCCGGGTTGTCTGCAGGGTCTCTTCTGTTCCGCTTTGTTACGTAAACTAGGATTTATTAGCAGTTGGAAAGAGGGGAAGTGGAGCGGATGGAGGCCAAAGCAGGCAGATAACAGCAATAAAAGGCTCTGAAAGGTCACTTATGCAGGGCATTGAGGAGGACTCCAACTGGGATTCCATACAAAGCCGTGTATTTGTTTCTGTGAACTCCCGCCTCCAAAAAGAAAAGGAGGAAGGAGAGAGTGGGAGCAGAGGGTGTGGTTACAAAAGACAGAGCAAAAGGTAAAAAAACCCTAAAAAACCAAGAAAAAAAGAATTCCTAGTCCCCTCAAAAGGCATTGTTTAGTTTAACTAATATTTTCTCCTGCTGTACATGTATCTATCTAAATACCTAAATAATCATTTACTGAAAAATACGCTGCTATTATTTCTTGAACATTAGATACAATGTAAAATTGGACCCTGAGAGTAATTACGAGGTTCAGGATAATGCTACTATTATTTCTGGTGCTCAGTTTCTGTAAATAGTGTCTAATGCATCTCAGAAGCTCACTATTAATCACAAAAAAATAATGTGTCTCTACCTAATTCATAAACTGTGAATACTAAATACTTTCAGACTGGGTTTTGTTTGTTGTTTCTTTTTAAGAACTCAAAATTTCCAAAACATCTAGAGGGCTCCTAAGGAATAGCATAAAACAAATATTTTGCATTTTCAAAATTAAAATTCTGGAAGAGGCTCTAAAGCTAACACCAAACACTTATGCAACTTGAATTTTAACCATCTTAACATCCTTAATCTTCATCATGTTTAGTACATTACATTTCTGTGACAACAAATCAATCAAAGGCATCATACCTTCCATAAAGCTGCCAATTTAGTGTCATTTTGCCCTCTCTCAACAATGATTTATTTGCTACAGAAACTTCCTTGTTTATTTTATATATGTATATTTTTAATATATATAAAAATACAGCAGAACAGATAGGGTAATATGAAAAGCAAAGCAGCCAACACAATATTGCATTACTCAGGATTATCGAGAAGAAATCCATGGCTTCCCATGGATCCACAGCCTCCAGTCAACAAATCATGGAGGGCACCCCAACGACTCAGTGTCCAACAAGGGAAAGCAAAGAATTGGCTCTAAAAGGGCTAAGAAGCCTTGGAAAGAGGCCATCAAAGACCCAACAGCAGCAATAAGCTGTTCTGAATGAACAGAGAGGAGCAGTTAAGAGTTCTGGCGGAGGAAAAGCAGGAGACAATTTTGAAATACAGTCTGCTAGTTATGCTCAGTGAGGATAGCACTCCCAAAAATAAAACCGTGGAGCTCATAACTATTTGTCCATGACCTGACATAAATGTCATAAAAGATAAAGGAAGAGTGGAAAGGGATCAACATCAAAAACTAACAAAAGCAACAGCATAAAGCTACTCAAGGAAATGCCAGCTCCAAAATACTGCAAATCTCCCCCAAACAGGAAAGCGGACATCAAGGGATGCCCACCAGGAGCAGATGTCTCCAGGGGAATTCTGCCCAGCAGAAAGGTAGATCCTTCTGTCAAGTTCTGCTCTCCTCAAAAGCACAGGGGTTTTCAAAACAAGATTGATTTCCTTAATGGGAACAACAGCACAGACTAATTCCATTATTTTCAATGGAGCTGAATTTGAAAGGTCTATTCACGTGTAATGGTACCTTCTGGGGAAAAGGCAGCAAGGAATCAATTTTACAAACCACGGTGATTGAGGCCATTTAAAAAACAACAAAAAACAATCAAACCTTTCACAACAATTCAAAGAACCGCTCTCTAAAGCATCTGATAGCCACTAGAGCAGACCAGCACATCTGGCACCGCATTTCCCACCCCTGTGTGCCCCCAGCTCCTGCCCACAAGGTTTCCAGGAAACTCCTGGAAGCACATTTTTCTCCAGACAAGCTCAGGGCAAGGAATGAGGTCCCAGGACCTACTCTAGTTAAGCGGCCTGAGTTAATGGTACAGGGCCATCATCCCTACAGGGGAAGGGGCAGGGAAAGGGAGAAGAAAAGGCTTGAAATAACGCCTGGAAGCAAGTTATGCCAACGCTGACTGGTAGTTGATATAAAGATATATCCAGCCTACACGCCTCCCCCTCAAAGTAAAAGCAAAACCATCCCACACCACGGCAGCGTTGCTCTCAACCACCTTTAGGAAGAACCCAAGGATTTCAAATCCGAGGCTCCAAATGCCTTGCTGAGCGAGGGGGGGAAGTGTAGAGAAGGAAGGCACCCACCAAAGCTTATGGCTACTCTTAAACTCATTAGCAGAAATCTGCACTGAAAGATAATAAAACTCTAAACGCAAGCGCATGGTTAGGGAGGGCACGCACTAACCTCTCAGCTCTTACAATTTCTGTTTAAAGGCTATTTATAAATTTTTACCCAAACTTTCAGGTTACCTGGCAGTGTCCCTGCCAAGCTGTTAAGCGGTGCTGTTAGATTTGGGTGGGTTACTGGGTGACCTTTTCACATCACATTAGCGGCCATAATTTGCTGAACTAACATTTCCTCCCGCTGCTTTTGAATATATCAAATTACTTTTGAGCTACCGCTCAAGTCTTAAAAGCTTGTTGCAATCCGCCCTAGAGTCGGCTTCAATTCAGTGTGCTGGGCACAGAAATCCCACACCACCCTGTGAGCCTTTGACATGAAAAGTTCTGCTTAAGTTTCACATTTTTACTGCACTAACACCGCAAAAATAAAATTAAGTGGCCCAAGGTCGTAGAGGGACCTAAAAGGACCACAGGTACCTCCCATCTCATTTGTAGAAGTTAGACCATATACCTCCTCTTCAGAAATTCTTGTAGCGCTATTACATCTCTTTATGAGACCCCAGTAAAACAATTACACTCTTCCACTGCACAATTTGAGACACAAAACTTTGCAGGAAAGCCATAAAGTATGTACACTCTCTGCAATACGATCTATAAGAGTCCAAATTTAAATATTTTTCTCCCTTCCGATTGTGTTTTGGGGGTTCTTGCAAACATCACAAAGAAACGGCGATTCCCCCATCCCAAAAGTCAACCCAACGAGACAGTTGGGCAACTGTTTCTTGCTCACCCTGTCCAACACCAAGAAGGTTCGTCAAGCCTAGAAGGAATTGTTACTAGCTGTCTGTGCAAGGATCGGTGAGTAACATCCTAGAGCTGGACATCAGTGAGGGGAAGGAGGACAAAGAGAAACTAATAATCTTCTAATAAAGCAATATACAAATATTTATAAATTCATACTTACCCCCCCACATACAATCTCTCGTCTTCCGTAGCTCAGGAAGCACCTTACAGAAGCGTTTGTCATCCATTCAAAGGTGTTAAGATAAGGCTGCTCTGACTTCCGAGGTCCTGGACCGCCGTGCTGGCAGGTGACATGTCACCGCAGTTATTCCTCCTTCCGCTTATTCTAACGAATCTTGTTTACTCCGGTCCTGTGCACCTCCAGACAAAAATGGCCCTTTCAGCTACCGCACATCTCATTTGTCCTTGCTTCTGCAATAAGCACTCACATCAAGGAGTGTTTAAAACAGTGCAAAATTCAAAAGAAACTCCCCTAGGTGGTCTATGCATACAAATAAGTATATATTTTGCTTTTTTCATAAAAAGACACCCTGCAGGTTTCAAGCTTCTCTCACGGCAAGAGATATTCTCAGGCAACAATGCCGATTTGGTGTAAGCTGATCCCCATCGCTGGATCCTGCCTTTGTTTTTGGCAGTCCCCTTTCAAGGTGACTAAATTAAAGTGAAAGTACGGTCCCAGGCAGCCCAACAAGGGGGCAAGGCTGTTTTGCAGAATCTAAAAGGCTAAATAAGATGAAGCAGACCTTCAAGCTAAAAAATCAGCTCCCAATAAACCACCAACAACATCCACATCCCTAGTAATACCGGTACCGGGAAGACGACACCAACCAGGAGAAACCAACACCAAACCTCCCCAATCAGAGTCATTCAAACCACCGCACATTTAATGGTCAAGGGTATGGGTAGAGTTTAAGAAGCTTCTTCCCAGACTCGATGACTGTACGGAAAGCGCCTCCGTGAACCTGATCTATGTGAAGACAAGTGGTTCAGATCACGTCAAGCAACGCTACGGGTCAGTCCAAAACACACAGCTCCCCAGTGACCCCAGCATAGCAAAACCGGTATGCACAGCGCATATGAACAGGCAAATGAAAAACACCCCTACATTCCTTTTAAGTGTATCAGCCTGAAATTGCTAAGAAACAATATTTGCTGTCTGCACCTGTGTGAAACTGAGATTGTGGCTGTGAGTGGTCTCAGCACCGTGCATGCCATGGCACCAACATACTCATCACTGAAGGATCTTCCACACTCCTGTTGAAATGCAATAGCAAAGAGCAAATTTCCTAATCTAACACAACTCCAAAGATTATCTGATGCATCCTTCCTCTGCAGCAAAAAAAGGGCATGTCAATACGAGGACCTACATACACCCTAAACTCAGATTTCACTAAATTAGCCCATGCCCTGCGTGAACAGTGGCCACACGTAAGGTGTGGATGCACCCTGTTCCAGAGGTGCTGAAGCATATTTTCCATTTTTTCATATGGTAAATCCCCTCAGACAGAGGCGTTCTTCACGTGCATCGAGACTGTCCCTGACACACTACCTCACCGCACGTGAGCCTTTCGGTTGCCTAAAAACCACATCCTTAAAATGACTCAGCAAGTGAAAGACTCAGGGTAGCCTCGGCAAGGCATTGCTGGGTCTTCGCACCACTCTAATCCCAGAAGGAGATCTGGGAAGCAAAATCTCCAGGGATGGTATCTCCTCCTCCTGCCAAAACAGACTCCTCGTGGTGGAGATGCCTCAGCAGCTCCCGGCTTGATCCCCTCTTCATCCAGCCTTCGCACACACCAGTTGTCCTCCTCACCTGCAGGACCTTCTTCCAGCCTGGAAGAAGCCGGAGAGTAAAACCACGTGCATGACCACATCCACAGCCCAGAAGCAGGTAAATCAGGCCACGCGACCAGAGCATTAGAGAGCCGAGCACCGACAAAGGCAGAGGAGGAACTATCTGGGTCAGGGTACGCTAACAAAGCCCGGCAAAGCTTCAGAGCCGGCGGCAGGACCACAGGGAGAGGCCCACGGAGGCAAGTTGCCGCCTCTGCAACGAGCCCGCCTCACAGACTCAAGGCCAGACTGCTGCTAACTAAAATAGCTGCTGCATAAAAGGCACAGCCAGCTCTGCATATTCAAGATCAGAGCGGAGATAAATGATGAGATTCTCTGTGCTACACACAAAAGCCAAAAAATCACCAGTGCATTTACAGTTCAATATTCTCCTAATCCCATCTTTATTTCTGGTGCATAAATAAAGCTCATTACAAATGATTTTCTTCAGAAACCTACTAGCAACCCAAAATAATTCATGAATGTGCTGTTTGCATTTATACATCCTTGACACCCACAGTAAACATCAAAACAAGGAATTCAGGCAGTCATATTGGTTGTAATACAGAATTTCTCTTTTTCTCTCTGGATTCTGTCACAGCTACACCCAGCAAACCCCTTCCACAGCATCTGCTACGTTATCAGGTACACATCTGTACAGGTACACATCTGTACAGGCGCACGCGTCTGCTTTGGGGGGACCCTTCTCAGTGTCCGCCTTGCTTTTGGCATTTTGTGACGACACGTTGCATAATTTATTTACACCAAAAAATTTGAAATTAAAAAATAGAGCAAATGTTTTCTCTCTCAGTCTTGACCAAGCACAAAGCTACCTGCTTTCTTTGTTCCAGCACCTCACAGTGCCTCCTCTCCTTCCCCTACACCACACCATGTGCCCACCAGCTGCAGTAAACGGTGGCCCAGCTTTCACGGGCGCCCAAACATGGAGAAACCAGACCTCCCGCTTCCCCGACGCCTGACAACACACAAATAAGCAGGATCTGATCTGGCCACCTCAGAGAGAGCAACCACCACAGCCTTGAGCCCACCCCAACTCCCCTTCTGAGAGCTCTGTGGTACTGCAAGAACCAGACACAAAGAAGAACTCTCATTACCTGCTCTGCACCGAATTAGACATAACACAGTCATAGAATCATAGAATCATTCAGGTTGGAAAGGACCTTTGGCATCATCAAGTCCAACCATCAACCCCACTCTACAATAGTTCTCCCCTACACCATATCCCCCAACACCACAGCTAAACGGCTCTTAAACACATTCAGGGATGGGGACTCAACCACCTCCCTGGGCAGCCTGTTCCAGTGTCTGATGACTCTTTCTGTGAAGAATTGTTTCCTAATGTCCAGTCTAAACCTGCCCTGTTGCAGCTTGAATCCATTCCCTCTTGTTCTATCGCTAATTACCTGTGAGAAGAGACCAGCACCAGCCTCTCTACAATGTCCTTTCAGGTAGTTGTAGAGAGCGATGAGGTCTTCCCTCAGCCTCCTCTTCCTCAAACTAAACAGCCCCAGCTCCTTCAATTGCTCTTCATCAGTCCTCCTGATGGCACACACAAGGTAAGATTAAGCATCATCAATAGCCTTCAAAAGAAAAATGTGCACGTCAACCGTACTCCATCGACCAGTAGGACTTTCCTGCTGGTTATTTTATGCCAAACTCAATATTTGGACTGAGTGGTGTGGCATTTTATGGGGAAAAAAAAAAAAGAGAGAATACTACAATTAACTAATTTGGAAATACAATTAGTCAAATACAACTTCACAAATAAATAGTCCCTCTGCCCCCAAAATAAAAAAAACCCTAAAACTAGAGCGCATATTTAGGAAACCAAGACTGAAGCTTGGAAATCTGCCACTAATGGAAAAGAACGGATACGGCTTATGAAATAACCCCACCGTTTCTGTGTATAATCATTATTTCCAGTTTGGCCTCTCTAAACTAAATCGGTTTTAATCTTCCCCGCTAAACTGGCACAATGTTGACTTCAGCTTTTTGGTGTCCATTTGTTCTACCACATGACATCACGAGATGCCTGCCAATAACAGAGAGATGCCTAAAAGCCTTGAAATTCTTGGCTTTGGGACTCCAGGTTTTCTGAGAACTGTTAATTTACTTTGGCTTAAATCCTAGATTTTGGCTCCACTTGAGAAAAGTATTTCTCACACAGTAATTAAACTTGTAGTGGACAACACCAAAGCAATAGGAGACGAGCTCCAAAAAGAGTATGTTGTCTAGTCACGTCTTTCTGAGATTTCTGCCCTTGCAGACACGGGGAGAACGCAGTGAGGGAGCTGCGCACCAGTAGCGCGGTTTAAGTTCTAATTAGACAATTAAAAGGCAGAAGAAATGGCGTTTGTTAGACAAAACTTTATATGCTCTCACAAAATTGGAGCAAGCCTGGCTGGCAATTAAAAATCAGCTTAAACTCAGGCCACGGAAAATTCAGAACAAGCCATTCCACTTGACAGCAGCAGCAGAATTACCTTTGCCACAGCAAGGCTTCGCGGGGTCGTAGCGGCATCCTTTTGGTGGTGCAAAGCGGGAGAAGCCTCACCTCTCCCACCTGCATGGGGAAAAACCTTCAAAATATGATAAAATCGGGGGACAGCACTAAGAGAGTGTCTGGACCCTCAAAATCCTTGGGGATACAAGCCCTTGGCCCATTCCTTCCCCTCTGGACCCTCAAAATCCTTGGGGATACAAGCCCTTGGCCCGCTCCTTCCCCAGAGCTTAACAGGAATTTGGCAGTGCTTCCCTGCGCTGCTCGGGGAGCAGGAGAACAGAAATGGCACAAGACTGCAAGTTCAAATACATTACAAAATAGTCTGCAAAAATAGCTGGGCCTTGTAAGAAATATACTTCTCCATGGAAACCACCAGACGCTCTGAATTCTGGCAGACTAGAGAAAACGGGTTTGTATTATTAAAGGAAATGTCTATGTATTTGGGCTTTTGTAATTCTAACCTTCCGAGAGAGAGCGGCAATTGCTGGTGTCCAGAGCAGGTCAGCTGAACTCCTTCCATCCTTCCCTCTTCTGCCTCTCCTCATCCAGTGCCACCGCCGTTCCCGGGGGGACAGAAGGATGGAGGGAGGGGAGGGGGTGGTGAGGGTGGTTTGCAGGTCTCTGCAGTGCTTTTAATTACAGATACAGAATGGGAAAAAGCAAGAAAAAAAGAAAGGCACCCTGGGGTTTTGAAAGACCTGTCCATACAAATGAGACACCTCCACGTCTTTAGATGTGGAACGGGGCAACGCGACGCTCCTGCAATACATTAACGAACGTGATGTATGTATTTCAACATCTGGGTGTTCCAAACCCCTCTCACTGGAACAAGCGCAACATAAGCCATTACTATTCTCTTCCTCACCCAAACCAGTTTCCACTTTGGGTGCCAGGTGGGGAACTATAGATTAATTAACTCCCAACTGGCATTGATGGGATAATTATACTCGCCCGTCTCTGCATTTCACTGTTTCCAGCTGAACTCCACACCAGAAAGTAAATCCCAATCATGAACCTCCACTTCTCCGCTGTATCCCAACAAGACGCTGACCTCTTACCTGGGGAGGCTGGGATACGCAATTCAGAAGAAGTTAATAGAATATTTTTAAAGAAATAAAAGTGCTGCAGCCTCAAAACATGAAAAGGATGGGCTACAAAGGAGCACTCATATAGAGAGCAATTATATTTTTGATATCTAATGGTTCTGCCTCAGGAAGCAAGAGCTGGCTAGCATCAAACTGTATAAAAGAAAGGATTATGGGCTCACGAAAAAAAAGAATGCCATTTTGATTTAAAACCCAGCAAAGCATAGTGCAGATTTGTTATTTTAACTCACAGCGCTTAATTCCTATAACGAGCCAGAATGCCATTAAGGATGAAAAATACTCGAAATACTTACGGTACAAGAAATTAAAAGTAACCTCACTTTTCATCAATGGCTGTTCACCGAATAGGCCATTCTTTGCTTCTCGAAGCTGTCTCGCTCTGGCACAATGCATCTCGCCTACACGAGATTCCAGCAGGAAAAAGCCAAAAAAAATGTAAATTCATTTCTGAGACCCTTCACAGCATTTCCCAGTTTATGGCAACTCCCAGTCAAAGGGGTTCAAACCCTCCTCCTCCTGGATTCCTGACCAGCAGCAAGAGCAGGTCCCACCCGTGGGAGCCATTTCTGCGGTTCCATGCAGCGCCGTGTACGCCGGTGCCACGGGTACCATAATCAAGTTTTTAAAATAAATTCTCAGCATTTAATCCCCAGTCCTAGCAATCATCATCATGGCTGAAATACAGAGTTCGCACAAAAAGAAAAAGATTTAGTTCTTCCTCAATTCAAGAAATTAAAGGATAATCCCCAATTATTCAGAATACTTTTGCAGCCTAGTATCTCAATTTGCCATTTTACTTTTATAGTAGGGTTTTTGGTGGTTTTGTTGTGTTTGGGGTTTTTTTTTGAAGTGACTTGTGTCCAAGAGGATTTAGAAATTATGCAAAACTGACTGCTGCTCCCTGTTTTAAAGAAGGGCCCTGTTCAGTGTGCCTAGTTGAAAAGCACCGACATGCATTATGGTGAACTCAAATATATGTAAATACGTTCTTTCTGCATTAGTACATTAAAAAGTTTAAGAAAAAAACCAGCAACAACAAAAAAAGAAAAAACAAACCACACACCCCCCCCAAAAAACCACAAAAACCAGCAAGCAGACATAGAAGTGATCTCTATGGTCTCTACAGCATCATCACAGCAACGTGTGACATCAGTCAAACATGAGAAACACGGAAAACAAGCCAATGCACAACCTGAGAACTAAATCTGTGCCAAAACGTGGTGTTTTGGGGCTGGGGAGCAGTGGCACATGTTGGCTGCAGGTATTTGGGGAACAGCAGCCACCACCAGCCCCAGGGGATGGCTGCCTCGCAGGCGTCCAGTGACACCAGTGTGGTATCCCCCAGACCAAGCTTCCTCCCGGGGATGCTCCCGGCGGCGGGGACCACGCGAAAGGCTTTTGGGGACAGGATCAATTCCTGCCACGCAAAGCAACCTGCACCACGGGCTGTGGAAAGGTGTAAGGAAAAGGAACATCCACAACTGAGATCCCACCCCAAAAAAATTTTTAAGGAATTTTTCAGATCCTACATTTGACCCAAATCTCCCTGCCAAGTTTTTGTGCTGCCACAATCACTTTTTGGTGGTCTTTTTTTCTCCCCCTCTTTCCTCACAGTTGCATGGGAAAGTCCTCCAGAACAGAAGGAAAAATGTAGTTACCCTGGCAGGGCGCTGGGAACCCGGCAGCGTGGAGACATTCATCTCCTAAAGAGACTGTAGCAGTTAATGGTTCCAGTGGTTAAAAATAAAAATCAGAATTATATTTTTTTAAATCAGTGGCATTTTTTTTTCCCCCATCTAAATAAGTCACTGTCTACACGATTTCCTAAGGCCCCCAACCCCTGATAATATTCCTGAGAGGTGAAAGAGCTTTTGATGTCTGAGTGGGTTTATGCTTGTTTAGATAAGCTAAGTCTAAAGGATAACACAGCTTCCTTCCCCTGTCCTCGCCTCCCATTCACGTAAATGCTTTTTTCTTCTTTTCCAGCTGCAGCTCCTGAGCTGCGAGACACAGACTGAGATGTGTGCCCTCCCACTCAGAGACGGGCCGGAGATTGGCCTTTGCAAGCTTTTTAACACAAACAATTCTAACATCAAATCAGACTTCAGGCACTCATACTCGGCCGAAGCGGAGACTTTCTCCGCGGTGTCTCTTCAACCACCTCACGCAACCCCTAAATGGTGTGGGGTTTGGCTCCCA
Organism: Arenaria interpres; assembly: GCA_013399435.1. Taxonomy (NCBI): domain Eukaryota; kingdom Metazoa; phylum Chordata; class Aves; order Charadriiformes; family Scolopacidae; genus Arenaria; species Arenaria interpres. The sequence continues at coordinate 172,365 of VXAK01002012.1, forward strand.
GAGATGACCACTCCAGCTCCTCCACTGGTGGAGAGCAGCTTACCCTTCCCAAGAGTAAAAGCCCTGCACGAGTGTATGTTTTGGAGGCTCTATCTGGCATACTTAAAGTCGTTCTTGGTCAATAGAGACCTAAGCAGACACTCAAAGTCTGCTAACGAAGGGTATCCTTGTCCTGCACAACAGCAAGGCCATGGAACGACACTTGCCTTGGGTTCAAGACTATACAAGGATGGTTGGAGAGCCAACCCAGCCTGGCTGTCTCCACCCTGGCTGTATGTAGCCCACATACAATAAATGGAGTTTCTTTGATATTACACATGTTCACAAAGACCTGAGCAGAACTGGCACCCCAGCCAGCTTACAGCTGGGGCCTCAATTTAAGCAGTTTTGGTTATTTAAACACTGGCTGGTGGTAAAGCTCAGCAGATCAGCCATGCCCCCCTTCATGTCTGCAGCCCCATGACCAGGGAACAGGGCACGGGTTGCAAACAAAGCTCCAGGCCATCAGAGCCCAACACAGCCCCAGGTGGCACCTTTGAGCTTGGCTATTGTTAGCAGGCCCCTAAACACATGGTTGAAAGTAAGGTGGCCTCTGGGCATAACAAAATCGATGATCCCTGCCTTGCAGCACACAGGCTTGCGAAGCGTGATAAACACCAACTGCCAAAGACTTCAGCACTCAACAAGTTGGTGACATTATCTCGACGTGTTATCTGGCTTCTTCACCTAAAGGAGCAAGCTCTACACCGCAAAATTTCATCCAGCTTTTCAATACCAGGTCAGGAAAAAAAACACTAAACCAAAAAAACCCACAAAAGCAAACCATTTCTTCCTCTGCAGAAGGCCCTCTTGACTTGGCCATAGTAGTGTGGCTCACCGGGTCTCCTCCAGCAGGACCACAAGCTGATGTCCCCGGGGTCAGCAGCCACCAGCGGCACCGACCCAGTCTGGGATCCCTGCACTACAGAGACCTGCAGAGAGTGCACAAGGATACTAATTTCTGCTGGTTTATTACAATCACGTGTATGATAAGCAGAGTTTACTGCACGCCATCAAACTAATGCTTTTTCTACTTTATGAAAGAATGTTGCACTTGCAAATGGGGTTAAGATGAAACACAGGAATATCATTTTTTTTTCTTACTTAATCACTCCCAATTTTGTTCGAAACTTCACATTTTTGTTAGGTGAGCTCTAGATAAATACACTGGTAGATAAATAAACACACTGAGAATGGTGAACAAGCCACCTTTCGACAAGATTGATAATCCATTTATACAAGTTCATCTGTGTGTCAGAAAAACCCAATGCCAAAAGGTGCACGTGTTATTCTTCAGGAAGAAGAAAGATGATCTCCTGTCTCCCCCCATCTATCCCAGCCCACTCCATTCCCCCCAAAATGCCATCTTCATCCGTCCACTTGCAGGTTTTCCACAAAAATCCCACCTTAATAAAAGCGGTATAGAAAAACTCATGAAAAAGATTTCTGTGGAAAAACTCAGTAATGGTGTCAATGACAGAACGATGTTCTGGTGAGGGATGCAATACAAAATGCCGCTTACTTTCTGTTATGAAATGATAGTTATATTTCCTTAGGTGACTTCTCTTTCCGGCAACCTCTGTGGCCATCACTTTCTCTTTCTTATAAACCCTCCTGAAAATCCAGTCTCTGAAAGTTTACATTAAATTATCCACAGGGATGAAGCAAGGGAACGTCAAATCATTCCGTGAAAAAAAAAATATATATATAATTAACATATCTGACAGCCAAGTCACCCAGGAGCCATTCAAACAACTCTACTCCCTTTTCCCTTCTTCTCTCCCTTTCCTTATCCCAAGCCCAGATCCCGCTGGAGCAGGAACCTGCCCATGGCACGACAACACTGCTGGTCCTGAGGAGCTTCTGGGCACCATCGCACCGCACCACCCCAGAACCACTGATTTTGATGTGTTTGAATATTTTGGGCATGCAGGTCACACTGTTTTGACTAATTCAAAAGAGCGAGCATCTCAGTAAGACTTGGGTGTCTCAATCTGGTTCCTTTAAGAATACCTCTATTAAAAAAACCAAACAAGCCAAAAAACCCAAACAACTTCCCAAGATCACCTTTTAAATAAAATTCTAGTTTTATTTTTCCTGAATCCATAAAAAGAAATGTATAAGGCATTTTATGACTCTCTTGATTTTTATAAGAGCCCTTTAGAAGGGAAAAAAAATCCCATCTGACTCCCCAGGAAAATAAAAATTTCATACAAAAAAAGAGCTGTCAAAAGCATTGGCCAGTTAAAAAACTTGCTAATTTCCTATAATCAGAGTAAGCTTAGATTTTGGGAGAAACCACAGCAGGTACATAACTTCAAGGCAAAAATTGTTGTTCTCCTCTTGATGTCTTTAAAACAATCAGATAAGAAGAGACAGAAGAAGAAAGAAAATTAACTGGTTTAAACTGATGGAATACGTTTCTGAACAGCTACGAATTAATATAAAAACAATATTTAAAGATGGAATTTGAAGAAAAAAAGGCTGATGGAGGACGAGCGTATGACTGTTTGAAGCACATCAGAGCATCCCGGGGCAAAACAAAGATGCTTGCTGCTGACCCATTTGCTTCCAACCCTTTGGAATGCTGGAAGGGGGAAGATCATTTTGCACCATTTCATGTATAAAGGCACCACCAAACGCTTAATTATAAAGTTTAATCCTGAGCAAAAACCTCACAGAAGACGCAATTAAGATTCTGCCTGGTTCCAGCTTGGATCGAGAGAACAAACCCAACCCCAGCCAGAGGGAAGAAACTTCCCCACAGTTAACGCGGCACAGCAAGCACCTTCTCCGTCTGCTTGTGTTTTACCAACATAAAGTTCAGTTCTTTCTTGTTTGTGTCTCTAAAAGGTCCCAGGAGGGCAGAAGAGAGCTGAAACACAGCCTGCCTTTCCACACTGCACCAGCCAAATTAAGATTTTTACCATCTGAACTCTTCACCCAAACCTACCCCGTCCTTTCGACACCTCTACGGTTTCAAACAGTGGAAAAACACTGGGGAAGTACCAAAATCCACAGAAATATATGTGCTGCAGGCAGTGGGCACCTCTGTTCGCTGAGGTCGGGCTGCCCGTGCCCTGTGATGGTCCCAACCTGGCTCAGCCACGTGGCCAGGAGCATCCTCAGCCAGGATGAGCCCCGAGACAGCCTGCCCAGGACCATTCCCCTCCCACGGGAGGTGCATTTAAGCTGGGACGACACACACTCGATGGACTCAGCAGCAGACAAACCACCTTGTTGGCTTCTACACCTTGGGAAGCTTTACAACTCATTTAAAGGCATCATCTTGGATTTTTTATGCCGCTCAAAGTGCTGTTTTTATAGGCTCACGGTGTGCCACGGTATCACAGCTCAAAATCTGGTGCGTCAGGCGTATGAACGGCTTGTCAGGATTAGGTACCCCACTCATCACCTGCCCGTACACACAAACCAAACACCATCCCTGTTGCTTCCTGCTGGGGAAACTCTTCAGAAACACATTTTTAATAGTCACCGATCCTAAGTCATGAGGATTCAGCCACAGAGCCCGTGCCTCCTCTTTCACTGACCCGTATTTGCAAACCTGCACAGAAAACATTTTTTTCTCCTCATTTTAATTGAATTTAATTGAGAAGCAGGTGCCTGCTGCCGTCCCGCAGGGCACATTTATATCCTCACGCTGACGTTACGGAGGTTCCCTACCATAACTGCTGCAGGAGCCAAAGCCGGCTCGCCAGCCCTGCAGGGGAAGCCACCGTCTCGCACCGTGGCCTCTGCCGTGGAGCCAAAAATTGGTGCAACTTCCCATCCTGCTGAAAGACCCAAAACTGGGTGCTTGGGTCTCAACCCCACCGGAGGGATGGATGGACAGACATCCATCTCCTTTCCCTGGAGGACGGGTGGCAGCTCCCGGCGGCGAAGGCTTCCCCGGGGTAATTCACGCTGCAGGGTGGTGGCCGCGGGCTCCTGGGGTTTGGTTCAGCTGCAGTAACTGGTTTTCTTCCTGACTGGTCCCCTTGCAGAAGTAATTCAAAGTGTTAGCTGATCATACATCATTTCCAATGTACGGAATTAAAACCACAACGCCCAAAATCAAACCTCACTGGGGATGACACACCATTCACACCAAGGAGAGCAAAGCAGGGTGAGAAAGGACCAGGAAGGGAAAGCTGGAGTCCCTCAGTTACCTGGGAGATACAACCCTCTCCAGGCGATACCATCTACTATTTTCTCAGGCTAATACGATGCCAAACCCCAAAACGGCGTGAAGGAGGCTCAGTTAAAGGGTCTGCTTCCAGAGATAAAGAGATCTCAGCATCTACTGAACTCGGCGTGAGCCATATTCACACGCACAGCTCATTGACAAAAATAACGCCCGGATCCTCCGTCGGGGCTTTTCATCTGTCGGCCCGCAAGCGCGGCAGGACCGGGGAGGACGGCATCATTAGCTCCATTTTCCAAACTGCAAAGCTGAGCGAGTGAGCTAACACCACTTCTCCAAAATCCATCCTTGCGGAGGCAAGGAGAGGCAGCCCAACAGGCCAGAGCCTTTTCTCATCATTTTATACCCTGGGCTACATCCATCGATGCCCAGAACAAGGCACAGGTCACTAAAGGGACACGGTGCCTGGACCTCACACCGTTTCAGGGCCAATTTTTAACAGATTTAAAACCCTCTGAAGTCAAAGCAAGTATTTCCCGGAAATCCCATAACTACGTGCTTTTACCGTTATTCCCCCCCCCCCATGTCTTTTTCTTTCTTAAAAGAATTAAAGTCAAGAATATTCATCACCATTCTGTCCACTCCTCGGGAGGGTGGGTAGGTGTTCAGTGCCAAAGGTATAATCAACCACTCAGATAGGCTTAGGAGTTTTAAAGGGAGACATATGTAATAAAAGCAATCGCAGTCAACAAACTACTAAGAAGAGCAGTAATGGGATTATCTGTCAACACAAACAAAAGGATAAATACAAGCAAAACCATCAGTCCCTGAAACCTAATTCTCGTGTATTTAATCTGAGACTATGGCAGGGAGATTAAAGAACCTGCGGATCAAATAAAAAGTTATTGATTGTAAAATTCTTGCTTTAAACAAAGTATTTGTTTATGGTTTAAGCTAACCAGCATACGAAGTGTACGACGGCAGCTAATTTAACCACAGATGCCAAAGAAACTGCAACATCCCCATCGGGCAGCCGACCAGAGGGGCTACGTGTCAGGCTCCTCTTCACCCTCATCGTCTTCCAGAGGGAAACTTCTCTCCCTTCGCCACATCCAAGCAGCAGAAGAAAAAGCCCCAACCCACCACTAAATCACAATGTGCTGAAGCCAAACACACCATTGCATTCAAACCCCCCTTCTCCTTTTGCCAGTTTTACTCGGCTGAATGAGACCAAAGCTGAAATGCTCTCCTTTGGAGCCTCAGGACCAGGAAGGCAGCGCAGCCCTGAGATTGTGATCCTTGAATCCCAAAATCTGTGCATTTTAACCCGTCTCCAGATCCTGAAGTCTGCATTTCAAAGCACAGCATCACTTCTCTTTGCCTCTTAAACCTGGTAACCGCTGGACGTGGTGTTTGGCAGAAAAAGCACCCCCGGGCATTTTCAAGTGCTGCAGGCGAGCTGAGACAGGCGCACACGCGTGTACATACGTGCACACGCATGCACACGCGTGCACAGGCACCGCCCTCGCCGGCGGCAGCGCAGGGAAGGGAAGGCAGGCATGTTTTTATTCCTCCCACTCTTTCACAGCAAACCTTGCCAGCTGCCCTCTTACCTTTCATATGTTCGGCACAGCTGCCAAGGCTCCATCCAGATGAAAGGTTTGAAGCCTGACACGGCAGCATCTACCCCGCTTCCCTTTCAATCTAATTACCGGATTCACCTGAGCGCACGTAGGAGGGAAGAGAGGGGGCCCGGGAGCGTGAAGAGGCTGTGGCAGCTCCCAGTTAATTTGATGGGACCCAACTTCTGATCCAATTAAACCCCAGCATTCGGGGATCAGCAGAGCTATTTTCACCGCTGCCGACTCTTCCTACCCAGGTGAGCGATCCCGAGAGCTCCCAGCCCCATGCTCCTTTCTTAGGGCCGACACCCTCGTATTCTGTAATCATTGAAGAGATCCTCATTAATTAACAGGACGGGATCTGGCCCTTGTTGCACAAAAAGCCTCAATGAGGCCGACAAAACCAGCAGTGCTGCCTCGGACAGGGATACCTGCCCGTGTCTCGTATTAACAGGAGACCTATTTCCCAACCTTGCTCTGCCCCACAGTAAGAGACACCCCAATGCTGCTTCTCACACCAGCATTTCGGATCCCCTCCGTCCTTTTAGGAAACTCTTCCCTCTCCTCTTTTTACAAGAATGCCCGAAGTCTGCTCTGACCTCTCCTTGTGCGACACACGCAGCTCCCCAAGAAGAGCATCTAATAGACCAGAAGGCTCCATGTGCATTTTTCATCTTCTTACGCAACCGTCCGCACACGACTGAGATTTCCTGCAAACAGTTCAGCTATCCACCTAATGCTGACTTAATGGAAGTGTTTTCAGAAAAACACTACAAGAATTTTCAAATAGAAACAATTAGCATTCACAGTAATTTGCATCTACTTTCCCCCATTTCTAAAGCAGCATGCTCTGCTTTAATATTAACCCCTGCTTGTTCATCAAAGCCCGGTGCAGGGGAGTGAGCCACACAACTCCCATTAGAGACCACGGGAGCAATTATATTCAACGGTGAAAAGATTACATGACGATGTTTGGAACTTGGGGGGAATACCCTTTGTTTTAAAGCATCCCGCGTGTTGGCAGAATGAGCAGCTTCCATCACGCCGCAGCTATTTTCACCAGCACTCTTTTATTTCCTAATCCCTTCTCCTGCACATCCACAAACCTTGGCAAGAGACTTGCGATGGGATTCACAAGTGTGGTATTCACCAAATCGCTCCCCCCCCGTCACCTAAGATGCCCTGAATTCAGGGCTGAGACTAGAGCAGCCAAGCTCCCCCGGTGGCTGAGAGGATGTCCCTGGGGTGGGGAAGAAGATGGAAAAGGTGTCATTTGCCTGAAATTTTGATCCAGGCTCATTTTGAAAGGTACCTCATGAACGTGTGCATCTCGGAAATCACAGTAAACACCTTGACGCCGGGAAGCCTGGGTTTTCCAAAACATGGAACAGCACATCCTACCTTTGAGATTTTGCAAAATATCAGAACGTGAGTATCTCGCTCGCTCTGCGGATCGTATCTCTGAAGACACACTGTGCCTTCTGCTCGCAAGGCGGTTCGTGGCCCAAGCGGGTCGGCCCCTGGGGTAGGCACCATTTCCCGCGCCTCCATCACGCAGAAGAAGGTGAGCAGATGGGGACGAGAAGCAGCACAGAGTAATTCCCACGAAACAAGACTGTATTTGCAAAGGTGCCCAAGAGAGTTACGGCTCAATCAACACGAGATGAGCACACTCTACGAGGCAAAGAAGAAAGGGAGCAGCTTCTTATTAAAACACAGCATCTCTTTTGCTGTCTCGCACAGAGCTCCACAAGATAGCGGGCTTTTTCTCCCCCCCGCCCACCTTTTCTAAAACCCTGAAGAATTCCATGAAAAAAAGTCCAAGTATAAAGACTCCACATCTGACGGCATCTAAGCAGAGACCACTTGTGCAATGCAGTGCCGTCCCCTGTGTACACGCACCGCTATTCAGTCTTTAGGAGATCACATACTTCTTTTCCTGCAGGACCCCTGCCTCCTTCAGCTCCCTGGTTTGAGGGGAAGCAGCGAGTGATGGAAAACAAACGGGGAAAAAGTCTTGTAAATCTCTGCTTGATTGGGTACCGCGTTGTGTCGGCGGTGTCGGCAGGGCAGAATTGGATTTATACTCATGTTACTGAAATACCTGGGTTTTGTAAACAAGATGGCTGGTGTGTGCAGCGAGCAGAGAGAAATACAAGGAGGATGGGGATCATTCAGACCTCGGTCTGGATTATTCACAATGAGCTCGGTGGCTGGGTATAAACACCTAACCATTTACTGAGGGCTACCCAAACAGAAGGGACGCACGTAATCAACAAAATACTGTGTTATTTAAACCATTACAATACACACTGTACAACCGAAGGATTTCTGAGAGATCCTCTTTGCAAAACACATTCTTTTAATGTAGGTGTTGAAGGGCTTTTTGGGCAAGAAGGTTTTTGTTTGTTTTTAAGAATAGAGAAGCCCAGATAACATTATATTACTAAATTACTGACACGTGTCTGGCATCAGTAAGATGCATGTCAACATCTCCTGAGCAAGGTGAACGCAACGGGTCTGAGCTGGTGATAAATGACTTCCAGGGCAAGGGCTGTTGACGGCACACTGAAAGGACACCCCCCTTGCCTTCTGCTCCCTGAGATCATTTCAAAGCCTGCAGGTAAGCAGTAACTCCAGCAATCTCCAATGATGCAACTGTGCATAAAGGAAAGGATGTATTTTATCATCATCCAAGCAGCAAACCCCAGGAACTGAGTAACATATCCATATACCCACTCCTGCTGCAGAGGAGCCTGCAGAGCACCAACACTTTTTGCATATTTTGACTTGACTGTTTCCTCCACACAAAAATAAATACAGTTAAAGACAAACCTCAGGAAGAGGTAAAACTAAATATCACACCTGGCTTTGCAAACACCTTTCTTTGCCTACTGCCTGGTATAAGTCGTATCCTGTGCAGTTACTACACCACCAGAAAGAGGAGGGTGCTAAGGGTGCTTCTATTTTCCACAGACACAAAGCTCAGAATAAAGTTACCCTCCGAAAGCCATACCGTGCTTTCCCTTTTTTTTTCATGTGAGCTCCATTAAAGATGTGCTCAACCTGCCTCCATACAAAATTCAGCAGCCTGTAGGACTTTGAAATGCATTATAACCTGGTGTGGAACAGCCACTGCATCATTAATCTTCTACTTCAATGTAAATGTTTAAAAAACTATGCAAGAATTGAAAATTAGATCCGCCTCCGCCCAAGTTTGGTTTGTACACCGTACAAAGTTGCATCTTAAATGCTTTCAAACTGCCACCGGCAAGTAGACACGGCGCGGTGCCACCTCGCCAACACCACCAGGGAGGCTGATGCACCAGCAATGAAACAGCAGAAAACCTCTGCTGAACCCAGAAGATCATCAGGCCCAGGGCAGGCTCTGGAACGAAATTCAGAGGGGATGGATTTTTGTAAGAATAGAAAATTATTACTTTCCCACAAAAGCTTCCGTTGGAAACTAGCTTCCAGCTTTTAAATTCAGCTCCTTCTACTTGCTCTTTTCTGCAACGTTGATGGCTCCTCTCACAGTAAGAGCTGACACATTCTCAACCACAGAAAATACAAAGGACGCAGAGATCTTGTCCATCACCTGGAGATAAAACACAAGTCATCCTGAGCTCGCCTCCTCAGGATGCAGCACGTAAACACACGCTTAAAGTGCTTGCTAAATAAATCACAAAATACATACATCCAGAATGATTTTCCCGACTCCAAAGTTTTGGGAACAGGAAGATCCCAAGTGGAGCTAAAGCACTTCCAAAAACACTTTTCAAACAACAGTTTTATCCTTATGATATTCCTTTAACTAACGCCTGAATTGGTTACCTCTTTTTTTGCAGAGGAGAAGCTGTAAGGAAAGGCTAAGGAATATTTTTCTAGGAAGCCAACAACCTGCAACAAGGTGTTGAAGCATCTCCAGAACTCTAAGGGCGGGAGAAAATACAAAGAATCGGAACTGGAATTAAATTTCAGGAATTCCTATTACATGTATCTGTGGGAGTGCCTAAAGACCAAACAGTAACAAGACCCCACAGCTCAAAGTTAGATGCAAAAAGTACTTTGCAGTCCTTGTCAAGATAGCTTGGAGTCTAAACAGGTATTAGGAGAGAAAAAGGTGTTTAGCAAACCGAAACAGCACCGCCAGTGAGCTGGCCAGAAACGACCATCTATTCTTCTATTCCGGGCATAGCTGGGAAGGTGAGGGATGAGGAAAGAAAAATGAAGAAAATGAGGTATAAGGCAGAGGAAAAGAAGAAAAGACCTAGAGTGAAGATGAGAAGAGCAAGGGGAATAACAGCTGTGATGCCACCTCCCTCCTCCCCACCACCACTCCTGCCCCAGAACAAAGCATCGCCGGCTTTTTGCCTGCATCCCAGAACACCCCTTTTCTTCCCTTCTAAATCCGCGTGGTCTGTAAATTCCCAAAGCGCCCCGAGTACCTTGGGTACTTCCCTAAGGGTTGAGACGAGGATGCTGTCGGAGCCCGCGGGTCCGCGCCTGGCGGTTTGGGAAGCTGTCGGCCCCCGGAGCAACAGCCTTCCCCGGATCCGGGGGCTGGACGCCTGGGACGGATCAGCCGTGTAAACGGTGGATTCAAAACTCATTTCCTTCTTCCTCTCTTTCTAAGGTAACCGCAGGTCTAAGAATATTTGGGGATTAACTGGGGCGTCCCTATCCCTTTTTGGAGGCGGGGGAGAAGGTGGGTGTCCCCTCCTGCCCCGGTCTTGTTTTGAAGACCTGAACTGGGAGAGCCAAGGCAGCCAGTGTCTCCGCTAATTTCGTAAGGACTGATTGGAAGGAAACAACGGTGCCTTTTTTAAAGGTCAAAGCCTGTGCAATCATACATTTTGCATGGCTGAAAGTCACTTCTGTGACAGAGCGAACAAAAGAGTGACACGAAGGTAGAACAGCGGTGGCGAGATTTCAGTATCCCAGGTCAAAAGGAAAATTGCTGCTCTCTGATTGGCATGTTTTTGGGAAGGCGGTTTCAAAAGCAAGTTTCACATTTTCACAGATTAATACCTGATTTTCTTTTTTAATACGCTTTGTTTAGAAAAATCTGCCGAAAGCATATTCTAGATGTCCAATATTGTATCGGCAACAATGAAAAATAAAGGCTTAGGCAAAAATATATACTGAAAACAGCACCTTTTTCAATTGGTTGAAGTCATTTACTCCGGTAACACCATCGTGCTGAGAAAATGATCTTTTGTCTATAACTGCTACATAGCTATTAAGCATTTTAGCACGTAAGTATGATATTTTTCTTCTTTAGTGTGTGGCTCTGCTTAGGCAGAAATAAGATGGGGGGGCGGGAATTAAAATCAACATTTAAGCCTGGAAAGGAAGTTCAAAAACCAGACAGTCAACAATGAGACGGTGTTTACACTGCAAAGAGAGAGAGAATTAAAAAAAGCATTTAAGTAGAAGCACAAATGGCTGCCCCATTACAAAAATCAATGATAATGCCACATCCACGGCACGTACCTTGGGTCACTCACTAAATAAAAAGTGCTGCTTAGGAAACAGGAAACAAGAATTTTCCCCAGCAATCCCATCCCCGGGGATGCTGATGAAGTAACAGGTATCAAAGCATGGATTTCTTCATTTGCAAATTGTCCTTCTCGAGCAGAACAACTCTCTGCTCGTTCCTTTCTTTTAAAAAAAAATAAAAATTTAAATACCTTGGAGAATCTGAACAAAAAGAAAGTTGAAGTGGCCGCCCACAGCCGTGCTCAGCAGCCTGAGCATGGGAAGGAGAAGGGAAAGGAGGAGGAGCAAGAGAGACATCCTTCCCTTTACTATTCTAAGGTGTAAAGACTTCTCCATCATGACAGATTTTTTTAAGAAGCTATCACACATTCATAACACTAATTGATTTTCATAGAGAAGAGAGCAGATGAGGTCTCTTTGGGAACTGCCTGCTACATTTCTGCTTGAAAGGAGATCACTGCTGGTGTGCCTCAGCTCCTTCATAAAAAATTTAATTAACAATATCTCCAAGAACGAACCCACGGTTAGGTCTCCAGCTATCATGTGACTGCCAGCGCGCCGATGCACCACGGCAAATTAAACCTAAGCAAACGATACCTGTCGCACGTCGAGCAGCCGGCAACCTTATCGTCTGGGCAGATTCTCGGGGAGGAGCAGGGACGCGACGGGAAGCGGGAGAGCACACAAAGGGACGGCGAGATGCCTGCATCCAGCCTGGCAGCAGTGACAACTTGTTTTCCTAGCTGCCACTTCTGATGGCTACACATTCCTATCCGTGATCCGGCGGCGATGCCAGAAAGCAAAATGCTTCACAAACCATGATTCCGGCTGATGATCTTTACAAATCTATGATTTGGGGCAGAGCGGAAACCGCGCACATTCACCCTTTTGCTCTCGGATACGGGGGGACGACCGTGTAAACGGAGAGACTGGCGTGTCCCGCGGGAGAAGGCACTGCACCGTCATCCCCGAACGGAGCCAGGAATAGAAAGGCACCATGTGCCGGTCTGGAAGTCCCATCTGGCACAGCAATGGAGGAGAAGAGACAAGACTGGCTTTCTCTTCTCTCCATCACCACCCTCGCCGCCTTACCCCGTCGGAGCTCTCATCCTCAGAGGATTCGTTCCTTCGACAAAAGTGAAAGCAGGGAGGGGGGGGGAGGAAAGAGATCTGAAAATAGCAAGAGGCCCAACGCTATAAACAGATTACCAAAATCACTTCTTGCTTCTGCATATGGGCTCCGGGCTTGAACGCAGCACAAGGAAGCGCATGTTTTAAAATTTTCCCCAACTGCTCAGTAATTAGCGCTGATTTACAAGACGATGGGCAGCGGATCCTGCCCGTGCTGTGTTTTTTAACCCCTGTTTTGTTATCCTTGAAAAACATTTACCATTGCAGACACGATACCAATAGGCTTAATTTATTATCTATAATGTCAAAATGGAAAAGGTTAATCGCCATTATTAGTCAGTGAAAAGGAGGCAAGATTATCACTCGAACATTGAAGCTGAGGCTGGGAGCAGCGTAAGGGAGGAAGGGTGAGCATGCTTGGGGCACCGTTGGCATTTGACCACCCCAAACCATGGGGTCCTGCACCCACTGCCATCATCTGCAGGAAGGTTAGAGTGTGAAGAGTCTCCACCAAACAAAGATTATGCCAGAAACACAAAATAGGCTTTGAAAACGCACTACTTCATGCAGCCTCGAAAGAATTAGCAAGGTGCTCTGGAGTTATTTGTTATTCACAGAAATATGAATGCTATGGGGTTGGAAGGGACCTCTGGAGATCACCCAGTCCAACCCCCTGCCAAAGCAGGTCCACCCAGAGCAGGTCCCACAGGAACGTGTCCAGGTGGGTTTGAGTGTCTCCAGAGAAGGAGACTCCACCACCTCCCTGGGCAGCCTCTGCCAGGGCTCTGCCACCCTCAAAGTGAAGAAGTTCCTCCTCATGTTTAGGTGGAACTTCTTATGTTCAAGTTTGTGCCCATTTCCTCTTGTCCTGTCCCTGGGCACCACCAAAAAAAGACCGGCCCCATCCTCCTGACACCCACCCTTGAAGTATTTATTGGTGTTGATCAGACATCAGCATATTAATTGGCTTTAATTTCACACACCTGACAAAATCAAGTTGGCGATGCTGTGCCAAGGGCCACAGACCTGGTGGAGGTGGAGGATTTGGTACAGAAGGACGGCGGAGCAGAGGTCCCACACACACCCTGCCACACTTGCCGGACCTGGCCGAGGGACATCCTGCAGGAGCATCGTCCCGTCCCCACCACTTCCAGTGCAGGTATGCTCTTCAGCCTCCGTGCTGAACCGAGCTGCAGCAACTGCTTTGATTCACCTCAGAGGGAACCGTGTTTCAGTCTCGGGTAAATTTATCCTTAAGAATGAGCTGCAGACTCCGCCGATGCTAAAGCTCTTTTGAAAGGAAGGCCGGGGGAGGGAAAAGAACATTACAAATATACTAACTATCTACCTAGCTCTCGTCTCCACGACAGTTGGCAGCATTATCTTTTTCTTCAGTAGTTCAAACAAAAAAAAAAACAACCACCGAACCTCCACCACTAATGGGATGCAAGAAGGACTATTTTTATAGATGTTGCCTTAACATAAACACCCTGGCTTTATTCAAAAAGCCCTGTCAAACCAGCAATCTGGAAAAGAAGAAGCTCCTGGGCGCCCTGCTGCGCTACTGCCTGTTCTGTAACCATCAGAACAGGGGCAAAATCACTGCTAGAAAAGGCCAACGCCATCCTTTTTCCAACAAAAAGGACTGGACCCACACGTACCAGCAGTATCTTTAGCTTGATGCTCCTGCCACAGCTTTGGATGCGAAAAATCCCGCAGGTTCCAACAGTTCTGGGGTATGAAAATATTATCTCAGAATAACAAACAGTGAAACACATTTGCAGAAATAAACAAAAGCGAGAAAAGGCGACAAGAAGTTATCACATATTTGAACATGAGACCAAGACGGTTTTGGCAGGAAGGTCAAAAAATACAATTAAACTACGGCATTTAATGGCTGTGATAGATGTACCATCAACAAGACACTCAACGACACTCATTGCTGCATTTCCACATGATCACAAACTTGCTTATCCTTCTGTTGGAGATCTGTTCTAACATGAAACATGGCATCGAAAAACCAAAGCCCTGGATCTACTTTGGGATCTACTTCACATTACTTTCCAAGACAAACAAAAGTGTTAATAATACCTAGGCTTTAAGGCATATGTAAAAACAAAAATGAGATTACACCTTGCGGTTGTTGATCACTGATCCCATACGTGCTCGTAGGGTGGGAGACAGTTTAACAAGTCACTTGAAACCAAAAACTAAACCCAAGTGTTCACGAATATGTCTATGGACTATTTTCAAGGCACGGGAACATTTCAAAAAACCTGTTTATTGTGCAGATTATATGCCATTTTATGCTCCTAAAAACAGGCTTTAATTTCAGCATTTTCATGTAATCAACACTGTCTTGGTGATTTATTTTGAACAGATTTAAACTTGAAAAGACCTGTATTTACATTAGTCATTAAAATTTGAGGTCTGTATAACAAGCAACTGTAGCAACTCTTTTTCTGTCTTTTTATTTATTAAGTACAGCAGTCCGGTGGTAAGGAAGACATGCAAATATAACATGAAAAATGTATGCTCACTGCAATACCTCCAAGAGGTAAAAAAAAACCCACAAATGAAACTTTGGTTTAAGGGGTAGAGGGAAGGTGGAGGTGAGCGACTAAAATACTGCTCAAAATCAGAGAGGTTGCACATGGGGTAACAAAAAATCCTCCTCTCACCGAAAGGTCAGAGTCTGGCCTGGGAGAGTCTCAAATTCATCATTTGAGAGGCTTGTCATTCAAAATGTGGGCAAAAGCTTAGCAAAGATAAAATAACGTCATTCCCAAAAGGCCACATGACCAATAATTAGAGGCAGTATCGAGCATTTTCCCTCTGTCTTGCTCTGGGAAAAAACAAACCAAAACAACCAAACCCACAAGAAAAAAATCCAAACAAAAAACCCCCAACCACACACACAAAACAAAACAGAAAAAAAAAAAAACAAAAAACAAACCGCAACATAAAAAACCAACCACAACACCGGGTGGGGGGTGAACCATATGTTTTCCTGCAATGCTCCGGGATGGAAATTCAGCGATTAAAGAGTTAAGAGACGCTCTAAAAGTATCTCACCCTGATATGCTGAGAATTTGCTGGGATCTCACGGAGAAACGGGTGATTCTTACATACCATATGTTCTGCAAACGCTTGCAACAACACAGAGGGGAGCTGGGGATGAAATCCACCTTGGCTACCGAATTTCCCCGTTTTCTCTAAAGCTGTGGAGTTCCAAAGGACAAACCTGGTATAGATCCAGCAAAGCTCACCCCATCGCAGCAGCCTCCGGGCACCCCCTCCAGTTTTACTGGAGCTCCATCAGGAGTGAAGGCAGAGGTGGGAGGAGACTGGGGGGACCCAGGGCTCTTCCACAGGCTTTGCCACCACCCCAGCACCCCCCTGCCAGAGCCGCATCGTCCTTGGTGTCATAGAATCATAGAATTGTCTGGGTCGGAAGAGACCTTTCGGATCATCGAGTCCAACCATCAACCCAACACTGACAAACCCATCAAACTAACCCATGTCCTTCAGCACCACGCCTGCCTGGCTTTTAAACACCACCAGGGATGGGGACTCCACCACTTCCCTGGGCAGCCTCTTCCAAGGCTTGGCAACCCTTTCGGTGAAGAAATTTTTCCTAATATCCATCCTAAACCTCCCCTGGAGCAACTTGAGGCCGTTTCCTCTTGTCCCATCGCCTGTTCCTTGGGAGAAGAGACCGACCCCCTCGGCTACATCCTCCTTTCAGGGAGCTGGAGAGAGCGAGAAGGTCTCCCCTCAGCCTCCTCCAGGCTGAACACCTCCAACTCCCTCAGCTGCTCTTCGTAAGACACGTGCTCCAGACCCCTCACCAGCTTCGTTGCCCTTCTCTGGACACACTCCAGCACCTCAATGTCTTGGTTTCTCCATCTCACGGTGGCACAGGTCAATAGAGCTGTAAAAGCCTTGAGGAGCAACTGGAAACGGGCACTCACAACACTTCAGTCAGCGTGGAAGACTGCGGCGCTCTCCTAGGATGCAAGACTGGACCAAGAACTACCACTGGAGATGGTCTGGTTTGTTGCCTCTTCCCCAAGTGGTACCCAGTGTGTTGTAACCAACCCCAGATGAGATGCCAACAAAGGCAAGGCAGATGCACATCATTAATCAAGGTAAGTATAGAAACCCCTATTGCTGCCATGGCCATCCCTCAGATTTCCTTAATTAGCTCATCCTGGCAAGCTCATCACTCTTCCCAGGCATTACAACAGGACAGTGAGGGGACAGGAATTCCTGCACCACTCCATGGAAAGCGGCTGTTACCATGAACTTACTTATTTTACAGCTACAAAGTAAGTTTCTAGCTATGTGCTAGGCTTAACGCTACTTCTTGTCCACCGTTTTTTTCTCAAGGGAAAACTCACTATTGCACTAATGTCACTATTGCACTGATAAAAGCAGACAAAAATATTCTGGAGAAAAAAAAAAAAAAGAGAACAAAGGCACAACCTAGAATTAGTAAATACCACCTCACGGCATCGCAGTGCACATCTAAGCTACTGTGAACTTATCTCTTCAAGGGTTTCTACATCAACAATTGATTATTGATGACAAACACATAGAGAATATAATCATTTAATTTCATTGTTTATATTGCATGACAATATCTGGACAAGATTACAAAATAAAAGGCAAATCATCTTTTTAAATGTATTACAATTTACGAGACTTAGAAGTTAATTTACATACCTTGTCTGTCCCAGTTTCCCCCTAAAAATTACAAGCAATATTTTCTCCCAATATGAAACCTTTGTTCTCTACTGCAGCTATGTGAAAAATCTATACAAAATAGGAAAAACTCTTTGAATATTCTTGCACCGATATCTTCACAAAAGTAGTCTGGAAAAATACGGGAACTCTGATGATCTTTTCTCAGTATTGCTTATTTTAAATGCTACTCGCAACACCGGGAGGTAAAAAAGCGTTCTTACAAACAACAAATTTTGAAGGTGATGACATCCCTTTGCAAACAGTAGCTGCTGCCAGCAAGTAGCCACAGGGTTTTTTTATTCCTCCTTATCGTACCTACAATTTTAAGGAACACTCCTTTTAATTAAAGCGAGAACACATGACATGGGAGGCCCCAGGATTGCATCCTAAAAGCCACAAGCGCAGTAGAAAAATGGTGCGTTTTTACTGATCAGAAAGCTCATTCTTTCATTGTCCAAAAAAAAACCAAACCCAAAACCAAAAAAGCCCACCCAAAACCAACCAAAAAAACCAAACCTCAAATCGTTCTACAAGTTCTCCCCCAACATTCAGAAAGTAACAGGGATGGGGAGAGGAACACAACAAACTCCAGCTCCAAATTCAACCTCTACCTGTACTTCTCAGCCAGAGTAACCCATGCTGAAAACATCAGCTGAGAATTAATTACCAGCATTTAAAACATCTTTGTGATAACTTGAGATAAAAAATTCTGTAATGCATTTCTCGCAGAGGTATATAGAAATAGGGAAAATGTGAAAGCAAACATCCACTTGAATGTCAAAACGTTCATTCCAGGGTACTCAAAATGCTTTTCATGCTCAATTATCACATACAAATATAGGCAATATGACATTTTTTGAGGTGAAAGAGCTGGGGGGGGATGTTGGGGTTACTTACAAGTGGGCTTTTCTTCCCAAATTTGATGCATTTGATTTTTAGAGTTAATACATCCTCTGAGATGAGTCTCTAAAGCTCATGTCTCAATATGCTGCAGATCCAGTACAAAATGAATTAAGAGATTACATGCTGAAGGTCACATAAATATATCTACAAGGACTGGAAACAATTTTATAGTGGGAAAGAAAAAGCTTAAACCTAAAAGAAAATAAAAGGTGCCACTGGAATATTGCTGGCAAAGAGCGAACCAGTGCCCTACAAGAGCTCCATTAATTTTAGATACCGTGTCCTGCTAAATCCCCATCGCAGCCGGAACATCAGCACCCCCAGCTGCAAATTAAGGTGACAAAAGGCTCCCTTTGCACCGTCACCCATGAGCTACTCCCGTGTGCCCGCACACACGGCAACGTGGAAAAGTTGGGAAGTTAGAGCGGTTCCCGAGCAAAACCAGCTGGTTTTGGCTAACGCTTGGAAAACGGCCCTGGGAGGGGAAGGAGGAGGGCAGCTCGAGAATATCCCCCCCTCCCCGCGCCGAAGCGCAGCCCTGGGCGGCTGCAGCATCTCGTGGAGACAAAGATAGTGGACGCTAAATGCCAGAACGCGGACCGTAAGCGAGAGATAATACATGCACACAGCATGCACTCCACACTCGAACTGTTTATCAGATTGTAACAGCACTGCGGCATCCAGGAGCGTGGATGTGCTGTTTTGTTCACATTTTAATGTGCCATCTTGCAGTAGATGCTTGCACAGCAGAGTAAATACAATCTCTATATATACCCTGCGTGGGCGTCAGGGGTTATTTCTGACTGTCTTCATTACACTTCATTGCCAATTTAAATGTAAAAAAAATAAAACCCTCAACAATTCCCAAAGTGATTTCAGTCTGATTTTTATAATTATTTCCAGAACCTTTTCATTATGCAATTTCAAATACTTATTGAAAGCTCTCGCTCTCTCTTACAAAGTTATCCTTGATGCAAGTCAAGCAAACCAGCCAAGCTAACCCTTCTTTACTAATAAACACAGACGTGAATAACATTCACAACGTTTAGCCCCGAGAAGAGTTTAATAATAATGCTGCATCTTGCTTTAGAGGGAGGGAGCTGAAAAAGAAACTCAAAGGCTAATAGGTACAAATATTGTGCTTCAATTGCAACAAATAAACAGCGCTGAACTGTAGAAAGCTAACGGATAGCAGCAATCTGAAGGATGTGGGTTCTGGTAACCCTCAAGCTAAAGCCGATTAGGTTTTGTTACATAGGTCCTTTGTGTATTTTTGTGCCGCTGTACCAGTTAAATTGACCTCTACAGGCATGTGTGTTGCTTTTATTGTTTAATGGCTTCACGTTTTAAACCCAACTTAGGCTCGCAAAAACAAATACATAAAAAAAATTTCCCCCTCCGAGCTGGCACATCGTGTTGAACCCACCTGTGAAAAGGGAGATCTCCGCACCTGAATTCCGTGCGCTAAAACCCAGGGAACGCCAGGCAGTTGGCACGATGGCAGGAGGACGGGCGAGCTGTCAGGCGGGGATGCTGGGGCTCAGCAATGGAATTACAGTAACGCACACCGGACAGAAAAACACCCGTGCAGCTGGAGGAGGAACGGGCTTTCCGCCTCCCCCACCTCCAGCGGTCGGTACCGACTGTTTCGGAGGGGGACACGGAATTGGCAAAGCACGGCGACAGCGGCACACAAAGCTCAACACAAGGCAAAATTTCATCCCAGCATTTCCTTGTTTGTGACGATCGCCTGCCTGTGATGGGCTCTGCTACAAATAAAAAAAACAGCCACTATAAATTGAGCCCTTTGTAAATCCAGCCACTTCGTTTTGAGTCACCCCTTCCAGCTCAGCGACCGAGCCCAGAGCTGCTCCCTCTTCCCTCTCCACAGTGACACCGTGACCAGCCGGCCTGCTCTTTTGCTCCAAGTGATGATTTTTCAAAAAAACAAAGACCCGAGCAATTTATTTATGACAAGTCACAGAATCACAGAAGGCTGTGGGGTTGGAAAGGACCTCTGGAGATCATCTAGTCCAACCCCCTGCCAGAGCAGGTCCACCCAGAGCAGGTCGCGCAGGAACGTGTCCAGGCGGGTTGGAATGTCTCCAGAGAAGGAGACTCCACCACCTCCCTGGGCAGCCTGTTGTCGTCTGCACTGGAGGATGCGAAGGAGCCCAACCAGCACGTCCACAAAAAACAAGCCCCCTCGGCTGGGACAGGGGACAGACGCCACCAAGGACGGGCTCAAAAAAAAGGTAGAGACAGATGGGAAAACTTAGGTTGAAATTTTCTTACATTGAGACACCTTTATTTGCCCACTTAGAACAGCCTGACCTTAACGGAAACGTCATTGAGTAGCTAAAGGGAAGTTTTAGCCAAGTTCTAAATATGTATATTTTTCTGGAGCCTCGAGGAAGCAGAATTAGTCAATTTGGCTGCAGGCCATAAAATGAAATTACTTATGTGAAGTATATTTAAATATGTAACTCCAACTGCTAATAGGAGTGCCCAGCCCCATAAATACGCAGAGATTTGATGGGCTAGGAGCTCAGGCACAGGCAAAATGCTGGAGACGATTCCCAAAGGAATAAGCACCTCTTCAGAAAGAGAATTCAGAAATTAAAATCTAATTAATAGGTATACACGCCGAAATGCAGTCGGGCACCGATAAGGAAGGAGGGGGAAACGGTGCATTTTTAGACCATATGGCACATCAAGAAAAGGTAGTTTGGGCACGGTGAAAAGAAAAGCGGGAGGAATCCGTTCGCGGAGTAACAGCCCATCTCCTGCCTTCGGGAGATTCAGGTGTCAGTGGAAAAGGAACTTCCACAAGAAACACGAGAAAACCACAAGGTGAAACCACCAGAAGACTTCACAGACTCCGCCGAGCGGTAACAAACCTTCAAGATATTAAAATAAAAGCATGGTGCATTAAGCGATGTGGTAAATGCAATTTGTCATTTAGCACTGTGAATCTATGGATTTTAATGACAGGGTCTCATTTACATTTAACAATCAGTGTACTAGAACATTTCTTGGAAACTGGGGATATTTTCTTGTCTCAGTAGGAATATATAGAAATTTCTTCTTGATTAACAACAGAGGAAAGGAGTTCTGCCCTGAAATCTCAGTCCCTTGGTTTCTCTCTAGAGCTGGATGAATATCAACACACCAAACTGCAACCCTGACAAGAAAGCTCTCCAAGATTCAGCTGTTTGTAATAATTAGGTGTTTAACAATTCTTCCACAAGAATAACATTATAAAGCACCTTACATTTTATTGTTCATTTATACCACACATCTGCTTTAAAAAACATTAGCAGCATATCTTGTTCTTAATGATACATTTTGGATGTGACTTTCAAAAGCACTTACAGCAACTTAGGAGCATAAATCCCACTGATACTCAATGGTATTTGTGCCTTTAATGCCTGTAGCCATTACTGAAAATCTCATTCTTTTCCCGAGCTTTGGAGTTACTCCAGAGGTCGTACACGTAGAAAGAAATGGCAAGTGTCACAAGGTATTTTATATTTTACAGAAATGCTATGCAGCTTTAGGACAGACATCAAGAATACTGAATACGTGTACTTAAAACCGTAATGGGGAGTTTAGGAAGAAGGGAAAGGCTCGAGTCAAATTCAGCCAGTGAATTTGGGGATAAGGTCGATCTCTGTTGCATCCGAGCTGGCAAAAGTGGGATTCTCATTCTTTTTCATTCCACCGGCTCACGGGGTGAGCTGCAGTTAAACGACACAGTTCCCAAAAATACCACTGACTGCTACACATCCAAAGGTCTTCTCCCACTTTGACAAGAATAATCAGAGCTTTAGGTCTTAGTTACAGCTAAATTAACCTGTTAAACAGTTTAACTAGGCCACTTAAAACGCATATTTTGGGGCAAGTCCTAATTAGCTTCCATCAAGTAGTGGAAACCCCAGCCTTGATTAACAACCATCTCATTTACTCTGAGACACTCCTGCAACCCTCGGCTCCAGCACCAGCCGAGGATCCTTGGAGCTCTCCGTGGACACGCCGGTGTAGAGCGCTTTGGCCGTGTCACCTACTGCCACCGAGCGCAATGGCGGATGGAGAGCTACAAAGCTGCCAGGAGCCCCCAGTGAACAGCAGCTGCTCAGAAGCTGGCATGAAACCACAGAAAATTTTAAGGACGTTCCAAGCGTACAGCCAGTTTTCCATGGACTGGAAAAACCAGTTTGCAGCAGCTCTTGTAGCCACCGCCGCTTCAGGTTTTCCCAGGTCATGGAAAGTACAAGAAACCAAATCACTGCAACACTAATTCATGGATCCACCACATCCTACTGCAAGGAAAGGGTTAATCTCTGAGTACGGGGAACATGGCTGAATTGCCTGATTCCATACGAACACCTCCAGCACCCTTACACAGCTGGCCCATTAACTTCCTTCTCTCAGTTTTACCTTCTGTGAAAAAAGGATTAAAAGATCTGCTAAAGAACATCACTACTAGACGTACCAGGGCCTCGGCCATTGCGTTTGCAGAGAAACTGGCTAAAATTGACAGGTACCGAGAGCATTTAGCACTCGTACCCAATTACACAGACAATCTGATGTTTCTGGGTTAAATTTCCACATATTGCAAAAAGAATTTCGACGAAGCAAAGTGCACGGGAGTTTGTTCGTAACAGACTTGGAAGCTGTAGTGTTATATTGTCATTAACTGAGAAGCAAGAGTAAACTAGAAAGTTTCCAGAGAACACAAAGAAAAACTTACGGTCCAAACATCTGCTTATAAATTGCTTACAATCAAGCTTTTTACAAAGCCTTATCTTTTTATTCCCTCCTCCCCCCTTCCATAGCATCACTTTTGGCTTGCGAATTTAATTTCTTGAACATTTGGGCACACTTACCGGTTTGACTGCGTTATTTGCTCAAACCAACGACGAACTCCGGGTAGTTGTATAACGAAAGAGCCAGACCATAATGAATTTTATGGTATGCCAAGGTTACAGGCTCCCGGATTCTGAAGAAGGGTACTGCAAGCAGTAAGAGAGTCCTGCAAGAGCTCCGTGGGAAGGGCTTTGCTCGGCTCCTCAGCCCGGGTGGCTGCCAGCGCGTGGTCACTTCCAGCACCTCGTGCGTCCCCGCTCCCTGTCACCATCTGGAGTTTGAGACACAGCCTCCGTGCCAGCAACGTGGAGGATACGAAGGAGGGGAAGCCAAGGAGACAAATCAAACAGCCAGGCAGTGTCCAGCCTTCCCTGCCAGGACCATTACAGGCCAGCGTGATCATCCAACCCCGAACACAAAACCCACACTCTTCCCGTAATGGGACGAAGGCTTGAGCCGGACGCGTGTTTACCAAGCTGTGCAACGAGCCCCGGATAATCACAACCGCTACCTTCGCTTCTCCTTAAGAGCAGCACGGCTGCCTCTGCAACACTTGACTTGCCAGATGCCTACACCCCTACCATGGGACTCAAGAGACGCCATCGCCAAAGAGCATCCCAGAGTTTCATAGACTCACAGAATGGTTGGGGTTGGAAGGGACCTTAAAGATCATCCAGTCCCACCCCCTGCCCTGGGCAGGGGCACCTCCCACCAGACCAGGTTGCTCAAAGCCCCATCCAGCCCAGCCCTGAACCCCTCCAGACACCCTCACAGCAAAGAATTTCTTCCTAATATCTAATCTAAATCTCCCCTCTTTTGGTTTAAAACTGTTCCCCCTCTTCCTATCACTCCCCTCCCTGATCAAGAGTCCCTCCCCAGCTTTCCTGGAGCCCCTTTATGGACTGGAAGGAGCTCTAGGATCTCCCCCAAAGCCTTCTCTTGTCCAGGCTGAACATCCCCAACTCTCTCAGCTTGTCTTCATAGCAGAGGTGCTCCAGCACCTGAGGATCTTCGTGGCCTCCTCTGGACCCATTTGCTGCAGATGGCAGTGTGATGTATGCTGCATCTCTAGCTCTCCCTTCAGGCACAGCATATCATCCAGAAATTTCTTTGCTAGACCACCTTTCTGCCCAGGAGGGATGGAAAAAAGGAAGGAAGAGCTGCAGAAGGTGAACAGTCATCCCTCCCAGCCCAACACATCAACACCACCTCCAGCCTCACAGCCAGCCTTTGCGTCCAAGGGCTGTGCTATCACCCACAAACCCAGCACGGGCTCCCAAACCCCAACGGTCTGGGTCAGACACACTCATCTGGTGAGAGACTTCCAACTCTTGATTAGAATTGCTGATCCAGTATTAAACGAGCTGTGTATTATTTCCATATGCCCTTGATTCCTTCCCTTACAGTCATGTTCCTGGACAACTTCAGATACGTTTTGAGACTCTCTTGAGAGAACGCACCTGAGCTGTCGAATCAAGACCTTGAATAGACTCGCTGCAAATACACCGTTCAACCCACTTAATCCTTAATTAGGGCTTCATTTTTTAATGTAAGGCTTCAATAATCAGCTCAGGAGAAACTGCAAAAGCAGATGGCAGGCCACCAAGGACTTTTTCCATGCGCATCCTCTACTGGTGCAGCTACACCATTACAACTCTGCTTTTGCAGTTACCTACACTCAGCACGGCTGCGGCTGCACCAGTTTGACAGTGGTTACACAACTACAGCCTGTTCTTGTGCAACAGGTAACAGTGAACCCCTGTAGCTGTTCATCACAACCAGAATGGAGTGGAGGAGGAACCACCCTTCATCAAAATACTTACCTACCATGAAACATGTATACAAAGCCAACAAGGAAAAGACAACTGGCATCTGCTCTGACGTAGAAAAATAATCACCACGTCCCCTTAATATCTCATATTGTTAACCTGCAAATTTGGTATTTTTAGGTGGAAGAAACCGAAGAGCAACCTACGTCTTGGAGCGCTGCTGGAGATAAGAAAGGACTGCAGAAGGGCTCTCCCAGCTTTGCAGTAGGACCTACAAATGAGGTCTTTATTTTTTCCATAAAATATACTGTTTACACACGCGGTTTCAGGAAACTCACCAGTAAGAGCTCATCTCCATAATCATTATTTGAGGTAGGTGGAAACCAGAGTAAGGATTAGAGAGAGGTTTCTTAACCCATCTAGTCAAAGGTGTCTTCAGCAGCCGTGACACCTCCCACGTGCTGCTGGGGTCCTTGTCTGCAAAGCATTTGCCACGGGGAAGAGCGAGCACTTTGCGTTTGGGCACTTCCAGTTTGTTCTCTGCCTGCACGTGGACTAAACATCCACTTGTGGGAACTGGCAAAGGTTTGAGTTTTAACTCAAAATCTGAGCTTTAAATAGTATTTTAAAAAAAAAAAAAACTCTTACACAACATTTTGACTTAGTAAAGCCAAAGATAAAACTTCTCAGATAAGAAACATGTACAAACACTAGGAACTACAGCTTAAAAAAAAACCCAAAACAAAACAAATCATGATTTAGGACTAAATCATAGAATCACAGAATGGTTTGGGTTGGAAGCAACCTTAAAAAACATCTAGTTCCAACTCCCCTGCCATGGGCAGGGACACCTCCCACTAGACCAAGTTGTCTTAATTATAACTTCTTTAAGCTTATACCAGCTACTCTCAGCCGGCGAAGGAAAACTGGAAAACTAAAACTGAACAACATCAGTTTCCATTCAATTCCAACAAAAAGCCTGTTTTCTGCTCTTGCAAAACAGAAACTAACATTGCATAGTCCTGGATATCTAAGGCCACCGTGTTCTCTAGGTAAATTAAAAAATAATTAAATCCTGGGTTTTGAAAGGCCAGCAAGAGTTGTATAGCCGATTTTGTTAACCCCAAATGAAAATCCCGAATACGGGTATTGGAAACACAGAAATAGTGAAAGAATAAGAAATCATAAAAAAATCATGCACCTAGCAAACCTCAAATAGCTTCTCTTTCCTGCGCACATTTCAGAAAAAACAAAGTTATCTTTATTAAAATGAACCTATTGCATCGCTGCAACAGCCGCAGCAGGGCACACAAACACTGCACCTTGAGCTTTTTTATCCTTCATAACCAAAGTCACGTCCAAAACCAACCAACTCGGAAGGAATCTGCACAAACTACCAAAACCAAAATCTTTTCGTTCCACACAACTTATTCTGGGCTCAGAAAATAAAAAATTATATTTAAATATATTTACACCAATATAGAAAATATTCCTTTTTTTCCCCCCTAGTGAGCGTAAATTCAAGACCCCCTGTTAAACAGCATTACCCAAGCCAGTCGAATGATTTCTTTGGACCGTGAGCAAGACAAAGTCTTGGTGCTGTTGCTTCACCAAAAAGCACTCAGTCCCATGCACCTGAAGACTGCACAAAGGCTACTCCCACATCTTCCAGCCTGATGGACATTTTTGTATTCACCCACAAATTACAGTTGCCTCTGACGCTACTACTCTGGTACCGACTGTAATACGTTTAAATGATACATAGATCCACAGGCATCTGGATTTGCTTTTTGATATATTTACAAGCAGGTTGGCAGTTTTGATGCACGCTTTCCAGAGGCATATTTTTAAAAATACAGGAATTACACCTTGTTCTTACTTAAAAGTTTCTAAAATATTTGGCTAGACAGATATCCAGCTCCAGACTTTAAACTGCCTGATACTCCTTGACAACAAGGTTGCCTTTTATGTGTCATCTTGTAATGCAATAAATAAATTTCGCTTGAAACATCTTCACCTGTGCGCCAGGATGGGTATGTTACCATACAGAAAATCTGACACGAAAATAAAAAATACATTTTAAAGAAAAGTAAATTTAATAAATTGGTTGCTCAGAGAAGAACTGTCTCACGACCTGGAAAACGCACTTCTTACGAGAGACCTGAGGAGATAACCTTATTTTAGTTTATTGAAAGGCAATTTAAGTGAGGAATAATTATGAAGTGCAACCATACAGGCAGCACGTAGATTTAAGACCAGAGACAAAGGTATGAGAGCTGATAGCCACGGTGCTCCAATTTCAAACTGGAAATGCAGTTAATAAAAAGCTGAGATTCTGACCCGAAGTTAATATTCTACCTCAAACAATGGTGGAGGAAGTTTTGAAGGTGTAACCCGAGCACCAAATAATCAGAAAACAAACAGAAGACCCTAACATTTCTTACTAAAAAACGCAACCTTACAGTTGTTAATGTTTGTGTTTCTGCACGCTTGCTTTTTTGAATTCACAGGGAGATTTGCTCCTTACAGAAAACTCACTTTTTTTTTTAAGCTAACATTATTTGCTAACCTTCCTTTTCATTGTTCAGCTTCATAATTCCCCCCCTTCCATTTATGCACTCTCTGCCAACCGTGCTCATGAAAATCCTCTGAATTCTTATCCTTCTCCTCCCTTCCCACCCCTCCCCACACAGACCTTTTTTTCCTTAGCATATGAACATATGAATCAACCCAAGGATTTGGCCACTTCCCATCAGGGAACATCACCAGCATCCAGAATAGGTTTAAGAATACATTTTTAATTCGTGACTACCCCTCCGTCGGCAGTGCTTTCCTCGCTCGGGCTCCTCGGCAGATGGACAGGTGCCCACACCTTGGAGCATGATCTGACATAGATAAAGCTGCCAATCCCAATTCCACGTCCCCTCCGCAGATGCTCACAGCCTACCAGCACATGCTCTATTCTTGGGAAAAGAAAACCAATGTTTTCAATAAAACACAGTCTCTCCTCGGCAGGATACAGCTCTCTGCATATATCTGCTAACAACATCGCAGTATTTCTCCACCCCCTCCCCATGTTTCTCCTTTTTGTCAAGCTCTCTAGCATTTGTTCTGGGATCTAATTAAGGTCCCTTATCACCATGGCAAGAGGGGGGCAAGGTCTAACAAAACAGCATTAATGAACTGATTGTTTTCATTGGGCACATACAGAGTTATAATCCCCAAGACTGGTACGTATCTACACTTGGAAAAAAAAAATAAATCTAAAGAAGCCTGTGTTGTTTACATTTTCACAAGAGTTTAACTAGAAGCCCATGGAAAACTCACATAATCCAACAGCACCTTAGAATTTATTTTTAATAGGAGATGTATTCCGACTAGGACAGGCAGCTTCAATTTTGTTTTCTCTCCTGAGCATCTGCAGAAATCTTGCGCCTACCACCTGAATCTTCTTCAAGGAGATGAGCTTCCCGTAAACTTCATTAGTTAGATGCCATTTTATAGGTAATTCAGAACCTCTTCCCACCTTTCTGGGTTATTAAATCTATTAACATCCCAGGATATTGTTATGTAAGTACTGCTCATCTCCATTATGCAGCAGAATTAGAAGAGAGCTATTAGTACCAAGTTCGCCTTGTTTCATCTCATTCTCTGTGTGAACTCAGATACCAGAAGCAAGATCCCCTTCAGGGGATGCAGCTTTTGATACTGAAGAGAAAGACAAGTAAAGGAGAATAGAAGAAGTCCAGAAGGGGAAAGTAACACGGGCATTTTAGGTGAGTGTTGTAAGGGAGAAGGTACGGTGCGTTCTTGCCCTGAAAAAGTAAATTCTTTGCTCCTCCCGATATTTATCACCTTGTTCTCTCCCTTCATCATCAATCCAACTTCCAGCCACATCCAAAGATTTCAGCACCTCCTACAGTCAACCTAGATCAATGCTCGGAAGGATCCCCTCCAGGAAATATCTAGTTTAAACGCAAGAGAAAGTGTTGTTGTTCTTATACTATACCCCCCTCCCCGTTTAGGTTCAACTGGCTCCCCAGATGCTTTTTGAAGAAACTGCTAAAAGAGGTCATTTTTTGACAAGAACTCAGTCCTGGCCAACAGTAATCTGCAGAATGATCTCTCTGCCTTTTCCTGGAATAGGAATCTTCAAAAGAATATCATGAACCTTTTAATTAAGCACGACAGCTCCTCTATGTCATAGAAAAGGGAAGAAAGTTTTACAGACCAAACTTTGAAAGGTTGCCTTATTTTTTCAGCACTGAAGAGTATGCAATTTAAAACACATGGGTCTGTTTCACTTGAGAGAGTCTAACACTTGGCTGGTCTAAAAGGCTTCGACTGCACTTGCATTGGAGCTATGGTCCTTAGAGAACATGCCTGTGGTCCCCACCTTAGAATCATAGAATTGTCTAGGTTTGAAGGGACCTTTAAGACCTTCAGTCCAACCATCAACTTAATTTTGATAAAAAAAACCCAAAAAACACCCACATTGCTAAACCATGACTCTAAGCTCTGTATCAACCTGTCTTTTAAATACCTCCAGGGATGGTGCCTCAAACCCTTCCCTGGGCAGCCCATTCCAAGGCTTAATAACCCTTTCCATGTAAAAATTTTTTCTAATATCCAATCTGAACCTCCCCTGGCGCAACTTGAGGCCATTTCCTCTTGTCTCACCGCCTGCGACTTGGGAGAAGAGACCAGTCTCCACCTCTCTACACCCTCCTTTCACCTTGTGTCGGCACCTGAGATAAGGGCCATATTTCTCTCTCGAGATCTCACCTCGCATCTCCAGGTCCATCCCCCTGTAACTCCCGTTAGCCTCCCTGCTTCTCAGCTTTCTCTGAAGAGGCAGCTCACATTGTAAGAGCTGTAAGGATCCCTCCCGCTCTAAACACCTTCTTTAAATAGACGCGCTGGAGCATCGTTGCAAATAACGTGTCAATGCATACATGACCCACAGACACTGCTCCGCTGGGAAAGCACCAACCACGAAGTTTCATCAGCATAAGGTTTTTTGCCTCCTATTCACATTTCATGTAATAACATACGTACTGAAAATCTGAATCTCAAATACAGGCCAAAATACAGTTTTACCAAAAAAGTATATCCACTGAAAGAGCCTCGGGATACGCAAACAAGCAACACCAAAAAAAAAAAAATAAGTGAGGAGTAAACTCCAGCAGAAAAGGAAATATATTTGCTAAAAGAAACAGAAAAGTGTTTTTAAAGCAGTAGTTGTAATAATGATCAGCACTGAGAGACTTCTTCAACACACTTTTCAAACCTCAACTAGTTTTCACAACACTCCTGGGAAGCAAACACACCTACATTAATAATCCCATTACAGAAGTGGGGTGAGGAGGACAGAAAAACGATGGCACTGCCCTACGGCCAAGAGAGGTCAACGTTGGTGCTAGGGCTGGAACTCAGCTCGTTGGCTCGTGTGCTCTGACTACTGAGTGACACCTCCCGTGCATTTCACATGTAAACCCACATCCCTTGTCAACTGTTCTACTGCCGTCACGCATTCTGAAAAAATAAAAGCTAATGCCAGAAAGGCAGACAGTAAACTAAGCCCACTGCTTCAGAGCATGGGTTCAGATCCCATCTACTTGTTAAATACTCGCCTGCCCAGCTCAGCCTGCTTGGTCATCTTTCCTTCTAGAAAATAAAGCATCTTCTAGTGTAAATGAGTTCTTCTGCTCAGAAGATCATTAAACAATGCAAATAATGCTCATCATACATTGTTTGTTCTCTCATCCTCTCTGCGGGAGAGAACCATGTGCAACGGTTATGATGTTTTTTAATAAATTCGCGTTTGCAGCCGTTGTGGCACAACAGGACCATACCCCATGACTGATGAGAACACAAGCAGCAGGGTACATGTTGCCACATGTTTATGCTAAATGGCAAAGAAACACCCCTCACATCCAAACCAGCTTCTGTTTTCACAGCTGTCCCTTATTCCGATGCTCATGGTTCTACTGTCCTGAACAAGCACGTGTTCCAAGACACAGTTTTTTCAACAGAATGGATTAAGACTAGAAAGCTTTGTTGTGCCAAGGAAGCAATGCCACCAGCTGCAGTCTTGATCTTGAAGACTGGTTAGGCCTTCTAGCTCTCATATGCCCAAGGCACTCACTTCCCTGAAGAAAAAGGCATTGATCATCCGGAATTAGGCAAGAGGCTGACGAAAAAGGGAATATCTTGGCCAGCTTTCAGTGGGCTACAGCG
This sequence comes from Arenaria interpres, assembly GCA_013399435.1. NCBI lineage: Eukaryota > Metazoa > Chordata > Aves > Charadriiformes > Scolopacidae > Arenaria > Arenaria interpres. The sequence goes on from VXAK01002012.1 coordinate 203,333, forward strand.
TAGCACCCCATCTTTCTCACCCCAGTCCTGCTGAAACACTGAAGACTTCACAACCTGGTGTACCACACTGCTGTTATGAGACCAAGGGGTATGGAAAAACTCAGAATAAGTCATTGTTCCCCACCACCAGACAGACTCCCAACTCCCCAGCATCAGCAGAAAGCATCACTCAAACGTACTGCAATGCTGGCCCTCAGCATCGCCGCCTGAACCAGGAGAGTTCCTCAGCCATGGACCAAACAAGGTCAGGACAAGAGGTAACAGGCACAAACTTGAACATAAGAAGTTCCATCTAAACACGAGGAGGAACTTCTTCACTTTGAGGGTGGCAGAGCCCTGGAAGAGGCTGCCCAGGGAGGTGGTGGAGTCTCCTTCTCTGGAGACACTCAAACCCACCTGGACACGTTCCTGTGGGACCTGCTCTGGGTGGACCTGCTCTGTCAGGGGGTTGGACTGGATGATCTCCAGAGGTCCCTTCCAACCCCATAGCATTCTATGAAACTGGCCAGAAGGCTGTGTATGAAACATTCACCACAGCTGAAACACTCTTGACGTTTTCCTCACCCCACCAGCAAAGCCCACGTCTAACTTGCTTTGGGTTTAAATCTTGGAGGCTGACTCTAATAATGTTTCTTGTACGAGAGTGCTCAACCTAATTTTATTTCAGGCACCACTGTACTACAACTACTTCCCATTACAGCACATAATTAGTGACTAAATTTCCAAAATAAAAATGGCCGTGAAATTCAGAATAAGGCTATTAATCTACAAAACAGCGATTTTTTTGGCTCAAGCTCTCCGCGAATGTAAATCCACTTAACGTTGACAAACGCCACAGAATTACAGCTCTGGCCTATTGGCTTTATTTAGCCGATGTGATTCAAACTCCAGAAGTCCTGTGCTTACAGAGAGACCCTACTCTGCACATACATTCAGAAAGTAAATACAATATATAGATGTAGTAAACAGATTTGTAATGAGTGTTGCTTGCCCCTGTCATCTGTGCTGATGAATAACGCTGTTAGAACGGATCAGATCGCCCACCAGCTACGATCACACTCTTCCCATGTCCAAAAGCCACGTGCTTCTCCAATTAGTTGCTCAAAACTAATTGTCAGATGTAATTTTCAGTCAGCAGTTTCTCCTTCCTTCCTCCTCCTTAATCTATTCCTCTCGCACGCATTCCCCACAGCACCTGACTTGCTCAGCAATCTTTCCTCCCTTCCTCACACACTCATGCATTATGTCTTCGACCTAATCTCTCCTTACAGCTTTTGAGCAGAGCTCTTCCAGGCAGCTGACATTTAAATAAGCTCTGTATTGACTTTCCTCCGCTGTACCTCCAGTCCTCCTTGTTTTCCTTATGTTCATATTCCGATTCAGCTTCTGTGCAGCTCCTTCCGAGGGTAACGGAAGCGGAGCCCGACTGATAATCAATAAATACCTTTACCCTGCAATCCCTGAGATGCAAAGCCCAGGAGGAGATCCCCCTCTCTTTGCACGCATATTCACTATTTTGGATAAACTTAAACAGGCAGAAAAAGGTTTTGCCAAGTCTGTGGCATGTCTCAGACAACGCTAAGCCTGTGAACTTTCCTTTAACTCGCATTAAACCGATACAACTTTTAATTAAAAAAGTAATTTTGAAAAATTGCTTGTGCGGTGCGTAAGGTGATGTTCAGACAGCATCACTGATCCCTGGAGTTCTGCAGCCTTGAGTTTAATAAACTGAATTTTCAAAAGTAAACACAGCTTGCATCAGCACAAACCTTCTATTTGAGACGAATATTTTTCATCCAGTTCTTTTTTAGCCAGAAGAGGAAGTTTTCAGAGGGCCACACACTGAACATTGCACGGGCGAAAGGGAGAATACTTCCAGTCCCTGGAGGAGCTCTGCCCACCCGGCAGCCGAGGAAGCCGTGTCTCCGATGGAGGACAAGGGCAGGTGAGGTGTCCTCTCTCCCACCCACCGCGGTACCATCGACACCCGGCACCAACACGGCTCCAAGGACAAAAGGCCACAAAATCCCGGCTGCGGGAGCCAAGGCACAAAGTCACGGCCCAAGAAAAGGCCAGGCACAAGGACTGCCATAAAATTTACACCCGAGCCTGCGCATAAACCTACCCTCACCGAGCAGCTCCTGCCTTCTACAACTAGAATTTAGGATTTATTTTGCCCAGTTCATTATTTCCCGTGGTAGGTAATCCAGCAGGGGGGAAGGGGAAAGGGGAGAACGAAAGCAAAATAAACATCAAACCAAAATATTTTGCCCGAGGCAGAAACAAAGTAACAAACACTCTGAGGTTTCCTTCTGTTTGTTTTTATAACTCTTCACCTGTTCTTTTAGGAAGTTCCTTTCAATGAATCATTTTATTATCTTTAACCCAAGAGTTCAAAAAGGCGCTTAATGACAGTAGGTGCCATTTCCCCCTTTTCCCTCCTCTTTCCCCCTTATCAATTTATCACAAACAATTATCCCCCGCACATGGGTACAAACGAGGGCTGGGAAATCAAGATTCTTGGGCTGGTTTCCCGACTATATTTCTAGCAGGTCATTCATTTCTCCGTGAGCTGGTGAACTCCTCTAGACCACGGGGAGAGGTGGGCTGTGCGGCTTTATCCAGCGTTTATAAACCAAATACTTCATCAATCAAGGCACCCTGTGCTGATCTGAAACACCAAGCATTTTATTATTATACATAAATAAATACAGCATTTACCATTTTTGTCTCTACTTGTTTGCATGTCTGCTATTTTAAAACTTCTATTGTTAGAAATGCCAAAAGGAGACAACTTTATGTTCCCGTGCCTATTCCACCAGAAAACGGTAGGCCGGAATGTAATTTTTTCCTTCGGCTGAAACCCAGTGTATTTCTAACTGTATTTCCTCAGTCAAACCTTCGTAAGAAAGCAACTTTAAAGGTTTTGCTTTCAGCTGCAGTAACATAAACCCTTAAACATTCAGTACTACCCATGATGGGGGACGTGTTTCATCTTCACACCCCTTAACTCTTAAGCACCACTGCTGAGTACCCTGCGAAACTTTGCACAACACCTTATTTTACTAAATATACGTTCAGATTTGGTCTCAGTTCCCCCGAAATATTTAAGCACGTGCCTAGACACTAACCGTGCAAGCACCAAGCCGAGTTCTGATTTTAGGCTATCTGGTAACACATACAACAAACTCCAGAAGATACAACACTCGCTCTTTATCTGAAGAGCTCCACTCCACAGATCAGCCTTTCAGAGATGTGCCAGCTTCGGCTCTAACAAGCTCTTCACACTTTTTTTTAAGACTAATGGGCTCCACATATTCATCTCCGAAGAGTATAAATTCCCTTCCTCCCTTTTGCTTTTTAAATATGTCAGGCAACATTACAAAAAATAACATCTGTGCCACAGTTACGCAATGAGCAGCGTGATAACCATTAAACTGCACTTTATAAAGAGTAGGCTGAATTAAAAATAACATAAAAATAAAATAAAATAAAATAAAATAAAATAAAATGGCAGGGACAAAAAAGTTCACCTTTAAACCTTGAGATCAGGGAGGTTTTCAGTACAACCTCTCTTCCTTGCCTATTTCTATACTCCCTGTTCTGCTGCTCCTCTTCACTGATGTTTCGTGGCTATTAATGGGAAGCCTGAACACACACGCTATGAACGGCACAAACAGATTGAATCTGGCTGGAAAGGGCTTAAACATTCGGTAAGAAGATGAAGAATCCCAAAAGTGTTTTTAGTACATGTGTACATTTCATCAGAGTATAGAAACAGCACTATATATTTTCTTGCAACAGTTAAGCAAGCCTTCTCTTTTCATAAATGTAGGTCAACAGAGCTAAACTCTTGTTTTTGCCTCAACTCCCACTTTAAATGCATAAAGAATTAGATTTTTAGGGAGTAGAATGAAAGAAATGGTGTATTTCATGCTATTATATACCCAGCCAAGGATCCCAAAGGGTTTGTTTGGGCTTTAAAAACAAAACAAAAACCCTTGGCATTTGTCAGACTAAAACCATTTTTCTTTGGTCTTTGCACAACCATCCTTTCCAGATTTGAATAAATAACATCAAACAAATTGCTTTGACTTCCATTACCATGCAATGCACAGAAGTTGTTCAAGGAGAGAGCGAGCACTGTGTGAAAGCATTTGATAGCAAAGGGCTATGTGGGGCACTCTCGTTCCAGGGCTCATTCCAACCCCTCCACTACCCTCTGGTAATTTATTGCCCCAGAAAACAGCCACAGAGATCAAGTTTAGCAGGTACCACCACAGGGTACCGCTTTACCCATAAACACAAGGAGAGGGCTGCGAAGGTATTAACAAAATAACAAAAATACTGAAAACACACCAAGTTTCCACCTTGACTCTTCATTTATTGACGCTTGCAAATTTAGGTGTGGTTTAGCACAGCCTCTTCAGCAAATGCCAAGGCCGAACCAAATAGAATATAATGCTCGGTATCCTTAAACCCTCTTTTGTTTCAACATCAGCCCACAGAATGCAGGGCAAGGACTCATAGATTATATTGTCAGCTGCAGATTTTATGTATTTTATGTTTACTACAGGCTGTAACGGGGAAAATAACCCCTACACTTTCACATGAAGCTTAAGGCACCACACAATTATTAAGCATTTCTGATACCATGTTTGGACTCCACCATGCACAGACCTATCAATCGCAAGGCAGATGAAGACATTTCCATGCCACGCTGGGCAAAGAGCTTCGAAGTACAATTTAAGCAGCAGCTTCTTCTTCTGCCCATCATCGACACTGAAATGTCACACTTACTATGTTCCTCCAGCATCACTTAGTGGTCAACCAACCCTATGCCCTCCTAGGGGCCACCTTCCTCCATTCCTACTCTTGGCTCTTCCGTTGACATTGAGAAGGTTGGGGTTGAACACCCCAAGGTGAAGCCTGCGCTTGGGTTTTTACTCTCAGTATGGAGCTGCTCATTTTTACAGAACTTCCCTTCCAAACCACTGACAGATTACCTCCAGTAGTTGAAAAGTTAATCCAAGATGCTTCTGAATTCATCCTCAACTAACCTTTAGAAAGTCTTGAACTCGTCCTGGTATTAGCATTGAGGGAATCCAGCATGCACACTGGCAGATTGTGCATATAGAGGTAAATGTCGTAAATAAGGGAGGAAAGGAGGAAAAAACAACTAAAAGGGAGGAAAAAACAACTAAGGGGATACCAGGGTTTGCTTAACACATGAATCAGAATTGGTCATTCCATACACCAGCAACCGTGTAACAGCCAACGCATCGGTCACAAACTAACTCTACCTTCAGCTCTGCAACATAACCAACACCCTCATCTTTCCTCCAGAACCAGAAATGCTTCAGAGGGGTAAAATCAGCGTTAAACCCTGCCAATCATTAAGCACCAGGTCTCACAAAACCGTCTACAGAAGAAGGAGGAACCGTAAGTAGCACGTGGCACTTTGCTCAACGTTGTATATGGACATAAACTAATAACCTGCAAGGCAAATCCCGAATCACAACCGTGTGTGGCCTAATACAGCAATAAATTCTGAGATTGAGCGATCGAGCCAGTCAAAAAATTCACCCTTTCAAACCAGAGAAATTCTTGGAAATAGAGTGGATTGCCTGGCCTCCCATTCACCTTCACAAAGGCTGGCATTTGTAACAGCTGAGACAAGAAGGGTCCAGATCAAACCCAGAAAGAAGCAGGAAAGGAATTAGCACAAATTAAAGAAAGAAACAGGCACAATAAACACAAGTGTTTTTACTGCAGTACAAACTCTCCACCCAATGAGAAGCTAAGCAGACAAATAAGACAATTAAGTAAGTGAAGGTTACTGGGTTAGGACAAATCATTTTTTCTGCAGGAGGTTTCAGCTGACGGGTTTCTCCGCATTTGCCGTGCCTGGCTGGGCTAACGCCACGTGGCTCCTCTGCTTCAGATAAACTCCTGGGCACCGTGGGCTAGTAATGGTCCCAAATTCCAGCATTACTCATCAGCTATGCCGCTTGTATCATCACCTGCTGTATTTCTGCACAAGTCGGCAATGTCTGCTCAATATACTTCAAAATTAATACATCACACACACGAAGAACCTAAGACAAGCCACTCCATGGACAGGTGATTTCGATACAGGGGATTTCCTTAGATACAGACATAAACAAACCATGGGAAATTATCGCGTGTTGCTCCCTACAGAGCCAGGGTGTGAAGAAGATAGGGGTTTGCTTGTTTGCTTTAATATGAGCTGAAAAATTGTGGTCAGCAGCAGCAGACTTTCCCTTCTTAGCTTCCCAAAAATTCTACCCATCCTTCCAGGTTAAAGGCACAGCTCTTGATGAAGTAAAACCTGTTCAGGTACTGTAAGCAAAACATTAAAAAAACCAACAACCAAACCCAACAAACTACATCACAAGTTTTTGTAGCTAAAATAATCCCACCCCCAGCAACCACCCTGAAAAAAAGGCAATTTTCATTTTTACCCTCGAGGTTCAGAGAGGGCCAAGAGTACTAATTGCTTCATTCCCTGAAGCCATATGAAATAAGACCAAGCATCCACCTGTATTGCCACCGAAATACCGGCACGAACCTTAAATTCATACTCAGAGTATTAAAACATGACCTTACAGGGAAAAAAAAGTGCTGGCCAAACAGGCACCAGGTTCACCTGGTACTCGTTAAACTCCCACCCACAACCCTCGTTTCCATGAAGCAGTTTAGTATTTCTCTGAAGTTATTCAACAACTGTGAAGGTCAAGTACGGTCCTAACTGGCCGGTTGCAAACAAACACACCTTTCATGTCAGCATGTGCTTCAGCCTGCTCCCAGCTGCAGAGAAAAACCCTAATCAGAAGAGAAAAACAACACTAAATTGGTAGCAAAGGGTGCACACACCTGGGCTACAGAGTACAGTCGACGCTTGCAGAGGATCCAGCTGACCCAGCGAGAGACCTGAAAATTGGGGCCAACGCAATGGATGGGAAAGAACTATTTTTTTTTGATGTATAAAACTTATAGTTTCAGCTAAAATACTAAAAATTAAAAAAAAAAAAAAAGAGCTTCAGTGGCACTTCTGAAGAATAAAAAAAAGGCTTTGGAAGCTTTAGATTTGAAGCTTCACAAGCTTCTTATGAAAAATGCAAGCTTTGAAAAACTTCTGAAGATTTAATATCCTTACTTTGGGCTCTTCTACTGCCAACGGACTACGGATGCTGTAACTAATAAAAAATAATTAATGCCAATAAACAGGCCCTTCATAAGGCTTCAGCTTCTCTTCTCCATCAAAGACTTAAGTCATTCACTGGGACATTGTACAGGAAACAAAATCCATCCACCAAGCTTGTCTTTTCCACGTTTGGTTCTTCGGCACTACAACTCACAATCTAAAACCTTCCAAGCGCAAGGAAAGGAACTTGATTTTTTTTATTTCTAAGTACACAGCTCCAAAGGCAACTCCTGAGCACAGCAGAGACCTGACCTCGAACGGGACTGAGAAAGAGCTGGCAGTTTACGTGCTGGCCCTCCAAAGAGCCCAGGTCTCACGTAGGCAATGAAACAACCAGCTCCCCAGAGTGCTCCACGCCGAGTGGTACCCTACAGTCCACAAAGCCACCTCCTGGACCTCCTGAAAGCCTAGCCACGTCCCACAAGATTCACAAGAGGCGATTTTTCTGATAACCCCTACCTGTGAGTCCGAACGCCCTCAAAAATACAACAGTCTCGTAGCATCAGCCACCTTCTCACCAGTTTCGGAACACCAGGAAAAGTGCAGTGAAAATGCTTGGGTTTTAGTACATGAGGAGCTCCTTTCCCCAAAGGAGGGGGGAGGTAGAAATTACCCCGACTATTTTGTTTCATTTTAGAAATCCTGACACCCCCCTCTCAAACTGTCTCAGTGGAGAAGCGTGTACCAACTTCAGACACCGCCACAAAGCGGTCAGGATGACCTTCACAACACGAATTAGCAACACGCGTGTGAGGAGCCATTCTGCAAGGTGAGAAAACTGATAAATTGGCAAAAAACCACCCAACCAGCGTCTAGGCCAAGCGTACAACCTCTGCCGATCCTTCCAGTTTCAATGACACGCTGAAGACTGGCATCACAACGCCCCGCAAGGTGACATCCAGCAGTCCCACCTCAAGCTCTCCCAGACTCTTAGGACAGAGACGCTCTTGGTCTCACGCCTAGGGGTAACAACAGCTCCTTGCAGAGACGGTGATCATTTCTGAAATGATAACGACAACTCAGAAAGGTGTTAAAACTGATTTGGTGAATGAATCAACAGCAGTAGCCATGCCAGCCCTTTTGGTCCAGCACATTATGGTCCTACCCTCCCAAGGGGCAACAGCAATAAATCTAGACAAGAAGATCGATCAGAAACTTCTAGTGATGTGTTCACCCATATTCTGAAGACATGGCACCAACAAAACAAAACAAAAAAGAAATACAGGATGAATGAAAGGGAACAATTAGCCAGCAGAACTCTCTATGATGGGAGACTATCGAGACAGGAGCTTGGATAAATCGAGCAAATTAGGCATCTTATAGCAAAAAGCGTTTCCAGACCTTTGTTAGAACCAAACAAGACTGCAAAGACCAGCTCACGTCGCTGGGCACAAATCACCTTCTGAATACTTAAGGGTCAGAAGAAAACTTTGCCCGGGGACAACATCCCCCCCATGGCTGCCCGCTGCCAGGCGTCCCCACGGTGTCCCCGAGGGAGGCAGCCAGCACGGACCATCGCTGTGACTGGAGGGCACTGGGTTACGTCCCTCCTCTGTTATTCGCGGGGCTGACGGTGCAATGCAGACACAGACCCAGCTCACACGCCTCACCGTTTGGAGACTGCATAATCACCCGGCTCAGCCCCAGCGCAAGCAATACGAGAACACCTTCTGTACACAAGAAATTCTCCAGATTTAAAGTTTTAACACAAGCTAACAAACGCCAGGGATGAAAGAAATCCTGGGATGAAAGATCTCCATGACACCTGCTTTGAATAAAAAGACATTGCTACAAAAATATCAGAGACCTGCTGGTCTAGAGCCTTTGCTACATGTCATTCCCCAGACATCAATTTGCAATAGAGGCACACAAAAGCAGTATTACACAGATTACACGCTACTCCCCTGAACTGCAAACAAAATCTACCCAGCGCTACCACCTCGCCCTCCAAAGCACTCCCGAACTAAAGCCACCTCCTCTTGCTGTTCCTAAGAGGACTTTGCGGAGGATAAGGCACGCAGCCGGGTTCAACGCCCATTTGCAGAACTGACAGCTCCTCCCGCAAACTTTGCTCCGGCTCAGCTTTACCAAATCCTCCCAATTTTTCTTCCCGGCCGCGGGGAGGGAACCGACGGTACCAACCCTTTGGCGCTGCCAGCGGGACGGCTTATCCTCAGTTCCTGCATCCTTCAGGCAAAACCCACGCCCCGACACCTGGATGCTCAAACCAGTTTATCATCTTCTTTCTGCACCTGTAACTTCACTGCTTTCTATACAAAACCCGGTAATTATTTCATGTTTCCTTGTAACGGCACCCAGGAGCCCTAAAATCAAAGGGCTGAGGTCCCACCAAGCTTCTCGCACCACACAGGGGTAACAAATCAGCCACGTCCCCCGCGCCAGGACAGCCCAGACCCTGGCAGAGGTGACACTCCAGGTACCTGTGACCAACTCGGAGGAAGGAGGGGAGAGAAAGGCACCAACAAAACACCGTTCGCTGGGTTTTATGCCACATGGCTCATTTACTCACTGCTGGCAGCTTCCACAAAATCAGGCTCGTCAAGCACCTGACTGTATACATAGGTAATGATTATAAAGCCAACTCAAGCGGGGCTAAAAGTACACAAAGATGTAGCATAAAAACAAAAAAGTGCCATCTTCTCCCAGATGAAAATACAGGACTTTGAACGTAACAGGTGGGTCGTACAGAAACGATTTCGCTCCCAATTCTCAAAATATTTTTTTTTTTTAAATTCCCTCACAGACCAAAAATCGACATTACGGAGAAGCAATCGCAATTTTGCTCTGTTTAACAGTCAAACTACCCGCCTCTCTCAGGGCCGAACACAAACCCAACTACGGCAGCCTCTGCACAGCGCTCACGCGAGGACTCGGGCAAGGTGTGGGGTAGCCAGGGGTCTCCTCCCCGCGTCCTGCCCAAGGAAAAGCTCATTTCCTAACGTTGCTTTTTGTCTGCCACAGGGCATAAACTTTAAGGGGACGGTTCGCTCTTGTGCTTGGGGAAATCAGCGCGGTTGGTTTGTTATTACTCTGTCTCCGATGGAAAATCCTTATTATCTGGGAAGGGCTGCTCTGCCCTGTGTCGGTGGCCGCGTCCTGCGCCCGGGATGCCAACCTGAGCCGGACCCCTTTGTCTGGGGACGCTCTCTCCCCCAGCCTCGCCTGCGTCCTTCTCAGGCCTGCGAGCACATCCATGTCTTTTCACCTGTTTCTTTCCAAAGACGGGAAAAAGACACGCAAGTGACCGATCACAAAACCATCCAGGAGGCACCACCACCTCAAAAGAGGAGGACACCACCAAAGTCCTGCCCCACGCAGACGCGCTCCCTGTGTCTCCGCCCGCCAGGAAGCTAAAACCCACCAGCCGCAATCTTTTCTTTTCTTTTTTTTTTTTTTAATCCACGAGAGTCTCCTCATCATTCAAACCTCAACGTTTCAGAGGGCTGCCAGAGGCAAGGCAACCACAAAAAAGGAAAAAAAACACAAAAATCCCCCCTCCGCACCCCCCAAGGCCGAAGCGCCGGCTGAGGTGCGGAGAGGGAAAGGGGGACGAGGTGTAGGGACAGGGAACCCGGCCGGTTGCTCCCCTTTTCTGCCTCCCTTTTATTTCTGCTGAGTGTAGTAACACTCGAACTGGCTTCTCTTTATTTGCAGCCGGATACGCGCTTTCAAAGATACTGTACTACTGTGTAGGCCAAGCAGGGACTCTCTTTCTTCCCTTACTTAGGGCTTTTGGGAAAATAATTATTCACCAGAACTGCCATCGTGAACAGAGAAAGCTAAATCAATGTAGCTTTGTATGGGCCATTGCCACTGCAAAGCAAATACTCCATCAAGACATGGATCAGTGAGAATTTTATGGCTAGGAATCCTTATGCACATCTTTGTGTATTTTTAATACCCATCTTATTA
>VXAK01002013.1:13239-65773 GCA_013399435.1 Arenaria interpres
CCAGGCCTGGGGGTCCCCTGTGGCTGAGGGGAGGCCGGCCCTGGGGGTCCCCTATGGCTGAAGAGGGGCCTGGGGTTCCCCTGTGGCTGAGGGGGCGTGGCTGTGGCTCAGGGGGGATGGGGTATGGGGGTCCCCGGTGTGGAGGTCCCCTGTGGTTAAGCAGGGGGCCGTGCTTGGACACCTGGGTCCTCTGTGATGGAGAGAGGAGGGTCAGCTCTCCCTGTGTGGGGGTGGGTGTGGGTGAGTGGCCCCTCTGTTACATGGGAGGGACTGGTGTGACTGGGCCACTTGTTATTGGGGGGGCTGGGATGACTAGGGTCCCCTTTATGGGGAGAGGGGCTGGTGGGAGTGGTCCCCCTGTTATTTAGGGGGAGACTGATGTGACTGGACCCCGTGTTATTTGGAGGGGGACTGGGATGACCTGTTATTGGGGGATCTGGTATGACTACTCCCCCTCCCTCCCCCCCATTAGCTGGGGGTGGGGGGATGCCCCTATCATACCTGCTCCCTGGGGGCTGTGGGGCAGGGGGCTTGGCAGCACCCAGGTGCCAGGATCTCTGTTGTGAGGCTGAAGAGGGATCAGGAGCCAGCGCTTGGGGCCTCCTGTCAGGTCCTCGGCCAGCAGCGTGCGAGAGGGGTGCTTGGGCTGATGTCTGCCCTGCCTCACTTCTGAAGGGCTGCTGGTGCTTACCCTGTCCCAGGCTGTTGCTGATTAAAAGTCTTCAACAAACCTCTTTTTCTGCTCCTTCTCTGCAGAAAGTTATTCCCGCCATCTCACTGACACCTCTGCTGCACGCTGGGCTGCCTTGCTCTTGTTCTGTCTATATTTCTTTATAAACTTCTGTGGTGTTGGAAGACTGTTTATGCCTGTCTTTTCTTGATGGCGTTGCGTTGGAGGGTGAAGTTATTCCCTTAGGGAATGTGCTTGTCGAAGGAGATAATGGAAAACCCCCTTTTTGGGAATATTAAAGCTGGAGGGGGTGAAGACACCTGGATCGCAGTATTGGGAGTTGTTAGTCATCAATGTGGAATTGATTCTTAGGAAGTCATCTTATTTGCAGGAGTAAGCACAGTTGGTGTAGCTTGGAGCGTACTGTGGGCTGCCAGTGTTTAGTCCATGGGTTAGCTTGGGTTAGCTTTCAGCGCGTGAAAAGAATAGTAATGCTTGGTGGAATGGATATAGAGAAGAGGGATCACTGAGGTTTTCTGCCTAATCTGAGTGAGTCTGGAAAACTGAAAAGGGTTTGTACTTCTACAGCTCTTTTTAAAAAGCAGAAACATATATCCAGTTGGGAAGCTGGAAAAGTATAAGGAAGGATCAAGCCTCTGTTTCTACATTCTGAAAGTGAAACATTGTTGGCTGGGGGCATCCATCCTTCCGTAGGGCTTCAGACTTCGTGTGGAACATAGTGAGGAGCTGCGGGACTTAATGTTTTGTTGTTGTTAGCCAGCAGAGCTGCGCTTAGTGGAGTGCACTGATACACATGTCCTTTGGCTAGGCTTTCAGTATTTCTGTAGTTCTCTGAGAAATCCTGATGAGCTGTTGTGCACATGCAAAGTAAATCTGCAGGTGAGGAAACTGGTGTTTTGTCAGGGAGGGTGAGCCAGGCTGCCCTTGGTTTTCCCTCACATGCATCTTGTGCTGATTGATTGCTCTGAAGCAGGGTGTGCACAGCATGAAGTGTCTGGATTCAGCGAGTCCTCTGGGTTTCATGTGGATGTGATGGTGCACAAGAACTATATTTGCAAAACGCCTTCCCATAAAGCAGGGAAGGAGCAGGGAGGATACCAGTGGCACAGGAAAAAAAAACAACTGACACAACCGAGCACTTTCTTTAAATCTCCGAGTGTAAAAGCTTTGGAGCGTAAGGTGAAGAGTGGGCAGGAAGGAGGAGGTAGTGTCATGCAGCTGGCTTAACTGTTAATTAGTCTTGCTCTAATTGTGACAGAGTAAAACCTTTTACTTTGTCATCACTTTGTTGCCTCCTGTTTAGTCGATAATCTCTGGGGTGGTGCCTTCTGGGTAGCCAGGGTTGAGTAAGTAAGTGCCTTCTGCAACTTGTATTTTGTTTCTTCCAGAGCAGCGGGAGGAGCTCCACGGGGCCATACAACCAAAACTTCTTGTCTTGAGGGAAGCTTTCCCCGCTGCTCGCCGCCCTTTGTGCTGGAGCTCACAGACCCCGTCAGCGCTTGCTTGCAGAGCCATTGGTGGAAGGTAACCCCTTTCTTTTGAGCGTCTCAGGTTGTGGAGCATCTGTGGGCACAGCTGGGTTTGGGGAGGCCGGCTGGCAGCGAAAGCCGACGAGGTGGGAGTGCTGGTTTCTTTACTCAGTTCACTTACAGTGAAAGCAGCATGTGGAACCCTGTCTGGACTCAAATCTCATTTGATCTTTACTCTCCCCTTTGGCTGTTGCCACACAGCCAAGATAATGTGTTTACTCAGTCCTGAAGGACTGGGGAAAAGGCTTCCCTGCTCAGGTCTGTGCTCCTGCCATCTCCTCCCCATCCCTTTCCTCTGATATAACAGAAAAGCCACCCGACAGTTACCTCTGCTGACACTGAACTTTGTTCTGTTTCCTGACGTGGGCTCTCCTACCTCTAAAAACACAATTCGTAGAACTTGCATAAGTTGCTTTCCCAATGTGATCATTTGATCCGAGCAGTGAGATTGCTTTATACACGCTATTGTTGAGAGTGAGTCATGAGCCCTGCAGTGACAGGTGCACCTCTGCCAAGATTGTTTTTTTATTTTATGGAGTTTGAAATTTCATATATCAGAACAAATAATTACAGGCTGCTCATAATCTCTTGCTGCTTCTCCCCGAGTAAACATTTAAGTCAATTGTGTGCTGGTGGTGGCTCACGGAATCCGGAAAGAGTGAAAGAGGAGAGCTTGTATCTCTGGTGGCTTCTCTAGGTCCACAAGTCCAAAGAGTGACTGTTTGACCTGCTGTGACAGATTATTGCTTAGTTATCATCCACTTCTAGGCCTCCAGTTACTCCTTTGGAAGAAATAAGGTAGAATTATTGGCTAATTTTCCTTTCCATTCTTGCTGTATGGAGTAGGAGACGAGGAGCTTCGGAGTTAAAGATGGGGTTGGATTTTTCTCCTTGGAAAATCTGGCTCTGGCAGTGCATGTGCAAGTCTGCTGGGAAGGTTTAGTAACCAGCTTAGGGAGCTGTTGGGTCTGTGTGGCGCTGGCAAATACACTGGATCTTGCTGCGTGGTTGCTTGTGAAATGCATCTATTGACTTGCTTTCACGGGTCATCGCCAGCATCTCTGGGTTCTAGCTAACTCCAGGCTTTGGAGGAGCAAGCTGATAAAATGCCTGTGAGGATTGTGCAAGCCCTGGTTGTGTAACAGGGCTGTACCCATAACTGCTTGAGGTAAGAGGAGCAGCTCGTGTTACCAAGGGAAAGAAAAAGCCTGTGTCAAGTATCTTCTGTTTATGTTGACCGTACTGGGATGGAGTTGGAGAGCTGCAGTTTTGGCAACTCGGGGTCAGCCTTTCCGCCTGTGACCCCACTTACTCCCTGCCTCATTTGCCTGTTGTCCTGTGGCCCTTTTCGGCACGGGGGTTTCCACTTTGGGTATGGAGCTGATGTGCTGGGGTCTGTGAGTGCATGTGGTTGTGTGTCATTGCAGAGGACTGTGGTGGGGACCTGCCTGTATTTCACAAGTATTCAAAAAAGCAAACTACAGCCCAGATTGCCTTACCCGTAGCGGTCAGGGAGGTTCATAAGGTGATGGCACACACTTCTAATAGGGCAGCTAGATGTGTAGCCTGGGTCTGGGACCTGGAGGACAGTTGTGTTGTAAGGACTGTGCAGTTAACACCTTCTTCCCTTACAGCAATGTAAGAGACAAGCATATAATGACTGAAATGCTTCCACATCCTCAGAGGAAAGCTACCTTATAATACTAAATGTCCCAGTTCCATATAAATAGTGCTTACTTTTCTTTCAATAAATAAATCCCTAAAACATACTGTTCTGATCAGAGGTCTTTACAGTTCTTAAACTTTGCAGGATCTATTTAACCACATCCCTGTGATGTTCTTCCAGCTGTTAGTTTCAAAGGAAATCCCCCAAACGAGAACAGCGTTAGAGGATTTTGCTGTCCAAAAGCTTCCTGATGGAAGAAGTCAAAGTCTGTGGCTCCCGACCCCGTCCATAGTGCTCCTCTCCCCGTAGTGGCTGCAGGCAAAACCACAGTTTGTCACACAAACCCTTGACAGACGGGGTGAGCAAACGGCCAGTTTGGAGGAGGACGGTTTTTGCTGAACTTCCAGCTGTGGCAGCTTTGGGTACAATACTTGCAAAAGAGGCTGCTGAAAAAAATACCGTATTCCCTTCTTAATAAAAACATCTTCAGCAGGACCTGAAGCATGCAAAATACACACTTGAATGGCTTGCTCCTGAGATTTTTTTCAGCATAGCCCTCTCAGCAGCGCCCACGGTAGTTGGCAAAAGAGTGGTCTAAAACTCCTTCAGTCTTGTCCCAACTCCCAAATGTTGGTGGTGTTGAGACCCCTGTTCACCTTTCAAGCGGTGCCTGAAGCAGGATGCGATGATTTTGTCCCTCCCTGGGACAGGAGGCTGGGGAACAGTATGAGTTAGCAGGGGATTCAGTTTCCCTGCCGTTCTCAGGTTTTGTTTATGCTGTAATCCTCAACAGTTGTTTTTCTGTGCTGGCTCGTGTTAATCTGCGTGAAGGAAGGTGTTCAGGTGCCTAAGCTGGTGAGATGCCCCTCATCCTTGTTTAAAGGTTGAGAGACGGACTTTTACCTGGTGAAAGGAAGTGTGCAAATTCAGTAATGCTGGGTTGCTTTCTTTTAAGGCAGCTTGGCAAGTTTGAACTCATTTTTGTGTTAGATAAAGTCTTAAGTCCTTTGGTTCATTGTACTGGGCTTACTGCGTAGCCCCACCTTGGTCTATCTGTAGGGTAGAGTTGCTTTCTGCCTCAGTAAAACTGTTCCTCCTCTTGTTCTCTTCCTTGCTTTTACAGCTGCTGTCCTTGAATAAGACCTATTGGCCAGAAAAAAAATAATATATCCAAGTGTGACAGTGAAAGCTCAAATATGCAGTATTTCAAGCTCCAGACCGACTGATGCACGTTCCACATCTGTCTCGTGCCTAAAATAGAAGCTCTGCCGATGTCTAAGCTGGTGTGTCAAGGTCTGGTTAGAAGAGACCTTGCACAGCGAGAGTCATTTGTTCTGTTCCACACAAAAAAATCCAGTTTTTGTGTTTCTTAACCCCGCTCGAGGTGCTGCTGCAGCCAAGTCCTCTGTTTAGATTGGGGTTTCTGAGTTGGTGAGGTGCCGAGAGGACTGTGGAGAGCCACTTTCCCAGTATTGTGTGTGAGGCTCTGCTGCTTTCCACCCTTCTTGACGGAGCTGGTTAAAATGGGAAGCTGTGGGCTACGCTGGGATTTTTTTTTTTTAAATATGTGGGAAGAAAATGGTAAGGAAGTGCTAGGGGTAGCTAGCCTTTGTGTGTAGTGAAAGCCAAACCCCGTTGTCGCAGCGGTGACTGTCAGCCCCGGATCACTGCTCGTTATTGGTGTGATGAGGAAAGCTCATGTGCAGTGAGCACCGACACGGGTGCTTGAGCGAGGTTGATGGTACAAGGAAGCCGTGAGGTTTCCCATCATGGCTTCTTTCCCCAGCGCAGCCCACCAGGACCCCCAGGAACTCTCGTAGGGTGAGGCCACCCTGAAGCAGGGACCCCGAGTGAGCACGGCCACTCATCTGGCCAGGCCAAAGGCCCCTTACTGAGGGGAAATGTGATCTCTGCACAGCAGAGCTGTGGAGAAAAGGCTGGTTCAAGGGCTGTTGAAGGCAACGTTAAATAACCTGCATCTGAGCGCCAACTTCAATGGTCTGCTTTTGTTTTGGAAAGGGCCACTTTCCTTGCCAGGTCTCCTTTTACTAAAAAGGAAGGGAAAAAGAGCTAATTTGAGACTTGCCTTGGCCAGTAACTGGCACGGGCTGGTGTAAACAGAATTTTTTATTCCAATCGGTTGCGTTCATACCTGAAGAGGAACAAGAGAAGATCTATTTTTGCCCCAGGATCTCCTGGCTCAATACCACACACTAGCACACAGGAAAGGCTTCACTGCAGTGGGGTTCAGAGGAGTCTGGGCAGAAACGCCACCCCCAGGGCAGCCCTGCTCTCTTTCTGCTGCTGCTGACCCTCCTCCTTCCTCGTGGGCTCGTGTCCATGGGTCTCCTCTTCCTGACGCACGTCGGCAACCTGCCTGTCTCGTATCTTTAGTGGGTGAAAGAAGAAAACGCTTTGCTGGTCACAAGACTCCATTCCTGTTTGCAAGAAAGTCCCTTCCTTCTCCACTGCCGCGTGGAGCGACGGGGGCTCGCTGTGGCTTCCTTTCGGTGCCGCTGTGCACGTGAGCTCTCGACCAGCTTCGCAGATGCCGTGGGAATAGGGACCTGTGAGAGTTCTGCCGAGTGGTTTTCTTTCTTACCTCCCGGGTGTTTTAGTTGCTTTTTAAGTTAATTTCTATTTACAGTCTTCCCATTGTTTCTAAACTCGGGCTGCAGGTCGGTGATGTGCAAAGAGGAGTTTCCATTTGCTTTGGCCGCTCGTTTCTACAGTGTCTCCCTTCCGTGATGCCAGCAGAAGGAACTGATCTCTAATTTAAAACTGTGGGGTTTTTTTAAGGTTTCTTCTCAGGGCTGCTGATATCCCTGATGTGTGTCGTGCTGTGGTCCCTTGCAAGGGTGGTCAGAAAGGGTGATCCCTGGGGCAGGCCAGGCATGTGGTGGGAAGAGGGGGGGTATGGTCATGCTAACCCACCTGTACTTAGGGAATTAGAGTTGGTCCTTTTCCATCAGAAAAGTTGCTCTTGCAGGTCTCGTAATGCTGACATCCCCTGCTGTGCAGAGTTTCCAGCGCTGGGAATCGTGACAGCTGTGTTTCCGCTCCGTTCGCTAATGCAACCCCTGTGCTGAGTCAGTGACACGAGGGTCATCATGTGGCTGCAGGGAGCAAGAGGAGCGCTCTGCCAGGGTGGCTCTGTCAGCACTGCCCCTTTGTCCCCTTCCCCCGTGTGGCTGTGCGGGGCTTTTACTGGGAGCCTGGACTGGAGAAAGCCAGTCTGAAAGAACCAGAGGCTTTTTGAGCCTGTGCTGCTGCTAGAGGTGGTGGTCACTTGCATGAATTCCTGCTCACAAGAAATCAGAAAGCATTCCTTTGGTAAGTGTCCTTGCAGGATGGGAACGGGGTGGCTGGCATAGAGGAACTGGGCACTCTAGGGCTTGTGTTGGTGGCGTGATGGTATTGCAAGATGAGATGTGTGGCGAGCTCGTTCCTGCAGGCATGGTTTGACTTCAAACAGGCTACCTGCTGTCCCCGCTGGCAATTAGCTGAGGCAGCCTGGACCTTGCTGTGGGCTGGGGGAGGCTTGGTCACCTGCTCCCTTTGAACGGTGCCTGGCACCGGTGCGAGTGTGGGGTGACTAATGGCATTCCCTGTCGTTGTGTCACTCATTTCCTCCTTTCCCTCAGTCATCACATATTTTTGTGTGTACGTGTTACAAAACAGAGCTGCTGCATTTATCTGCAGGTGGCCAAAGGGTGCTGATGGGGCTGGGCTCCCGTTGGGAAGACTCTGGCTGTTTCAGTGAGCACAGGGACATAGGGGTTCAGCTTCTGTGGTGCCCCTTGCCAGGGTAGGCAGAGTCTATAGGGCACAGCGCGACCCATGCCTATCACTCCATGGGTGTGGGGGATCGGGAGTGTGCTGTGTTGAGCTGAACTTGAGAGATTGTTGCTGCTACAGTTTGTGATCAGCTGGAGATAAGGTTATTGGAGGTAGGAGCAGTGAGCAGCCCGGCGCTGTGCTTGGTCAGCAATCCTCCTTCTCCTTTGCCTCTCACATGAGCAGGGCTGACACCACGGGTCCCACTGTGCTTATGGTGGCACAGGGCAAAGGAGAGTCAAGCACAGAGCTTGGTCACTCATTTTGGGAGCAAGAGTTGCAGGGTGAGTCCTGGTCTGGGACTGGGAAGTCAAATTGTCCCGAGATACTTGAAGCGCATCACAGACATCATGTTAAAAAAAGGCTACTTCAAGTTTGTGAAGAGCTAACTTCCTGCCCAAGTGACCAACTTAGCTTTAGAGCCAAGGCTTTTTGGTGGCTAGAAGATACTACTACAACGTGACTTGCAGAAAAACCCTGTGCAGAAAGGGAGACCTCTCAGCCACCTTTCATGACCGTGATGCTGTGCTCCAGTGTGGGTTTGGGGGCATCTGTTGTACCGTTTCCTAATGCTGCTGTCAGCTCTGTGCAAGAGAGAGAGGGGGGGAAAAATGGATCTCTTCAATGTGATTGTTCAGGCACTCCCGATACTGTCTTGTTTGTTGTAATACTGTTTTTATTTCTATTTTAGTATTGTTCCCCTTGTGATGTGATAGCACCTTTAGTCCACGTGGAAATCGTGAGGGATTTGAGGATGCCTGGCGCTGACAGTGCTTCCAATCCTTTGCTTCAGAGATGTGCAAGAGAATTAGGAATATAATTTTTTCATATGAGAAGGAAGTGCATCTGTTTGGTAGCGTGGAGATGTGGCGAGAGGGTCCCCAGTGATTGGAATGATTGTATCAAACAAATTCCCAGGTTTAGGAGCTACATTCAGAGGCTGAAAAGCGGTGCTAAAATACAGCACTGCTTGATTGCCATGTTTCAAAATGCTGTGACTTTCCTGTGTGACGTAGATGCCTTGCATCTTGTCTGAGACTGATTGCTTTGCACCAGATACTGTGTGAATAAACAAGGATCCAGGAACTAGAACCATGATTTAAAGGATAAAAAAACACACCACCCCAAACCAAGAGATACTTCCATTTCCCCTTTTTTATCTTGACTGAAGGTACAATAAACATTGGGGATAAAATAACTGCCCTTGAAACTGGTGTCAGGGGAACTTCTGATTCATAAATTTATTTCTTTTTTTTCCCCCCTTGAAAAAAACCCAAGAGCCTGATTCTATCAGCATCCTTCCAGAGACTGTGGAATTTCCAGGATAGCTAAATTCCAAGTAAGAATTGGGTTTCATTTCACTGAAAGTTAGAAAATGACATGTATTTGAAAATAAATTGTTGTGAACTTCCAGAAGACAGCCACGTAGGTAAGACGGATAAATTAAGGAATAATATTCCTGTGCTATGTGGAGTTAAAGAAATAGCTCCTGAGTTACGACAGCCCTAAAAAAGAAAGTGAGGTTTAATTCCACATCCTTTGCCTTTCTCTTGATACATCTAAGCAAACCTTTTCCTAAGAGTGGGTAGCAAAAAGAAAAACCTGTAGCTAGGATGTAGGACTCAAATAACTGAATGTCCAGGACCAGGTGGTGCCCATCACCAAAATTTAAACAGTTCTTGTGTCTCTGGTTCCATCATTGGAGAAAGACTGTGTTTCCTACTCAAGTTAAGAGGTCAATGTATAACCTTCATGCTATAGAGACTTGTGAATGAGGAGACCAAACGAAGACTCTGGTCTGTGCACCAGACCCAAAAACCTCCAGAAATGGTGTTCTTCCCTGTGGGTGTGGGGAGCGAGTGGGTGGTCCGGCTGCAGCTGGAGAGTTCCCCTTTGAAGTGCTGGAGAGCTGCAGCGTGGTGAAGGCCAGGAGATAGCACAGCTTCCTCCCCCGTATCTCTCCATGTTGTGTTCCCAGGAGCTTCCTATCCCAGGGATGCCTCCTTCCAAGGCATCGCTGCCCGGGAGAGCAGACCACCTCTGGAGGCTTGAGAAAGCAAAACCACTTGCAGCTCCTGCTTGTTCCTTCTGCCCTGGGAGGCCAGAAGCTCTGTTGCTTGGGGCATGGCGATGAATTGCTTCTGGAGGTGTAGCCCTTGCTTTGCTGATTATCCCAAGAACTCATTCCCTTGGTCTGTCTCAGGGCAGCTGGCAAATGTCCATGTCCAAGCTCTCTGGAGCTGGGAGGGGAGTTGCTGTGGGGCCAGGGGTGTGCAGCCTGTGTGCATTCCACCTTGGGCTGGCTGCTCCTCACCAAAGACGGGAAACTCTCCTCCATATGCTGTTTGTTACAGGGGATGCTGGTGTCCTCTGTGCAAGGAGGCTTTCTTAGGGCTTGGCTGCTGTTGGTGCTGGATTTGGTGCTTGGAGAGGAAGGGGTGTAGCCCAAAACCAGCTTAGTGTGGTCCCCATCAGCCTTGGGTTTTTTTTCATGGCTTCCCCAGAGCAAAGGTTTGTCATTGCCTTATGTGCCATTGGAAAGGACTTTTGAAAGCAATAAAACCAGCAATGCTTTTCTCCCCACCAGTGCCTTCCCTCAGTGTCAGTTGCTGGACCTGCTCCTCACTGATTTACTGGAACCCAGCACGGAGGAGGAGAGGGACCCTGCTGGGAGCTGTGCATTGTTGGCAACTAAGCTCCAGTTGTGGAGGCTTTCACTTAACAGTTTAGTCTACAGTTGTACAGAAATAACACCCAGTTCTTGCTTGGCTCTGAGATCCAGTGATGGAAAGCCTGTCTGCAAGGGAGGGAGGACAGGGTGACCTGCCTGATGGAGAGGAATGGGCAATTTGCTTGCCTGCAGTTGCATCGCTAACATTTTTGTTCCACCCTCCCTGCCTAGTGTCATCTCTGGGAACCTAATGGGAAGCTTCACAGTGGTGTTTTAGTGCCCTTCGTACTACAGTCACTCGCCAAGTTCTCCTCTAAATTAAACTTCTCATGGGGCTGAGAGCTTGTTGGGCTGCGAAATTACTCAGTAGTCTATTCATGATTGCTGCCAGGTGGCTGTGGACTTTTCCCTGCACTCCGCAGGGCTGACTGATAGCTGGTGGCCTGTGGCAGTGTACTTGGTGTTCTCTGGAGCTGGACTTTTCCTTGATGAAATAACAACAAGGGGTTCTTTTTTGTTGAAGACCTTACCTGGTGTCTCTTGTTAGTGCATCCCTAGTTAACCATCAGCCTTTTTTCCCCAGCTCCCGAACACATTAGCATAACCTTAAAATCCAATCAGTTTTATCTCTCAGCCCAGGCACAACTTGGAGTTTGCTGCTTCTCTTTCAGCCCCCCAGCAGAAAGGTGTATGAGAGCGCTTCTCTGCCAGGCCCAGGTTTGCTAAACATGTTAACTGTCCCCTCACAGCTCAGCCAGGGGACATGTCCTTTCCCTCCAGTGGCACCCCCACAGCTCTGAGTCACTTCTCTGTGTGTAAGTTCAAATGTCCATGGTCTCCTGGGTTGGCAGGATGCCCAAGTACAAGAAGAGAGTCACTTTGCCCTTACAAATCAAGTTTTGAGTTAATTATCTGTTTGCTTGGACAGAGTGTGTCCTTGCGTGTTGGGAAGATAATCTTGCGATCGGGACTAGGGTCAGAGGAGTTCAGAGCTTTGGCAGAGCAGCGGGAGCGAGGGAGCAATGGGTGGCTGCCCAGGGGAAGGACAGGGGCCATAGAGTTGGCTGGGGACTTGAGGGCTGGCCGCTCATCCTTGTGCTACCGTGGCCTCAGGGTATGGCCATGGGCAAGTCACAAGTTGCTTAAACTCTGCCTTGGCAAGTGGAAAGGAGTAATTCAAGGAGATGGAAGTTAAACTGGGGAAAATAGTGGAGGGGACTGGGAAGCCAGAGGCCTAAAAAGAGGTGGATGATGAATCCAATCTGCATGTGGAGATGGATAATAAATCAGAAGTATTTATCGTTTGTGTTGTAATAATTTAACGTGGGGATGTTGACAGAAGTACCATGCCACGGTCCTGCTCTGCAGTTTATAAGCACAACAGCAGGTCCGGGGCATCATATCATCTTGTGGAAAGGAGGGAGAAAGCCCCAGATCTGTGGGGTGACTGGAAGAGTGCGATCTTCCTCCTCTAACACCCTGTGAACTCTGTGGTGAGTAAGGGCTTTGGTAAAGGCTGGTCATGAGTCCCTGTTGAGTCTTGCTGGGGTGTTAGTTAGGAGCCAGGTTGGGCTCCCTGGCTGGAATGTGGGGCTGCTCTGATGATGCTGGTGGACGGGGAGTAGAAATCACTTCTAGTAGATCAGCGTGGATGCAATGGGAAGGGAGAAACTTGGTGGGACAGTGATATACCTTGGGATGCAAAAGTATCTTGCGCTATTGTGGTGCAAAGCCTTTCTCCAAAGAGTTGTAGGGCTGCCTTGTGCTCCTAGGAGTAAGTGTATAGTGGAAAAGCATGCTCTGAATGTCCCTTAATGCTCTTCTGTGGCACTGTGACTGCTGGCGTTAATTTGTTTTTCCTTCCTTACAGTGCCTCTGACCAACATGGGGGATGCCGGCATGGAAGCGAATATCTCCCCTCCTGACACCACTGCACAGCAAGACTCCCTCTTCAGCATGACGGACGTGTTTCTCATCTCACTCATCACCGGGCTTTTTACTTACTGGTTCTTCTTCCGTAAGAAAAAGGAGGAAATCCCAGACCTCCCCAAAATGCAATCAGTGTAAGTAACAACTCTCAGGCAGCAGGGAGTGAGTGTAACTCTCTGTCTTGCTTATGGTGGGTCCTTGGAGGCTGTGCTGGAAGTTCAGCTGGATTCTGGGAGGTCCCCAGGTGATGAGACTTAGTTCCAAAGTGCAATTCTCTCCCCTCGTGTTTCTTCTGAGCTGTTCACCTCGCCATGCAGAAATCCCCGTGGAAGAGCCAGGCTGCAGTTCTGCCTTACCCCACCGTGTGGCCCAAATCAGTACTTTGCCTTTCCCAAGCGAGGCAGGAAAAGGCAAGGCAGAAAAGCTGCTGGCTGTGCTTCAAAACTCTTAAGGATTGCTTAGGCTGTTCCCTGTGTTTTCTGATAAAAGTAATATTTAGATAAATCTGGAGAAAGGTGGACTTGCTCTTAAGCAGGTTTCCTATTGGAAATCTTATCTACCCTTAGCTATGAAAAGAAGAAATAGTCTTGGGGCGCTGGGGGAGAGTTCCTGGGCATGAGTTGCTTGGCAGCTCTTGTGAAACTTGCTTGGCTTTGATGCCAGGTTACTGCAGCAGCAGGAGACTGGATTTGAAAAGGGAGAGGTCCTTGTTCCACCTCGTCCTCTGCAAAGCGCTTAGGGGCAGGAGTGAGCCGCGTTGGTGGAGATCTGGGTGCATTTGGCTCGTTGTCTCAGTCACGTACCAAAATTGACATCAGTTTTCTGCTGGGCTTTTTCTCTCGCTCCTTCCGCTTCCTCCTGGAGCATTGGTAAGAGCAGGAAAGAAGTTTGAAACCCACCACAGCAGAGACCGTAGGAGCTGGCGTTGTGCAATACCTCTCCCTTCAGTCTTCTGGGATCTGTTCCCTGCCTGGGTGCAGTTTGCCCCAGAGAGAAGGCAGCCTCAGCCTTAGCCCAGCTCTGCCCTTTCCAGTATTCGGCCTTTCGCAGAAGGGAACCGCACAACGAAGGTGAACTCTCTGGGTTTGTACTGCAGCTCCAAATTCACTGGAGGCCTCCCCCAGTCCTGACTGGGTAGTTGTGGGGCTGTGCCACAAGGAGGGAAGAGTGATGGCTGGCTGCTCGCAGTAGGTTCAAGATTTAACACATACAGTTGCACCAGAAAGGTGCCCTGTGTGAAGTGGGTTTCTCCCCATGGCACTTAAAGGGAGCTACTCTGGCAAGAAATACTTGTCAGTCCTTCACTTCAAAGTGTTGTAGGCTGCTGTGGAAAGAAGCTGTGGCAGGACCTGTCCGTAGGCTGCTCAGGTGAGGATATTTGCTGATAAGCGAAGGCATTTCAGCAGGGGATTGATGCTCCTGTTACCCTCTGTGTAAAAGCTAATTCAAACCCAGCAAGCAGTTGTGGGTCTTATCTCAGACCTGTACATCTATCTTACGCTGCTTGCAGTTTTCAGGGCTCGTTGTCCAGTGTTTGTGTTGTAATTCAGGTCATAATTGAAAAATGGCAGGTTTGGTCGCACTGTTTCTGCTTTGGACAGATGTGGTGGCCGAGGTGGCCCTCTCCTCTGGTGGCAGAGCCCTCTGCTTGAAGGCAAGCCTGGGATGGATACCGAGTCTGTTGTGAAACCCGGGGGTAATGAGGAGAGCAGCATGCAGCTCAGAGCAAACCCTCAGGCAGGCTGCGTGCACCGGTGTTGCCGGAGGATGGAAAGTAAGTTTTCTGGCTGGGAAGGGTTTAAAAGGAAGAAACGTCCCTGGCTGTGGTACCTTGTGGCAGAGCTCCTGCATGCGAGGCTGGTAGCAACCCGTTTGTCTATGCCCCATGGCTTTATCTTGGGAATTTGTTTTGTTGGATCAGCCGAATACTTTCCCTCGTGCCTGCGAGAGATGGCTGTGTGTGTCAGTGTGTGCGGTCACCTCTGGAGGTTGTAACAAGGCCGGCTGTGTTGCGATGAGAGCTGAGCTGGCAGGAGAAAGGGCCCTGTCAATCTGAAATTAGATCCTGACACGACGCAGATCAACTCGGAGAGCTCCCGTGCTCACCGTCCTTGTGACTGTTTCCACCCATCACGTGCAGCTCTTCCAGAGGCTGTCGTGACCTTGCAGAGGAGTCACACTGCAGAGGGGCTTGCTGACCACCCCAGGGGTGTGTTCCCACCTTCTCCTGCTGCAGGACCTCAGCACATGAGCTTCTGACTGAGACTGGCTGGGGGTTTTGGCTTTGAGCTGACTCATGGGGATTTTGCTGGTGTTTCCTGCGTTGGGGTCGGTGCTGACTTCTCCATCTGCGTGGGAGGTGGCTGGCAGGGAGCACTGTGCCACCGCTCCTTGCGAGAGCTGTGGAAGAGCAGCTCCTCCCGTCACCAATAACCAGCAGGGAGAGATGAGGTTGCTCCAGACCTCATCTGACACAATTGCATTCTGGAAAAGTGGCCAGCCAGGCAGGTGAAGAAGGCGAGGAAGCTTTGACGTAGTTTTTCCCCGTACATTAAGTCTGACCCTGCCATTGCCTGCTGCAGCCCTGCTGTGGTCTGAGGGCAACGTGGACCCACAGGCCAAGGCTATGGCTGGTGGCACATCCATCCTCTGGGACGGAGACAGCAACTTCCTGCAGCTTTTGTAGTGTTATTTTATGGGACAGTTGAAATTGGGCGGGAAATGAGTCGGGGGGGGAAAACAATCTTATCCAGCTTCTGGTTTCCTTCCCGCCTGTCATCCTTCAGTCCGGGGTGGAGTTTCCTTTCTGGTGAACAAGCAAATCGGCAAGATAGAGGATCACACTGTCAGCTGCTGCCCGTGGCTGGATGGATGGCAAGCTGGTCCACGGGCAGGGAACCTGTCCTGGACCCATGAAGGCAGCAGGCCCGCAGCAGGGCTGTCTGTGGCTGAAGTGGAGAGCCTTGACCTTAGGAGATGTTGCTTTTCTTCAGCACGTTCTCCGCAGCCCTGCCTTGACTCGTCAAACTGTCCTGAACTGCTTTATCTGATGGTACTGGTGATGGTTTCTTCTCCTGTCACTTTGACCCCCAACGTTAGCTTCAGCCTCGGAAGACTGGAGGATGGAAGTGCTGAACAGCAATTCAGAGGTGTCGTGGTGGCTGCTGCTTTAATGGCTTTGCTTGCAACGTGGGAGAGCGCAAGCAGTCTCCAACCTCAATGCAGCGTCCAGCACCTCGGTGCCCTCCTGGGGTTTTTGGGAGCTGCCACTGAGCAGCATGCCTCGATCAACCCACGTCAGCTCAGCAAGGCCTCCAAAGGAAATGCCACTGCTGCAGGTGCCCTCGATTGTGGAAGAACAGGCGCATGGTCAAAATACCCTGTTTTGGATGGCGTTTGGGCTGGGTTCACTCTGCGTGGCTCCACCAGCCTGCGTGGCCTGGGAAGGGTCACAGTCTTGCCCTGACAACGTGTCTTGGGTTCAACCTTGGCTTGGGTGCTTGCTGGTCCCTTACCCTCACAGCCCAGTGGACCCATTCTCCTGCCCGAAGCCCCCGGAGAAGGGGCAGAGCCCAGCCCAGGCAGAGTCTTGCTGCGCACAAGCCGTGCTAAACCTGGGTTGTGTAACAGGCGCAGGCGTGGGGCAGGCCAGGAGACCGCCGGCTGAGGATTGCTTGCATTTTGACCATTTTCAGACTTTAATTGAAACCACCAGAGCAGCCTTCCCCACAGCCTGCTCTGCAGATGTCATTAGGGAGACCGGCTCTCGATCGCCACGCAGCCGAGGCCACCGCGCTTCCTCGTGGTGGCATTGCTGGGGAATGCACGAATTTATTTTTGTTCTTTGGCTGCGCCGCCTCTGCGTGTTTCTCAATCACAGATTTCTTTCCTTTCTTGTGTCCCCGCTCCGGAGTTGTGCAGACTGTCACCCTGGGGAGACGCAGGCGAGACATCGATTGGTACGCTGGGTGTCACCCCCTCCTTTCTTCTCTCCCTTTTTAACATTGTTTGTGGCAGAAATTGGCTTATCTCTATTCTGCAGCTATAGAGAAATCCATTCCCTGGTGCTTGTAGGGCTTCCTGTGGCAGGAATTGCTCCAGCTCCTCAGCCTGATTAGCTCTCTTTGCTGCCTGCGTGTGCGTTAGAGAGAGAGACCATCTCTAATTTAATTTAATAGGATCCTGAAGAGAACAAACTCCTTTGAGCTGCCTCCGTAATGGCACTGCCATAGTTACCCGTAGCGCCGCTCACGCAGTGTCTGGAATAGTTTCATTCAGCTACAGCGTCGACTTTTTTTTTCCTTTTTAAAAAAAAAAGAAGAATATATATAAAAGCAGCTGTGATATAAACAGTTTCCAAGGTAACAAGGCCGGGGGGAGGGTTTTGTGTCCCGTCCCCCTGCTCCACGCGGATGGGAGAGGGACGTGTGCTGCGGAGGATCCTGGGAGGTTTCATTCTCCACTCCTAATTCCTTTCTGCCACTGCTGCCAGATGTTGCAGTTTCTCAGGACGGCGCGGATCCCACTTGGTAACTTCCAAAGCCCCGCCACCGGGATCTGAGCGGACAGGACCATTCCTGCTATGACCCGTGCCGGGACCTTTTGTGCCGGCTCTCTTCTCCTTAACAAAAGGCTGACGCTTGGCTTTAATGCCCAGGAGGAGCAGAATGGAAAGGCCTGCGTGCGTGTTGCTCCAGAGCTAAGTTAGATCCCTCCGTCCTCCCCCCACACCTCCCCTTGCAGACAGACACGGCTGCCCTGCGACTCTTTGTCTGCCTCTTCCCTGCCCCAACCATGGGCTGCGTCTACTCGGCCCCACAAGAAGAAGCGGCTGTGGAAAGGTGAGTTAATCTGCCCGACGGGATGGCTCTGACACGGAGTGTTGCTCCTGATACCCCAAAGCTGGGCGGAATGGGGTGCATCTCCCTGCTGGGGCAGGAGGAGAGGGAAGAGGAGAGGCTCTGCTTGGAGACAGGCTGCTCTGGAGGAGACCCGGCTGTCGGCGCTGGGTTTCTGTGCGGTGTCCAGGCTGCATTCTCACTTCTGGATGTACAAGTGTTTTCGGGAGGAAAGCCACAGCCATGGGAGCTTTCTGAAGGAGAGGGGTTCGGCTGAGATGGAGACTTTGATATCGTTGCTGGGCTGTCGGTAACTTCCTCCCCCTTCCTTTTTTCCCCTTCTGAAATCAAAGTGACAGAGGGCCCTGGGAGTCGCTTGCGCTGTGGGCTCTCACCAGGGGTGGGCAATCTGTACAACCTAAGGACTTGCTCCGACAATGGAGTTAATCCCTTTTCTTCCACCCGTCGCTTCTAACTCTAAGTTGCTACCCTGAGCTATCTAAGCTGTAAGAGCAGTTGTTGCTGAAAACATGCTTTTTCTTCTAAGTTTTCCTGGCTGAGTGATGAAAATGAGTGTCATGTCTGTCTTCAATGTCTTTTTTGCAGCTCAGACTTTTCGAGCCACCCTGATGAAGCAATCTCAGGGACTTGTGTAGCCTTTTTTCAAAAGCCAGACTCATTATTTCTCCTGTGCCTGAGCCACAGACTGCCCTTCGCCACAGTGCAGCGTTGCCTCCTTTGAAAATGGACGAGCTCCATGTGCTGCACCCTTTTCTCTTCCAAAGGGAGCTTGCTGAAAGGATCTAAAACTTTGTTTTTCCCCTCCTTTAAAAGTGTTTTGTTTAGCAGTTGACCCAACAGCTATTTTAATTGGATCTTATTTGCAGAGAGCAGTAAACCAAGGAGGTTCACCAGGGAGCCAAAAGCTAAGTGAGAGCTGAGTCCGGGCGGGCTGGAGACGCAGCCCTCCTGAGTCCCTGTCCCGGCAGTGGCATGGGCAGAGTTTTGGGGCACTCTCAAAGGTGCTTGTGATATCCCTGTTCCCGACAGGGGACAAATGACAACATGGGGAGACGGTTAACTGTTGGGAGAGCAAAGTGGGGGGCGTGGAGCAGCTCTCCCCTGGGAGCGTGGTTACCTTGGGTAGCTTTTGGGTAGGGTTTGCTCATCTTTTGTGTGCGCTGTATGAGACCATGTTGGCGCTTGGAGGTGTCAGACCTGCTTATGGGGCTCCTTGATACCTTTGGGTAGAAGGGGGTGCTTGAAGGAGTGCTTTCCTGAATGTCCCCCACCCTCCTGCTCTGTGGCTCTGTGTGTGTGCTCTCAGCAAATGTCTCGGCACATCCGCAGAGATCCCTCCCTCTGGGCTGCAGAGTTTAGGAAACTGTTAGCGAGCTCTGCACATTCTCACATGGGCCGGAGCCAAAACCATTTGTTTTTTGCCTGGAGGCTTCTCTCTTCCCACAAGAGACCCAGCCTCGCATTCTTCCATTGTGAAAAAGAGACGGGAACGGGTCCCACGTTCCTCCTCCCCGCTACCGAAGCTCCAGCGGGGAAGACAGCGAGTGAGCTCCTGGCACTTGTCCTCCTGCCCTGCAGGGACCCCAGCGCCTAATCTGACTGTGGCTAGAGCCACCTCTGCCTGTGGGACTCTCGGGGTTCCCAGGGCTGGGTTGATTCCATCTTGTGACACTGAAAACCCATGGGTGTGCTTAGGATGGCAAAGGTCTTCTGGCTCCCCACCGAATAGGGTAGCCATAGCAGTGTGAATCTCTGCCTCAACATTTCTGGTGCTGCTGTGGTTTGGCCCTCTTTTGAGATGGAGAAAGCCACCTCCCTGTGATAATTCAAACTCCCTCTGTGCCAGGGGTCCATGCTGGGGATGGAATGAGCATGGGAATGAGCCCTGCGGGACCTCGGCAGGCAGCGGTTGCCTTGCTGGAGGCTCTGTGGGTCTGATTAGCTGTGTCTGTCTGCTCTGTGGGGCTCTCAGCTCTGGGACTCACGTCTGGCGTGTTGTTTTGAGGTTGGAACAGCGGGTTTTTAGCCCTGTCTGACTTCAAGCTTGGGGAATCCACCCTGGGGAGCATGGCTCAGGACTGATTCCCTGACTGTCTCCTGTGGTGCGGGGAAGCAGGGAGCTCCCTGTTTCCTTCTCTCCCACCATGGCTTAGCCCCTGAGATTTATCTGGAGACCTATTCTTGTATCGTAGCTCTATGAGATCCTTGTAACCTGCTGGGCTATGAAACCTCTCAGAGAAGTTGATGAAGGTTTCCTAATGCCTAGGGCTGAGTGGCTGGGCTTTGCCTCGGGGGTGGGGGTTTGCCAATGGAGGTAAGGCAGGGGGTCAGCTCTTTCCCTGTGCTCTGAGAGTCTCTGGTCCATGCCTGTGTGCAGAGGAGAAGCCCTGCAGCTGAGCCATGGGCATCCCTGGCACAGGGTAAATAAGAGTGGTTGGTGGGGACTTGCACTGCTTTCGGTGACCTTCCGAGATCTGGGGTGGTTTGGGGGCTGCTTTTTCCCCGGTTGCTTATTCCTGACCTTAAATAATGAACGTGCTCATCTGAAAGGAGGTTCCTCCTGTCTTTCAGAGCAGCTCCAGTGAGAGACAGCAGCTTCATTGAGAAGATGAAGAAGACGGTAAGCTGCTTGCTCTGGTTACACGGGGTGCTGGGAAGGTGGGGGAGCTCGTGTCCTTCCTGGTTTCCCCTGGAGACTGTCCAGCTCTCAGCAGAGGGCACTGGTTTGGATATAGACACGTCTGCTGCAAAGAGCATCCAGAGGAAGGCTGTGTGGGCAGGCAGGAATAGCTCTTTCAGTCTACGCCTGAGAGTTGTTCTCGGAGAAAAAATTAAAGTGAAAATTTGGTGCAAAAAAATAAGTGTAATATGAGATCAAAGTCAGGAGGGAAATGGCAGAGACTTTAAAGTCATTGGCTGGCAGCAGTTTATCTGCATGGTTGGTTCCCAAACTGTCTCGCTCTGGAATGGGAATTGTTGTACACAGAACTAGCAGCTTTTGACTTCGCTGGACTAGACACAAGAGAAAGGAGAGGAAGAAGCAAGGGCTGGATATATTTTCCATTTTACTTCAAAGTATCTGGCCGGCAGCAGAGCAGGAGCTCCGGTGCTTAGGCACTTTACCAAGGCTTAGGCAAGTCTGCTTTCTCTTCCAGGGAGTTCCCTGTTTCCAGGAGTCAGCAGTCCCTGGGGGCTGAGAGTAAATCTTGATGGTTTATTCTTTGCTTTGGGTTTCAGTCTGACCTGGGTCACCTCTCTGAGATTGACAAGTCATGTTCTTAGTAACAGCTTAGCCTTGAGTTTTCTGCCTCAAACCCGGTGTGGAGTCCCATACAAGTGCAGGCTCCGAGTTTCCTTTAGGTTGCAGTCCAGCGCTCCTGTTCTCAGGCATTTTCTTTGTCTCTGACAAGATGTGTTTCCTCCGTGTGTTTGCCGAGTGAGTAACTGCCATTTAACAGGGTTTTCTTGTTCTCACCAGGGGCGAAACATAGTGGTTTTCTATGGTTCCCAGACGGGTACGGCAGAGGAGTTTGCCAATCGCCTCTCCAAAGATGCTCATCGCTATGGCCTCCGGGGCATGGCCGCAGATCCAGAGGAGTATGACTTGGTAATTTAGCTATGAACAGCCTCAGGATACGTACCATCCTTTGAGTGTCCCCTAAAAACAGAAAGGACCTAGCCAAGGGACAGTTGTCCTTTTAATAGTGTTGTTTAGGGGAGAAAAGGAAATTGGATTGCCCTGAGAGGTGCAGAGGTGGGCTTTGTCCTTGCCAGTCTGTGGATTTGGGGTGAACACTGCTATACAACTGAAAGAGGAAGGTGGCCTGGAGTGTTTGGGATCGAGAGTCATCCATTGGCAGCATGAAACTTGCTTCATATTCCTTGTGTAGTTAGCATTAAACCCAGACTGCCGCAGTCCTGCACTTTGTGCTGCTCTCCAGTGTGAACAACAATCCTGGGCCCTTAAAGCCTTGTGTGGAAAATCCCATTGCCTTTCTGGTGGGATAGAGTATTGACTTGCAATCCAGTGAGAGTGGTTAGCTTTATTTACCCTGCTATTTTGGCTGGGTTTCACCTTTTCCACCCCCTTTTGTAATTAGCTGTTTGACATTATGTGGTGCTGCCCTGCACGCCAGAGGTAGCTGCACCGTAGGAACAGGCTTGCCCCAGTAACCACGTTGTGGGATTCTTGAGGGTTTGTTCTTTCCTTTGGTTGTAGTCGGACCTGAGTCGCCTCTCTGAGATCGACAAGTCCTTAGCTGTGTTCTGCATGGCCACTTACGGCGAGGGGGATCCCACGGACAATGCCCAAGACTTCTACGACTGGCTGCAGGAGGCGGACGCTGACTTGTCGGGTCTCCGGTTTGCAGTAAGTGGCTCGATTCCAGTTTGTGTTGCGTTTGGGCAGGAAAGTCAAAAACCCTCCCCTGTGCCGACACGTGGCTTGGGCAAAGGCACAACGTGACGTCTGTGCCTTGTACGTCTGCGTTGGATGCGGTCTCTATTGTCTGCCTCTCCAAGCTTCATGGACGCCTGCAAACATATATCTGGGAGCTTTAAATGAAGATGTGGGAGTACTCTCTCCACTTCCTAAATCACAAGGGTTCGCTGGTAATGTCTTGCCACAAACAGCCCAGCAGGCATTGAATACAAGGCCTGTAAATGAATTACAGGCTGATGATGCTGTTCAGAAGCTAATTGAGCAGCCCTGGGCCAGATCTTCTCCCGCAAATTAAATCACTTGGAGGAGCGTGTAGCCCTTTTCCTGTGTTGAGCTGAGATACAACCGCCTCACCTAAACCCCGGCCAAATTCCTTAGGCAGCATAATAATTGCAAATGAGGAGAAAATCCACTGCTGGAGATGTTAAGCTGCTCTGTATAAAGCAGTGAGCAAACATTTGCTGAGCGGTTTGTGGGAGGCAGGGGACAGCAATTAGTCTCCAGGCGGTCCAAGCTCTTACTGGTCCCTTGAGGAGATGGCGCAGGCAGCTCTTGTACGTGCGTCCTCTGGACATGCCTGAGGCCTGGCTGCAGGGAGGTGGTGGTGGCTACTGACCACGCTCTGGTGGTAGGTTCTTGCTCAGGAGGTCCACAAATAGCTGGTGGGGAGCTGGGGGAGGGTTGGTTTTGCTGTCTGTTTTCCATGCTTTTTCTTCAGCATCCTTTGCTGGGTGCTAACTGCCAGAGGATGCTGGTTGAATGAGGAAAACCCAGCCTCTGCTTCTCCGTGTTTAATCAGTGTTCCCTTCCAGGTCTTTGGGCTGGGGAACAAGACGTATGAACACTTCAATGCCATGGGAAAGTATGTGGACAAGAGACTGGAGGAGCTTGGAGCCCAACGCATCTTTGAACTTGGGCTAGGAGATGACGATGGCAAGTGAGTAGCGTGGCCTGAGAGGCTGGTGAGAGCTGGCTAAAGCATCATGGAGGGGACCTTGGCAGGGAGTTGGTTCTACCACTAAGACAAAAGTAAACTCTACAGGGCTAGTTGTGAGAGCTGACATGTCTCTGCGTGTCTGTTCTCTCTCCCACAAGCAGATCCCTGTACACTTAGGACATCCTAGGGGATCCTGTGCCTGGTGAAATCTCACATCAGCTTTAAATGACCATAGTTGTACACTTGGGGGGGGCTTTGCAGCCTCTGCCTTTGCCCTGCTGCAGCTCCACTGCGAGCCCAACCCGTCTGGATAGGCTCACTCATCCCTGTGGAGGAGACAAACTCCATCTTTTTGTGAACTTTTGTTTTATGGTGAAAGGCAGCAATTTTCCAGTTTGGACAATGATTTTTTTTTTTTTTTTTTTTTTTTTTGACTTCTCTCTGCTCACTTGAGCACCCTGCTGGTAGTGGCTTAACCTGGGAAATTACATCAACCTGTGACTTTGCCTCTAAGGGCTGCAAGATCTTATGAGAGGGATGTGCTGTGTGTGGGAGGCTCTGAGCCCTGAAAAATAATCACTGCTGTGGTGGGATCTGCCTTTTAGGAAGGTGACCTAATGCCAGGAGTGGGCAAGGGGGAGCTGGGTTACCTAAAGAATAGCAAAGTCTGACTTAGCAGACCTGGTGAAGAGAGGGATGGCTGGTATAAGTTCCTTCCCACCCATGTAGTGTCCTGATCATGTGGGAATGTGGAGGTCCCAAAACTGCCTGGGTCTAAAGGCAAATGCCTTTTCCCACAGTGAAAGGAAGAAAGGGAGGAAGTCCATAGGGATTTTGGATGGGTGCTCTGGGAATGCCCCTCTGCTCCCCCTTGGGCAAGGTTATTGAATCTTTCTTTTGCCCTGGCTAGCTTGGAAGAAGACTTCATCACCTGGAGAGAGCAGTTCTGGCCAGCGGTGTGTGAGCACTTTGGGGTGGAGGCTACAGGAGAAGAGTCCAGGTGGGTGCGGGAGTTGGTTCTTTTGGGTGCCAGAGAACTTGGCCACCTTTGACTGGTGCCTGGGCCGTCAGCCCTGAGCTGCTGTCCCCTTTGCTGTGTGCTTCCTGACTTGAGAGGGTGCATGTGGAGTAGAACAGTGAGTGGGGCTGTTCGGACTGAGCCTGTCCTGGTGTGAATCAGAACCCAGCTCTGGATTTCTGTTCTGAATGGGTGATGAGATGGGTTTGGTTCCTCTATGGATGGCTTTCCTGGGTTCTGATGCGCCCCGTGGAGCTCATGTTTCCTCTTGCTTTGGGCTTTCTGCATGCTCCGCCTGCTCCCTGATCTCTTGAGAGGGGTGGAAGTTGCATTTGGTTTTGAACTGCTGTAAATCCAGCAAAGCAGACGATGGTTCCAGCTGTACCTTCTGACTTACGGTTTGACTTTTATTTTTTTCCTCTTTTCTCTCCCCCTTCCTCCTCTAGCATCCGCCAGTATGAGCTGGTGGTGCACACAGATGTGAACATGAACAAAGTCTACACTGGCGAGATGGGTCGTCTCAAGAGCTACGAGAACCAGAAGCCGTAAGTGCTAAACCACCCTGGGCAGGGGTGTACGTGGGCCAGGCTTCAGGTGATGGATCCTTGGTGTTTGTAACAACACCTGCTACGTGGGCAGTGTCGTTTCTGCAATGTAGCCATGTGGTGTGTTTCTGCCCAGGAAAAAAGGGCTCAGATCTTTACTGGGACACGCAGGGATTCCCCAGTTAATGAATCATTAGTGTTTGAGAAGGTGGCAGTGTTCACACCTGCTCTTTGGCTGATGCCTTTGCAGCATCTGTTTTGAGATCACTCAGAGCCTTTCCTCACCCAGGGTAGCTAATGCATGGTGGTTTGCAGTATTGCTGTGGGGAGGTGAGCTGTATAAATTAATTCCAGCCTGAAATATTTCTTTGAGATGGGACAGTCCCTCCGATCCATTTTTGCATCACGTGTTCTTAATGGGACAGCAGCTCTTGGCTGCTGGGCTGTGCTTAGAAGGAAAATTATCAGTTTTCTGTGCCAGCACGGGCAGCGGCAGGATCATAGTTTGGTTTGTGCTGTGATGTGCTTTGAAACGTGAACCAGGACAGCCCTGGGCTCCCATCATGGGAGTTTACTCTGCCTGCAGAGGGAACATGCCTGGAGAGCTTTCAGCAGCGTGAGCCTGCAGGAGAGTAACCCAGAAGGTCCTTGTCTTTCCTTCCAGACCGTTCGATGCCAAGAACCCTTTCCTGGCCCAGGTTACGGAGAACCGCAAGCTGAACGAGGGTGGAGAGCGACACCTTATGCACCTGGAGCTGGATATCTCCAATTCCAAAATCAGGTGGGTCCCCCCCATGGGAGACTGGTTCTCTCTTTTGGCAGGAGCATTCTGCATCAGGAGCAGAGAACAAGGATGTGGCACTGGCCTCATCCAGCACTTCAGAAGGGGACCTTGTTCTCATAATTACTTAATGCTGCCCCTCTGGGCTTCTGTACCACGTATCAGGTACCACATATCAGGTACCCCATGTCGGGACCTTCTCCCAGCTCTTCCGCTGTGCCACCTGGCTGCCCTGTGCCCCTCCAGAGCTGGCTGTGCATGCCCTGAGCAGTCCCAGCTGCAAGAATTCTCTAGAGTCATTCAAAAAATAAGAGGGCAGTTGAGCTATGAGAGAGGGGAGAGCTGGCGATGGCTCATGCCTGGGTGTTTGCCTGGCTTAGGTGTACGAGCATGAGGGAAATAAAGCCCTATTGTTAAAAACCCTCTTGCTGGCTTAAATTCCTCTGTGTGTGCTTGTGAGACAGCTATGAATCCAGGTGGCTTAACATAAGAAAATACTGCAGAGGTTTTGAGCCACTTCGCTCCTTGCCTGTCAGGGAGTTGGCCTGTCCTTGCTGGAAGTCTGGCCTCGTTGAAGTCTCAGGCAAAACCGCTGTTGGCTTGGAGGTCCCTTGTGAAAAACCTGGTTCTTCAGGGTCCCTGGTTGTGCAGGGGCTGTGTAGCAGCTCAGATCTCACTGTTGTCCTGCTGCCTCTTCCACCAGCCCGCTTGTCTTGTGGCTGAGCAGCTCAGGCTCAGGGTGAATGAGGGGTTTCATCGGCTCTCCTCCTGCTCTCGTGCCAGGTACGAGTCTGGGGACCACGTGGCGGTGTACCCAGCCAACGACTCCTCTCTGGTGAATCAGATTGGTGAGATCCTGGGCACGGATCTGGACACGATCATGTCCCTGAACAATTTGGATGGTGAGTGTCATAGAATCATAGAATGGTTAGAGTTGGAAGGGACCATAGAGATCACTGAGTTCCAACCCCCCTGCCCTGGGCAGGGACACCTCCCACCAGACCAGGTTGCTCAAAGCCCGGTCCAACCTGGTCTTGAACCCCTCCAGGGATGGGGCAGCCACAGCTTCTCTGGGCAACCTGTTCCAGTGTCTCACCACCCTCACAGGAAAGAATTTCTTCCTAGTATATAATCTAAATCTCCCCTCTTTGAGTTTAAAACCGTTACCCCTTGTACTATCATTACACTCCATGATCAAGAGTCCCTCCC
Organism: Arenaria interpres; assembly: GCA_013399435.1. Classification (NCBI taxonomy): domain Eukaryota; kingdom Metazoa; phylum Chordata; class Aves; order Charadriiformes; family Scolopacidae; genus Arenaria; species Arenaria interpres. Next base: position 39,353 of record VXAK01002013.1, read on the forward strand.
CATCTCTCCTGTAAGCTCCCTTTAGGTACTGGAAGGCCCCCTTTAGGGACTGGAGAAGGTATGGATCACACCTGATCAGAGCTGTGGCCTCTACCCTTCCCACCAGACCAGGAGCCAGGTCACCTTCAGGTCCCGTAGGGCACTTTCGGGCAGAGGTGTCCCGTGCCCGCTCCAAGTGCAGTGCCATTTCAGCAGCAGTGGCACAGAGCCGGCTGAAGCGGGTCGGTTGTGAAGCGTCCGTGGTGTGCCCGTTCGACAACAGATTATGTAACGGCACGTTCCTAATTGCGGAGCATCAGCCCAGCAGAGCATCCCCATGGGCCACAGCCGGCCCGGAGCTCAGCGGGGGCCTTCTTGTCTGAGGTGCTGTTATTCAATCCTTGGAGGAGGCTCAGGCGTGGGGACTGAGCTGCCAGGAGGGAGCCCTTGTGCCGATACAAAGAGCTTTTCTCGGGCGGCGTTCCCGGCGGAGCTGGGCTCTGGCAGGAGGGAGACGGCGGCAGCTGCTGCCCATCTTGCTCCTGAAGCAGCGCAGCCTGACCCGAGGCATCGGAGGTGCTGGCCCAGAAGCCCCAAAGCTGGCTCCTGGTTTCCAGAGAGCAAGTGGCTTCAATGCAGCGCTGGAGACTGCGGCCCGCTGTGCCGTGTCCCAGGCTGTCTGGCCTCACGCTGTCATTCCTGTCCCTTAATGGGGCTCTTAGTCTGCTAAACTGAATGGCTCCAGCCTCGACTGCTGGCGCTTACCTGTCCCAAGGGGCTGTGAGCACAAGTGTCCATGGCTGAAGGAGACTAAGAATGCTTTTGAGGCCAGATCTGGAGGAGATGTAAGTGTGTAAGGCCAAATTGGCTGCGCAGAACAGGAGTTGGGCCAGGAGTTTGCTGGGTGCGTGGATATCTTGGGGCAGAGCACCCCGTTGGGGAGCACAGGGTTTGGGGTTTTTTTGCCAATACACTGTCAGGCGGCATCTGGGAAACACAAAACAGGCTACTGGGAGGCATAGCTGCCTGGAGAGGGGGCTGCTTCAGTGTGGGATGGGGAGGGGGCTGCTTCAGTGTGGGATGGAGAGGGAGCTGCTTCAGTGTGGGATGGAGAGGGAGCTGCTTCAGTGTGGGATGGAGAGGGAGCTGCTTCAGTGTGGAGCTGCTTCAGTGTGGGATCAGGGCTTTGGCCAACAGACTGATTCAGTCCTAGGGCAGCTCTCTCCTCCCTGAAGCCAGATCCCCTGCTCTGTCCCCAGCTGTGTGTAGCTGCTGGCATGAAATCCCTTACCATAACAGCATGCGGTCGCTGATTTTTAACTTTTTTTTTTTTTGGTCTCTCTTCTCTCCTCCAGAGGAATCCAATAAGAAACATCCCTTCCCCTGCCCCACGTCCTACCGTACAGCCCTGACGTACTACCTGGACATCACCAACCCGCCCCGCACCAATGTCCTCTACGAGCTGGCCCAGTACGCCACGGACGCCGGCGAGCAGGAGCGCCTCCGCAAAATGGCATCGTCTGCTGCCGAGGGGAAGGTGGGAGCTGCGGCCTCCCCAGCAAAGCCGCTGGGTTGAACTGGGTGCTGGGGGATCCCCAAAAGGGGTGCAGGACTGTCAGGCACCCCATGTAGAGAGCTGAGGGGGCATTTGCCAGCTGTGTGGGGAAGTAGTCACGCGTTTGCCCTCCTTGCCTGCAGGCTCTCTACCTCAGCTGGGTGGTGGAGGCCCGGAGGAACATCCTGGCCATCCTGCAGGACATGCCCTCGCTGCGTCCCCCCATTGACCACTTGTGTGAGCTCCTGCCCCGCCTGCAGGCCCGCTACTACTCCATCGCCTCCTCTTCCAAGGTGAGCGTGCTTCCAGCGGGGACTGGGGCTGCTGAGTGACCCCGGCTGCAGCTCCACAGTGCCACTGCCCTCCCTCTCAGCTGGGGATGGGACAATGGGGGATTTGCCCTGGTGACACTTTCAGTGAGGGGGGAGGCTGTAGTTATCTCTGTGCACGAGAAGAGGGGCTTGTCCCAACTTGCAGTGGGTCTGCGGAGGGTCCCACGCTGCAGCCAGCTGTGCCACCCTCCCTGCAGCCCTGCTCCTCGTCACCCAGGGCTTGGAAACAAGGTGACATTTTAAGGGTTGGTCAAAATTCACTCTGTTTTGTGCCTGAAGCCCTGAAGTTGGTGGCAATATGGAGGGAAGCTCAGCGGTCCTGTGGTGAGTTGGGCACAAGAGAGCAGCCCCACGTGGGGCACGACTGGAGACTTGATCTGCCAGGGGAGGAATAGCTGTCCCAACACTAACGATGGGTTAAACTTCTTCCCATCCTTGTCTGAGCTGTGGGGTTGGCCAAGACCTCATCTGGGGGATCCTTCTCAGCCTACTGCTGACCACCCTTCCCTGCAGGTTCACCCCAACGCCATCCACATCTGTGCCGTGACGGTGGAGTACGAGACCAAGACGGGACGCCTGAACAAAGGGGTGGCCACCAACTGGCTGAAGAACAAGGTGCCTGACGAGAACAGGAGTAACTCCCTGGTGCCCATGTACGTCAGGAAGTCCCAGTTCCGACTGCCCTTCAAACCCAGCACGCCTGTCATCATGATCGGGCCGGGGACTGGCATAGCCCCCTTCATCGGCTTCATTCAGGAGCGGGCCTGGCTGAAGCAGCAAGGTGGGTGCCCAGAGACTTCCCTGGGGACCGGAGCTCCTCGGGACGGTGCTCTGCAGGGCCAGTTGGTGTCTCCAAGGTGCTGCTTGTGCTGCTCACATCGCTGACAGGTCCAGTCAAAAGCAGAGCAGGGTGAAGAGCAGCTGAGTGAGTGGTTTTGCCCAGCGTGGAGGTGCTTTGTCCTCCGCTCTTGGCAACAGAGGACATTCTGGGGGGGCAGACTGACCCGAACCATTTCTCTGACCTCTGCCACCGCATCTCCAAATAACCACAGTCAAGTCACTCATTTCTGAAGCACAGGGGGTGCCTCTGGGAATCAGAGCCTCGAGCTTCCTCTTAACAAACAGCAGCAGTCGCACAGCTCTGGGTTGGCAGGACACCGGGAGGGTTGGGGGCTGCGGGGACCCAGCTGATGGGCGCTGTGTGACTCTGCAGGCAAAGAGGTGGGCGATACGGTGCTTTACTACGGCTGCCGCCGTGAGCGTGAGGACTACCTGTACCGCGAGGAGCTGGCCCGCTTCCGTCAGGAGGGAGTCCTCACCCAGCTGAACGTTGCCTTCTCCAGGGACCAGGCCGAGAAGGTACCTCCCCGGTCCCCTGCCCAGCGTCACTCCCACGGCAGTGGGGGAAGAAAAGGCCCTGAGGGCTGGAGACTCCCAGCTTGGGGCCTTGAGCCCACTCCTCTGCTGTCCTGCAGAGCCATGGGCATGGGCTTGACTTCCCCTCCCTGGGCACGGGCTGTGACGCAGCTCGGTGGTGCGGGGGCTCCGTCCCCCTCAGCTCACCTCCACCTTGTTTCTCGCCAGGTTTATGTTCAGCACCTGCTGAAGAAGAACAAGGAAAACATCTGGAAGCTGATTAATGAGGGAAACGCTCATATCTACGTGTGCGGGTAAGTCCGGTGGCAGGGAAGGAAGGGACTTTGGGGAAAACATTCCTATTTTTGGGAAAACGAGCGTGACTCAGTTTACCCACTTGTTACAAGCCCTGGGAGGATTGTGCCGTCTTTGTTCTGGGGGAGGGCGTGTGGTTGGGTAGATGGGCTGGGGTTGGGGTGTTCAGAGGTGACCAGACTCTGTGTTACCCCCTCACTCATGGTTGTCTTGCTTCCAGTGATGCTCGCAACATGGCCCGGGACGTGCAGAACACCTTCTACGAGATTGTGGCTGAATTTGGGAACATGACCCAGCCCCAGGCCGTGGACTATGTAAAGAAACTGATGACGAAGGGCCGTTACTCTCTGGATGTCTGGAGCTAAGAGCGGGGCTGGCGGGGCTGGGGAGAGAACGGGCCCCCAGGCGTGGGCCCGCAGGAGGTGGAAAGTGCCTGCTCGCCCACTGCCGCTGTGGGTGACAGCGTCGTCCCCAGCCCACAGCTACCCCAGTGTCACTCCCAACCCCTCTTTGGCTACAGCAGCCCCCTGGGGTAGGCTGTGTACCCTGGGGGGTGGAAAGGGTTGAGAGGGGCAGGGGGTGTAGCTGAGGCTGTTGTCCAGGAGCCGTGGTGCCCCAGTACCCCAGCGAGCACCTCATGGCACCAGGGTTTGCCTTGAGGTCAGGGACACAACTGATGTGGCACAGGAGGGACAGATGGTGCTGGGGGAGCTCTGGGGTCCTTCCCTGAACACAAGGTGTTGCCTTATCTCCTGGGGCTGGAGACCACCCTGACAGACAGCCTGGGGACAGCGGAGGGGTGGAAGAGCCGGCAGCTGCCTGTGAGGGCCCGGTGTGGGGCAGGGATCTGTCCTTGCCTCCCTCCCGCCCCATTTGGCCATCTCTAGGATGTGGGGCTGGCAGCTGGCTCTGGGTGCAGAGCTGCCCCACACCACCAGGACCCCGCAGGCCCCTCCAGGTCCCCTGCTCCTCTCCCCCGCTGCCCACCTTTGGCTCTGGCTCACAGCGGGGAGGGGATGGCTCCTCTCCCTCCAGAAAGAGACCTGGTCTGGGGGGGCTCTCAGCCCCCAGGGGCCCTGCTCGCTCCCTGGGGTCCTGCAGCCGGCAGCTCCCCTGTGCCCAGCCCCTCCCTCGTGCCGTGTACGGTCTTTTTTTTTTTTAAAATACTGTTTTTATTTTAACATCTTTGTGATTTAATCATGGGAAGAAAAAAAAAAAAACCCACCAACTTTCAGGCTTTTCCAATGACTGTAAATTATTTAAATACATTTGCCCTTGCAATAAAAATACTGTTTCTGTCATTTGCTTCCTGCTCTCCCTCCGCTTGGGAAGAGGGAGGCAGGAGTGATGGCTGCTGACCAGGAGGGAACCTGGGGACCAGGTGGCACCTCTGGGTTTGGCCTGAGCCCTGATGGAGTGGGTGGATGGCTCTGGAGTTAAGCAGAGTTTCTGGTAGGAACATGGGGCTTCTCTTCCCCTGGTCTCCAGGGTCCCTGAGGCCCTGCTTTGGCCAAAGCTCTGGCCACAGCCCATGGCATGGGGCTCTGTGGGCCAGAGAGAGGAGCTGGAGATGGTTTTATTTCCCTCCCCCTGAGGTGATGTTGGGGGACCACTGCCACACGAGCCGAAACCACGCAGCACACAAGCTGTTCTGAGACCGCCCCAGCAACCTGAGGCAGCACCTTCCCTTTATTTTTCGCACGTGCATCCCCCAGAGATGCAAGACCAGGGCACTGTTTGCCCAGCTCCAGCCTGAAGCCTGATTCAGGCTCGTGGTGCTCCCACCCTGCGGCTCGATGGTGCAGGAGGAACTGGGGTTATGACACAGCCTGGGCGCCACCATGTGTGGATGGCCTCTGGCTGTCCCCAAATGCAAAGGGGGGCTGCTGGAGGAGCCACTGCTCACAGCTGATGAGATGTGTGGGCCTTTGTACTTCTGCCTTCAACACCCCAGGGGCTGCCCTGGCTTCAGGGCTGGGGAGAGATGGAGGAGAGCCTTGGCCATCACGCCTGGACCTTGCCTTGTCCCAGGGGAGGTGATGCACCCTGGGCTGCCCCTGCCTGCAGCGAGGTGAGGAGCGCAAGCAGAGCTGGTCTCAACCCAGGAGAACCATCCCAGTAAGTGTCCTGAGGGCAAAGAGGAGGGGAGCAGCTGTCCCAGGCAGCCAGGAGAGGGGTTGCAGGGTGCTCCTGCCTCCAGGTGAGTGATTCAAATCCAGCACCGCAGCAAACGCACAGCCTGTTGGTGAGCAGGCCCCGAGCTCTGTCCCACACCCAGGTTTCCAAGGAACGAGGTGAGACACCAGAGTCTGGACGGCTTCGAGGAGATGGGGATGGGTCGATGGAGCTGGTGGGGAGAAACAGTCCTGGCCCCCACGCTGCCCCCCTTCAATTCTGCTTCGTGTCTTTGTTCTTGTTCTGCAACTTCTGGTGGACAACGCGGAGGGTGGTGAAGAAGTTCCCCAGGAAGAGGATGAGGAAGGGGAGGCCGCACATGAGGACCTGTGGGAGCCGTGGAGGTGGAAGTCAGCAGGAGAGACCTGCCTGGGGGCATCCCCCTCCCCAGGGCGGCAGCCTGGGACCCCCTTACCTGCCACTCCTTGCATTCCGGGTGCTGGATCATGCGGAAGAGGGTGACGGCGTTGTAGAGCTGCCAGAACTGCAGGAGAGAGGAGATTTAAGGGAGTTTCTCCTTTCAAAGGCCTGAGCCCACGCTGCTGTTTATCCAGCAGCTCCCTCTGGGCACAAGCCCCAGGCAGACCTCATGTGAGGCCAGTCTGTCCCAGCACAACCCCATCCAGGCTTGGGGCCAGAGGACCCCAGGTGGGACGTCTCCCCCATTTCTTGCCACCTCCTGGAGCCCAACAGCCGGGAGGAAGCCTCAGACCAGCCTCCTGCTTTTGGCCGTTGGCCTAAATGATCTGACCAAGGAAGATCTGGCCCTTCAGCAGCAGCAGCCCAAGAGCTGAAGCTCAGAAGGGTTTTGGAAGGGTTCTTGGAGCCAGCCCCTCGGCTGTATTTTGCACCTCACTCGAGCGCTTGGCAGAACTACCCCAGGTCCTCCCCGTCTCACAAGCCAAGTGGTGGAGGTGGTGGGTGCTTTGGAGGGAAAAAAAAGCAAAGGCTCGGCCCTTGTTCAAAGCGTTTCCCTGCCCCTGGCATCCACCTGCACGGCTGCGGAGCCCGCGGGGACCTGGGTGACAGCCAGGCTGCCAAGTGCAGCTGGGACTGTGGCACTATCTGCTCCCACCTGAGGCTCTGGCCTCGAGCCAGGTCCCTGCAAGGACTGGTGGATACTCACGTGCCCAAAGAAGAGGAAGGGAAGCAGGAACGTGAGGCCTCTCCACATCCAGGACTGGAAGCCCTCTGCAAAGGAGGAAGGTTTGATGGGGACCAGAGAACGTGCTCCCTGGGGGACCGGACGGGGCCCAGCTCCTGAGGTCGCGGGCAGTGAGGTTCAGTGGCCACCCCGTGCCGGGCTGAGGGGGGTCCTGCCAGGCTAACGCAGCCTTGCTGTGGGCACTTGGACTCGCAGGGAAGGCTGTGGCAGGGATTCCTAGCCCTTGGCTAACATGGGCCTCGGGAGGAAGCTGCTCTGGTAGAGCCGCCCTTGCCCGTAGCTGCTGTCCCTCAGCCCGAGCACTCCCTGTCACAGGGGATGGGGAGGTGGCAGCTCACAGGTCTGTGGGGTGCTGGAGGGACGTTTCATGTCTGAAGCAGCTTCCTGGGGGAAGCTCGGAGGCCAGGAGCCACATCTGCTGCTACCTCGTGTCCTGAGGGAGCCAGCTGTGGGCTGGTGGCCCCAGGAGAGCAGGCGGAGAGGGGCATCCAGCCTCTGGGATGCAGCTCTTGGAATTTTGGCTTTATTTGCAGCTTTTACCGTTTCTGCCACTGATAAACCACAGTCAAACTAACCTCCAAACAACAATAACCATCACCGTTGCCTTTAACAGAAACCACAGCTCCCAGTTAGCCGAGCACCAGTCCGGTGCTGGGAGGGAGGCCGCAAGCAACCACAGACCCTGCAGCAGCAACGGCAGGTCCAGCTGGGCTGGGACAACCAGAAAGGGAAAATCCCAGCTTACCCACAGTCAGATCCATGTTGTGCCTCTCGCCCAGCGCTCGCAGCCGATACAAGCACCCGCTCTGATAGTAGTACTGGAGGAACTGGACAAAGCCTGCAAGGAGAGCGTGGCTGCCGTCAGCGGGTGCCCGGGCCTCAGCTCTCAGCCCCAGCATCAGCCTGGCTCCGAGGTGATGCCGCAGACAACGACCGTCCCGGTGCCAGGGCGGTGGAAAAAGGCTGAGGCAAAACCCAGCGAGAGCTGTGAGCAGCTACAGCCGCGTCTCCACGTGTTGCAGACACGGTCGGACCCGAGGCCAGTCACGGTCCCCAGGCCCCTGTCCCAACCCACGTGGCAGCACTTACTCTGGTACATGGAGAAGGAGAGGAATTGGTTCCTGAACATCTGGTACATGAGCCCGTCTGGCCTGTGGAGAGACAACACTGGCTGGGGGACGTGGGGCTGAGAGGGGGCACAGCCAGCCCCACCTGCCCCACAGCTGGGGCAATGGCCACCTCCCACCAAAATAGGGGGACATCCCAGCCCAGGGACCCTGCCTGCTGCACAGCTGCTTTCTTTTAGGGTGCTGGGGCCTGCTGAGGAATGTGTGGAGTTCACTGTTAGATCCCAACGTTCCACAGAGCAGGACTATGGCTATGGGGTAGGGCAGAGAAGCTTCACCTGAGCTGGCCACAGCCCAAGCGAGCTGGGGTGGGGGGGGAACGCAGACTTACCATGTCAGCATGACACCTGAGAGGAAAGTGGAGACGTAGTGATGGAAGACCCACCAGCCTTTGATTCTGGAAGGCAGACACAGGCAAGGGGCATCAGGTCTTGAGCAGGAATCGAGACCCAAACCCAGAGCAGGCGAGCAGAGCCGGCCCAGCGCTGGCCACCCCCCAGCTCCCACGGCAAGGTGAGGAGCGGGGCTGGTTACGACACGGCCACGCACGGAGCAGGACCCAGTGTCTCCAGTCCCGGCAGCACCCAGGGGCTGGGGCTCTTCCAACCACTACTCCACCTTCCCCCACCACCTCCGGACGGGGAGTTCCTCCCGCCCGGCTCGTACAGCTCATTACCGGGGTTTGCTACGCCCCGAGTAGGAGGGAGCTGCTCCCTCGGGAAGCGTGGAGCTACGCAATGGGTCCCAGCTGCCCAGCCTTGCAGAGAAGGACCAACTCCCCCCCCTCCCCGAGTCCAGGGAACTCACTTGGATCCATTGTTGATCAAGATGCTCTCCCGGATGGTGAGGGTGCAGTAGTACCACACCAGGAGGAAGTTAAAGACGGCATCTGTCACCCTGGTGTCAAACAAAGCAGGGTGTAAAGGTGGCAGCAGAAGCACCAGCCACACGTTGGGGGCACAGGCACCGAGACAGCCATCGCTGCAGGATGCCCAGCCACCCTGCAGCCAGGGAGACCTGCTTCTCCGCCATCCAACACGGCTCCAAAAGCCACCCCACCTCCAGAGCGGTGGCCAGATCCTTTGTCAGGATCTTCCTCAGCTCTGGACCTTTCAAGATGGGAGAGGAGGACACAGGGGCCCTGGGAGGAGATCTCTGCCCAGCATTCAAGCCAGACTCACCTGGAGTTGAGGAGGAACCGACAAGAGAAGGACACGATGAGTAAGATGATGGTGAGGTAGAGCTTGAATTTCTCATACTCATCTTTGTATGCGAACCTGTAGGGAAGGACAAGGACAGGCTTGGAGCAAGGTGGCTGCTGGAAGTCTCAGTTCTCCCGTCCCATCTGGCTGGGAACCTGCAGGACATGCTCGGGGAAAAACCTTGTCCCCTGGCTATTTCTCAGAGGAGAGCACGCCAGGCTGCTTTCAGACAGGTGACACAGCTTCAAGTCACCCCCAACCACGCCAACCTGGCGGGTGGCTCTGGGAAGCTGCTCAGGGTAGCATCTGCTCAGCTCGTCAAGGGGAGACCTGGGGAACTGAGGGAGGAGGATGCGGGCTCCTGGCTGGGCACCTCTGGAATTAGTGTCCCCGTGTGTGAGGGGCTCTCGTAGGTCAAACCCAGCCGTTGGTGTTTCCCAAGGGAAGAGGAGGGGGCTGGCCAGTGCCTGCATGAGTCTGTCTCTCCTGGAAGTCCCTAATACGAGGGAAACCCGGACGCAGCTTTGGTGGAAGATCCCATTTAGCTTGTCAGAGCTAACGGTCTGTCCCAGCCCCGTGGCAGGAGCATAGGAGAGGGTCAAGGACTCGGCTGATTCCTAGAAGAGGAGCAGGGGACAGCCTGGGAAGGGACTCTGCACCAGCCACGTGTCTGCACGCGCGGCAGCCCAGCCCGGGAGGAATCGTCACCGTTTCCTGGTGACATGGGGACCCCAAGCCAGGCAAAGCCCGTGGCAGCAGTGACGAGAGGGGCCATACTTGGCCTGCTTGCTGAGCAGCGTGACGTTCACGTTCCCGAGCACCAGACTCAGGTACAACCTGTGGAGAGAGAGAGAGAGAGAGAGAGAGAGCAGAGGCGTTAGGATGGGCGCCTGCCTGGGAGCTGGCAGAGGAGAGGGCAGAGCTGTCCCCTCTCGTGCCACCGCTGAGGCTGCGGGGCTGGGAACGGGTCCCCAGCTGTTTTCCACTCGGAGCTGCCAAGCGGCGTGACTGGCACAAACGCTCTGGCATCTCCTCCCAAGGGCAGGGGGACGGGCAGCCGAGCACAGCCCCCACCTCCCACCGGCACCGGGGTGTTCGCTGGGGCTCCCCCCCACGCACGGCCACCCTTCAAGGGCAGGTGAAGGCCACCAGCAGGCAGAGGATCGAGGGGGGACGAGGGCAGCGCTGCAGAGGCTCAGCCTGGCTCCTGCCCAAGCGTCCCCTGGGGAGCAGCACAGCTGTGACACCGCCGGGAGCAGGGTGACAGCGGGTTTGTGCCTTGCGGCGTTACAGCCGGAGGGAGGACCCGGTGTTTCACCCAGAGATGAGGTGCCTCTTACCCGTTCTTCTTCGGCAGATAGGCCTCCATCTCGAAGAAAACATTCTGCCTCTCTTTTATCAGGTTCTGGGTCTCTTGGATGGACTCCTTCTGTTCGGGATTCACGTGGGTTTTGCATCTGGGGGAGGAAACACAGGTGGTGGCACCAGGATAGCCCCCGTAACACAAACAGCACGTGCTGGCACTCGGTACAAGTGCCTCGTCTCAGACAAGGACACCCCAAGGACAGGGAAGATGGACTGGAGGCAAGGCCAGATGGGTCTGCTCCTCAAGGAAGGATGGAGAGAGCTTTGTGCGGGACAGGGGGGTAGTTCAATAGCCCGGTCCTTGATGCTCTCCCCTCCTGTCCCACCCTGTCACAGGACACCCTACTCACTTTTTGAGGGACAATGACAGCTCCTTCAGCCGCTTCTTCTGCCGTGCGATGGAGCTGGAGATCCCGTCCTGGAGCTTGGTTAGCTCCTCAAGTTTCTGCTTGTACAGCTTGTGATTATCCTGGGAAGGAGAGACCAGCACGCGTTACAGCCCAGCCATCCCTGTCCTTATGGGGACATCTGTTGACGCCTTGATTAAAAATTGTCTCTGACTTGCCCTGCGCAGCAGGCTGGGCAAGAGAAGAGGTGGCTGCAGAAGGTCAGGCATGGCTGGGGACAGCCTGCAGCCATCCCTGCTTCCCTGGGGGCAAAAGCAGCCACTGGGGACATCCATCCCCAGTCCCAAGGAAGCTACCTACAGGGGCAGGCACATCCCCACGGCACAGCCTGGTCACACACCGACTCGTGGCTTTGGGGTCTCCCATCTCAAGGGGCCGAGCAAGCCCTTGGGGCGCTGGAAGGAGCCCGTCAATGAACTGGACAAAGGGGACGAACTGGCAGCAGGGCTGCGGCCAACTGCCCGGCTCCTCGTGCGGCAGTAACCCAACCGCACCTGGGTAAGGCTGGATGCCATTCTTCCGCTATATTTAGAAAGGAAAGGAGAGAGCGCGCTGGATCAATGCTCCTCCTTGTCCAGGTCAGCTGGAAAACAGCCTCACCTCGACCACAGGCAGCCCGAACGCCACCTCCACCAGGGAATTAAACCCTGCTCGCTACAACCCTTGGACTAGACCTTGACGCACACACATTTCAGTCTCCAGAGCTCTTATCGAGCACTTTATCAGCAGATCGCAAAGCTGTTCCCAAAGGAGAAAGGTGAAGCCAAGACACGGAGGAGGGAAACAACTTGTTCTCCCTCTGGTGACAAGGGTGGGAACGATCCCAGAGAGCCCCCGGCTCCCCTCGCAGTCATTTATGGCCCCGCTCTCCCCCGGGACACTCCCTGCTCGACCCATCAGGCTTTCCTCATCCCATCTGGAGTCACCTCCTTCTCCTGCTCTGGAGTTAACTGAGAGCAAGCGGCTTTTGTGACGGGTCCTTTCGCGGTGCCAGCCTGGGTCCCGCTGCTCGGACACAGCCCGGATGAGGAGCCGCTCCAGGAGAAGGTTTCCGAAGGAGAAGGCCGGCACCGCGTGGCTGCACGCGGGGTTCGAAGCGCACAACCCAGGACGTCCACCCGACCCCTGTGGAGCAAGAGGAGGTTTCTCAAAGCCTCCCTTGCCCCAGATCTGGGGCGCAGCTGTGGCGTGTCCGCAACAACATCCGCTTCGCCCCGCTCCCGGGGGGTGGGGGAAGGAAGGGGGGAAAAGGGAACTGGTGCGGATGCAGCTGATTGATCTCGAACCGCAGCAGAAGATGGTGAGCCAACCTTTCCCTTGGCTGACCCCGGGGCTGAGCTGAGTCCTGCCCACTCCTCGCCCCGGGGATTACAGAAAGCAGGTGGAAACATCTCCGATACCAGTCACCTTTCCTGGCACAGAGGACCCGGCAAGCCCTGGTGGCACCGGAGGGAGGGTGCCCGGGGTTGAGGGAAGCGTCGGGACGAGGCGCCCAGCCGTAGTGTGGCCCGATTCCTGGTTGCCTCCTCTCCCTGGGCCACCTTTGGGTGGCTTTGGGCTTGCTGGAGCCGGGCTGAGAGGAGCGATAAGGAGTGCGAAAAGGCACCCTCATGCCTCATTCCTGGCCGTGCCACGCCAGGCTCCTCGCCCTGAAAAACCTGGAGATGTCACTGCTCCACGCCGCGTCCACCTCGGGCTGGATCACGAACACCGACCAGCCCCGGAAAGCCCCTGCTCTCGCCAACACCCCCGCGGCCAGGCGAGGTTTTGATTAAGCAGCTCCTTGGTGGGGACCCCGGCACATCCCGGCACCCCTCGCCCCGCTCCGAAACCCTTCGCCCAGAAGCACAAGGGCTTCGGGAGGGGTCGCGAACCGAGGGCTTTGGGGGCAGGGACGCACCGGGGATAAAGCGACGGGGGATCCGAGCCGGGGGAGACGCCGGCCGCCCCCGGTACCCGTTCGAGATGCTGAACGGTAACCTCGGGGTGCCCGGGCTCTGCGCCCCATCGAGCGTTAACGATCCCGGGGGTGGAGGCGAGCCCTGATGCAGCCGCGGACCCGTCCCTCCGCCCCGACCGGCGGCCGGGGTCTCTCCCCGGGGGTTGGGAGGAGGAGGAGGAGGAGGAGGAAGGGAGGGCGGGCGGCCGGTAGCCCGCTGTGTCCCGTCGGCGGTACCTGGATGCGCTGGTAGCCGTCCTGCAGCTCCTCCCACTCCCGCAGGCACTCGGCGACCGAGGCCATGGCGGCGATGGCGGCGGGCGAGCGGCCCCGGCCCCGCGGCGATGGGCGGCCGCCGCCTCCCGCCCCGCTTCCGGGCACGCCCCTCTGGGGGGCGTGGCCAAGGAAAAGACGGGCGTGGCCAAAAGGGGGCGTGGTCAAGGCGGACGTGGCCTGTTTTATCCTGTTTCTCCTCGTTAGCGGCAGGCTGGGGGGAGGGGGGGAGCGGGGGGACACGGCCCTCTCGCTGTGTGAAGCCTCAAGGGCCGGGCCGCTGTCGGCTGGGGCGGGGTTTGGGGTAAATTCACCGGCAAAAGGGTAAAGGCTGCGTTCCCTGACGGCGCGTATTTGAATTACAAACCTGGGGGTGGCGGGGATGATCTAAAAATGAAAGTATCTAAAATGAAAATAATACATAAAGTGAAAATCCCCGCTCCATCCTTAGCACCGAGTGCAAGGAGAGGCCAGGAGCGTTTTCTGTGACGTTCTGTTTCGTGATGTCAACGCGAATAATTCGAGAGAGGACAGTACCAAGTTCACAAAGTTACTTCCTGAAATGGATCTCCTCCATTTCACGAAGTTTCCTCGTTCCTGATACCATTTCACGAAGCGGGATCGATGCTTGGGAATTAGCCCAGGGTTGGGTCATTCTATTAGAAGGTGGCAGTGGGAAGTGTGGTCTCACTTCACAATCCAACCAGCGAGTCTGCCAGAGGCCACGTCTGTGGCTGAAAGAGCTCAGAGGGTCGTTACTCGGGGCACAGGATCTAGTTGGAGGTCTGAGACAAGTGGAGTCCCCCCAGGGGTCAGCACTGGGTCCAGTCCTCTTCAATATGTTCATCAGTGACCTGGATGAGGGGACGGAGTGTACCCTCAGCAGGTCTGCTGATGATACAAAACTGGGAGGGGTGGTTGACACGATGGAGGGCTGTGCTGCCATCCAGAGAGACCTGGAGAGCTGGGCAGAGAGGAACCCAATGAACTTCCATAAAGGCAAGTGTAAGGTGCTGCACCTGGGGAGGAATAACCCCCTGCACCAGGACAGGTTGGGGGTGACCTGCTAGAGAGCAGCTCTGAGAAGAAAGACCTAGGAGTCCTGGTGGACAATAGGATGACTATGAGCCAGTAATGTGCCCTCGTGGCCAAGAAGGCCAATGGCATTCTGGGGTGCACCGAGAAGAGTGTGACCAGCAGGTTGAGGGATGTCATCCTCCCCCTCTGCTCTGCCCCGATGAGGCCCCATCTGGAGCACTGTGTCCAGTTCTGGGCTCCCCAGTTCAAGAAGGACAGGGAACTTCTGGAGAGGGTACAGCAGAGGGCTACAAAGATGATGAGGGGCCTGGAGCATCTCCCTTACGAGGAGAGGCTGAGGGACTTGGGTCTTTTTAGTCTGGGGAAGAGAAGACTGAGGGGGGATCTGATCAATGCTTATAAATACTTAAAGGGAGGGTGTCAAGAGGATGGGACCAGTCTTTTTTCAGTGGTGCCCAGGGACAGGACAAGAGCAAATGGGCACAAACTTGAATATAAGAAGTTCCACCTAAACATGAGGAGGAACTTCTTTACTTTGAGGGTGGCAGAGCACTGGAACAGGCTGCCCAGGGAGGTGGCGGAGTCTCCTTCTCTGGAGACATTCAAACCCCACCTGACAAGTTCCTGTCCCACCTGCTCTGGGTGGACCTGCTTTGGCAGAGGGTTGGACTGGATGATCTCTGGAGGTCCCTTCCAACCCCATGTGATTCTGATTCTGTGATTCTGTGTGGGTGGCTGAGAAGGCACACGCAGAGCGGAGGGACTTATGAAAGAGGGAAATCCTGTCCTCACCTCTCTGGGCTGGAGATGGGCGCAGTCAAACTCTAAATTTACCATCCCAGGCTATGGATCGACAAACCTTTTCAGAGATAACCCTAATGACTTCCCCATACCTGGGGTAAGGAGCATTCCCGACAATGTGGTTATAATCCCCTTTGCTTACAAAAGAGACGAGCAGAGCTTAATGGGCCACGTCCTGCAGGATTTGCTTTCCCCAAACTGCCACCTTCTACAGCACAGGTGAGTTCCCCTAAAGGCTCCAAAACTTGACCCAAAATAACATGCAGCTAAAGAGGAAAGCCTTTCCATTACATTAAGGTCTTTTTTCAGTGTTCCAGTCACTTTCTGCTGACACGATGGCAGGGACAGGGAAGCACCTTTCCCCGCCGGGTGTTGTCTTTGCTACCTGTCAGTAATTTGGCTCAGAGACATCTGTGATTGTGCTCCTGTAGATTTTGGTCTCCCAGTCCGAGAGCTGCTTCACAAAGCCCCGGTGTGGTCTCATGTTCGTTTTGCATTTCAGAACGTAGTCCCAAGCTCTCTGTAAAGAGAGGGAAAACAAAGAAGTGGTGGGAATTTGTACTGAAAGTGAATCTCGGGTACGTACATGAAGCAGCTACACTTGTAGATGACCCAGCTTTGTATTTACTTCGTGTTGGCCAGCAAGAACCTGCAGATAAGTCTTTGGCTACCAAAGCAGGGACAGACTGGATCCAACTGACAGACTGTCACCTCCATGCTCTTCTCTCCTGGATACGGGGACACTACCTGGCAGGTACCTTGTGTTATTTTACACCCATGGAGCAACACAGCCCTGGATTTTTACCCTAAGATGCTGTTTTTCCATGGATGATAAGCAAAGCAGTGAAGTACCAGCTATTCACAAGTAAACAACAAAGGTTATCATGTATCTGGATTGGTGTGACCTGATATGGCAGAGCAGCTATGAAGCTCCAGTTATGTCACTGCATTAATTACAGCCATCTTAATTATTTGTTAGTTCCATGTAGCCAGCTAGAAACTCTGCTACACACAGGGCAGATCCACCAGCATTACTCCGTTTTACTCCAGCAGCATCCTTGGGTTGACCCAGCAGTGCTCATCGTCCTGCTTTAAAAAGAGACTTCCCCCTACACTCGGAGCATTGCTTAAGCGTAATGAGACCAAAGGTTAGAAGATAGTGCTCCATTGGTTTGTTTTTCTAATCTCAGTGATTCTGCAGGCTCCAGGGCTGATCTTTCAATATTTACTCTTCTGGGCCCACAGTGTGGGTGTCTCTAGTTCCCCTGAACTCAATAGATCTACTCACATATTGATTACTTATAGAATCAGGGGCCACACATCCTGAATCTGCCTTTTTTTTTTTTTCCTCCATTATCCACATCTTTCAAAACTTTCAAAGATCTTTGCCTGGATTGGGTGAAGGATCACACAGGAATCCGTTGCACTGCTTTTGGCTGCAAGAAACAAACTTGGCTGCCAGGGTAATCCCCCCAGGAAAGCTTTGCCCGGCCAACAGTGGGCAAGCACCGCCCAGGCCAGCCACAGCACGCCACTGCCCCGTCAACTTTTTCTTCTTCTTTTTATTTTGGCACGTGGCGAATTGCTGAGCCAACCTGTTGATACCAAACTGAGCGAAATTGCAAGGGTCAGCCTTTGACTTTTGCACGGCCGTTGGAGGCACCTCCAGTAATTTAGCGTGCAAGGGAATGGTTATCAGTGTGCAGGAGCAATCGCACCCCGCGTTAGTAGCAGAGATGAAATAGTGTCTGCAGCCCCGTTGGCACACGCAGCCTCAAACTACCCTTTGGCACACAGCGATGGGAAGAGATTTCCTCTTATGTTGCAAATGTTTGCACAAAATCAATTAAATGATTAGATACAGGCCCAGCTTCAGTGAAGCTTGGATTGATCCTTTCAGGCTCCCAAGGAGGAAACGCTTTCCAAACAAGGCCAGGATGTTTAAGGAGACACCTTTCAGTTCCCATGGGAACTAGCCCGCTCTGTGCTAAGGAGGCACCACCAGGAGATGGTGGCTACAGCAGCACCATGCCCAGGCCCTGTATGCAGAGGGAAAAAGGGCCTGGCACCTGGGGAGAGGCCATCAGACTGTTGCACAGCCGGGTCGTTCTCAGCCATCGGTCATTATTTTTCTTTATTCAGAGCTATGGAACAAAGGGTACTGGCCATTTAGCCTGTACATCCCTCCTGGGCTAGTATTATCCCATTCCAGACTTCTCTACAGTACCACCTGTGGCAGGGGATTGCTTCTGGAGAAATGAAATAGGATTTTGGAAGAAGACAGTGCTGCTGAGCCCAGCGGTAAATCAGAGCCCCGCAGGCACTAGGTTCTGAATTTCCATATAACCCCATGGTATTAAGAGATGGGATGAACTCCAGTAGCTTCCAGATACTCTCTTTCTCAGACCCAGGGGAGCAGAAATGCTAAGATCTGTAACCACAGCTTTATTTTTATAGCCCTGTAGTTAAGGAGGGAAATACAAGAATATTGCAGGTGCCAGGGCAAGGTCTCACAGATCCAACTCACATATAAGCCACCTCCTTAACAGCATAAAGAAGCTGCAAGCTGATATGATAGAATCTGTTACTTCATCAGGTGGTTAGTCTGCATGAAAGCACAGATGATATCTTTCTCATTATTACAGTAATGAGGCTTCAGAAACAGAAATAAATTGCAGACCCAGCCAGCATCGGTAGAAAATATGTCAGTGGTGTACCTTCAGGGAAAACTGGCAGGAATGCATAAGATAGGCGATGGTTACTGTGCTGCTCCGGCTTATCCCCAGGCTGGAGAACACCAGCACCGCTCCGTGATCCAGCTGAGCGTCTGAGTAAAGAAATGCCAATCACAAATTAGTGATTTGGGAAATCAAGCTTCCAATTGTACAGCCAAGCGCTACTTCGGTGACAGCTGACAGGCTGGCAGCCTGAGCGACAGGAGCCCTCATGAACCCTGACAGCAGCAGATGGGCACTGCCAGCTCCCGGTTCTGTAAGCGTTTGCCTTTCTTAAAAATGCACTGAGTTAAAACGTGGCTTTGAAGAGCAGAACCAAGTGGCAACGACCAGTCCATGCTTCACTACAGATCAGTGTCACCTTTACATCAGGTAACTGAAGGACAGTGGCCTACCATGACCAATCAGCTGTGCTCAGCATCACATCAGCTACTCCAACTCCTCCCAGAAAGGTTTAAAGGTGTTGAAGTTTCTGATGAAGGCCAGCCTAGCTGTTTGCCGCTGAAGCAGGAGAAATCAGCTGTCAAGCTGGGAGGGACTCAGACTTCAAGTCCCTTACCGCTCTGTGGGGATCACCAGCAGGAAGCACGTACATGCCAGCTACAGCGCTGATTTTATGATCTTTTTATGATGGATACTTTGCAGTGAAAATTGCTAAGGTCAGCAAACTCATTTTCTCCAAAAGCCAAGCCCGCTTGGCTTTCAGAGGATGCTGTCACTCACTCCTGACCACATCAACTCTGCTCAATCTATGCCTGAAAGGTTGCATATTTTATTAATAACCTTTTGAATTCTTTTCCTCTCTCTCCAGAGCAGACAGCATGACATGTTTTTGGAGTATCAGCAGCCAAACTCTAGAATCCATAGGGCAAAGCTGTCAAGAGATTGTGGGGTTTTGTGTTTTTTTATCTTGAAGCTCTAAACCAGAGTTTTCTGACTTATTTCTATCATGAGATACTAGTTCTGTTCTAAGACCTGAGTAGAAATGGCTTCACTCCAACATACACCTGGCGTGAGGACACACACACTCCTCTGAGAGTATGTGGAGAGCTTTAGTCTTGTGTTCACCCATAACCGTTCCAGTTTAAGTAATCTACTCTAGACTGTCAAGTAAACAGTTAGACTATCAAGTAAACAGTATATACTTCCACAAGAGCTACAGCTAATAAGCTCTTGTCGTCTGTTTTGGAAACTTCCACTAACTGATGTGGGAAAGACACTTTCTTCTGAAATACTAGTTGGGAAAAAAACAAAAACAAACTGGGGCAAAATGAAAGGCAAGTAAGTGGATTTCGATATTTGGGTTTCAATGCATGCAAATCATGACATTTGGCTCAGGAGTAGAAAAGTATATCCTCAAATTTTGTTTCCTTGTTTCTTTGTTCATGTTCAGTCGTCATTTCTTATTTTGTACTTGGATGATAAGGTCCATGGGGACAGGGTTGGTTTTTTTGCTTCTGGGCCTGTACAACACTCAGCTCAGCAGGGCCTTGGTCTGTGGCAGGTGTTATTTTGTAAGTGTGATAAAAGATAACGACACGGTTGGGCACCATCACAGGATGGAGCTGCAGGAGCTATGCCTGCTGTGCTGCTGCAGGCACTGAGCTGGAGAGTATGTTTTTTCTTGCCCTCTCTGATGTAATCAGCTGAAGGCAGGTTCATGCTGTCCAACCTGAAAGTCTTCCCAGGCCCTACGGTGGGTCTGCACTGCAAATCACCAAGGTTAGCAGTGTCTTGAGGTAAGTTCTCCAGTGCGTGTCACACTCTTGTTCAAATAAAGCTCTGGTGGTTGAAGATTTGGGCTGGTAAGAGTCAAAGGGCTTTTCATTTAAGAACATTTATAAGTAAATAAAATAAATACATAATTTAAGAAAATTGAAGAGCAAAGGAATAGGAGGGAATCTTATGAAGCCCTGGAAGACATCCTACAGCAAAGCCTTCTCAGATCTAGTGCAAAGCTCACTATTATGAGAGGGCAAGGTATTCTTTAAAGTGAGTAGGACCATCAGAGTCAGATGCCATGCAAAATCTCCTCTCTGTTCGTCAGGCTGTTAGTAAGGCAGCTCTGGTATCCATTAGGGCGTGAGCTTGCTTGGGAGTACCCTGATCTTTAAAGATTACGACCCTCCTGTCTGAGCTTCCTGTTGGAGTGAGTTGCAGTCACTCCCATCTAATATCCTAGAGTGAGCAAGGTCTCAGGAATTCCAGGTTGGGAACAACTCACCTATGAAATGACAG
Organism: Arenaria interpres; assembly: GCA_013399435.1. Taxonomy (NCBI): domain Eukaryota; kingdom Metazoa; phylum Chordata; class Aves; order Charadriiformes; family Scolopacidae; genus Arenaria; species Arenaria interpres. Next base: position 59,355 of record VXAK01002013.1, read on the forward strand.
ATGTTGCTGAAGGTAGAAAAAAGATCTGCTTCGAGTGAATCTGGAACAGATACATGGAGGTATTTGCCGCCTTCTGGAAACCTGGAAAAAGAGCACACAATGTGACATGGACCAGAGAATTGAAAAAATGTGTTTGTTGGAGGCGAGCTCATCATTTTGTTTGCTGTTACATGTGTGAGTTTTTCATCACCCTCATCATTAACATTATGATAAGGGATTTGTTATGGTAGGACACTGAGGTGCTTGTAATACAGAACCAGTTTAATTACTGATTTTCCATTCCACATGGTATCAGCATTGATGTCTTAACTTAACCTACAGCTTCCTTTAGTTGAGAGCTAAATGAAAACAAATGAACTGAAAGCAAGAGTGCCTTTACAGCATGCACGTTGGCAGTTTAGTGAACATAGCCCCCGAGCTGACTTCATGTGGTTTTCTATGACAGCATCCTCCTCCTTTCACAAGCTCAGAGAACTCAACCCAGAGAACGAATGGAGAAAAACGTCGGTGAGGAATTTCTGAAATGTGAAAGCACGTCATGCAGAGGGCATGGGAAGATCATCCACGGTGTAGAGACCTTTGAATACTTTCCTGTGGAGCCAAAAGTGTGAGAAATGTGCTGAGGTAGGTAACTGGATTTGTAATTGACTTTGTTTTGGCCACCAGCTTGAGAAATGGCACTGGATTTTTCACTGTGTGAAATGGCATTTCCAGCATGGCCTACGCTCGTGGGCAGATGTAGGTGAGAAACAATGTGAAACATCAGTGATTTAGCTTTTACACCAATGTGTTTGTAAGATTTTGCTCTGAAAGACATTCAGAGATGTAGGTTCTTCCCAAAGGATGATGGTATGTGATAAAATCCTAGTCTTCCTCTCACCCAATCCGCCCATGTCATGGTAGAGGGCTGCAGGACTGCGTTGCTCCTGTGCTAACCGGAGCAGAGATCAGAAAAATTAGCATGAAATAGCATTCGAATCTGCAGAGTTTTCCTCCAACCAGGGGTTCCTTTGGAAATCCACAGGCACTGACTCCTCTGCGAGTGGGCTCTGGTGCTGTGCCACCTCACTTTTTTCACAGGCACAGACACTCGTGAGGGTACATCTTGAACTATTTAACTTACAGTGTGGCATGCTGTTCAGAGATGTTGACTTGTGTTTTGATCTTCAGATCTTTCTGAATCTGTTGGTCACAGGCCTGCTTGAAATTCCCCATATACAACTTTGCAGGCAGTATCTCTACAGGGTATGGCTGGAAGTTTTCTAGTTCCTGCCAGAGAGAAACCATAGACTGGGTTTAGAGAGTGTATTTGCTCCTATTATCTTGGTAAGTTCTTAAACAGAAGTTGTGTGAAGAATTGAACACACACTTAGTGAACAGCTCATGACACATTCTAGTGTGATGATTCACTTAATCACCCGGACTTTCTGTATATTGAAGTCTTTGCTAGATTTAGTGATAATAATTAACAGCAGTGCTGTCATTGTGGCATTACTTGACACAAATCCTAACTAAGCAGGAGGCGGCATATATTCTTTACGTTGTCTGGAGGGAGTGTGGCATAACAGATTCATTTGATGTTCTCCCTGGTTACTGTTTGCAAGGCTAAATGAAACCATCTGCCACCTGCAGAGCTGCAGGTGGCCTGTAGTGGCACAATGGAGGTCTGCAGCTGCTTCCGCTGTCTGCAGCGTGAAGGCCGAGAATAAAAATAGACAAGTAGTCGACAGTGCCTCTACATCCCTACCTGAAACTTGGCTAATGCTACAGCAAAACAAAGCAGCAGCCTAAAAATATAAAGCAACAGAGAACGACAGCTTAAACTGAGAGGCAAGGAGATACTGTGTGTCCAACTGAATCTGATGGGGAAGTTCAGCAGTTTGCTACCCATCACGAAACAGCACTAAGCGAATTGATTTTCTCTCCTGCGCTGTAGCATCTCACAGGTTAGCATCGTGTCTTAGAATCATAGACTGGTTTGGGTTGGAAGGGACCTTAAAGATCTTTAAGTTCCAACCCCCTGCCATGGGCAGGGACACCTCCCACCAGACCAGGTTGCTCAAAGCCCCATCCAGCCTGGCCTTGAACACTTCCAGGGATGGGGCAGCCACAACTTCTCTGGGCGACCTGTTCCAGTGCCTCCCCACCCTCACAGTAATAACCCTCTTGGGCTATTTCATGGGAACCAGAAGTGAAGAGGTACAAGAGAAGCAAAAGATACGTTGTGATGAGATGCTCTCTGCTGTCCAGTACCCTCTAAATTTGCCCTGCCTCGTCCTAGATGTGAAACAAAGGTAATTGTTTCTCATAAGCTATATAGATCATTGTTTGTAGGTGAAACCAAATGATTAGGATACCAGTGTTCCAACGGATGCCTGTTTTCTTCCTGGGCCCGTTGAAACAATGCAGCAGCACTCACTTTGTGATCTTTCCCAATGAAAAGCTTTATAGACATGGAACACGGTGCTTGATAAGAATTGTACTTCTGTCTGAAAACATTTACTGTGCAACATCCCAGATAACCACGTGTCAGAGAGGAACCTGCTTTTTTTTCATCATTTGCTACTATTTGTTTAGTTATCTGTACTCTCCAGTAGGCCAGTTTTGGGGTTATCAGAGAAACCTTCCCAGGTTGTTTTCATGAGCTTCCTTTCACGCAATAGAGGAAGGATAAAAAGGCAAAGTGTGGCTGTAAAAGAATTAGTAGTGAGACTCAGGGAAAGCACAGTAACTCAAATCACATTTTAATTCCTTTGTTTGAAAATACTCTGGTAGCAGGTTTGAAAATACTCTGATAGCAGGTATACAATACCATTTAACTTGAATTCATTAGCTATCATCAGCTGAATATGAATGCTAATGTCTTCTACTTGCAAATTACTCTCATCTCACCTGAGGCATCCACAATATCTTCTGAGTCCTCAGAAAATGATAGCAAGCTGAAAAATACTTGTATCCTCCCTTCAGGACCAGCACGGGATGGCGGGTGAACTGCTCTAAGCTTCTGGCGTATTGGATGGCAGTTCCTTCCTCAGCATCTAATGAGATCAGAAAGGTATTTGCCGGGGCAGGTTTAGAGTGTCCCCAACAGCACTGGGGGTTACATCTGGACAACTGAACACTGACAGCAAACTCCTTTTCATTTGAGCTAATGGTCTGTAGAAAGCATTGATAAAAGCTATTATTCTTTAACTGTTGCTGCAGGTCAGTAACAAGGCATCCTACTTTTCACCTCTTGTCCTGAGCCTTTATTCCTCTCCTGGTTTCTTTTGTAGGTCAAGATAAAGTTGTTGGTTTTTTTCCTCCCCATTATTCTTTGGGAATAGGGAAGTATTATTAATTTTAATCTAATAATCTTAGTTTTATGGAGGCCCTTTCTTTTTTTTAGTCTGCTTTAGGCAAGGGGGAAAGAAAAAGGTATTGTGAATAAATTCTTCACAAGGGTTTTAAACACTCCCCTCAGTGAAGCAAATTACACGAGATGGCTGCTCCCCCTCCTTCTCCCAAGGGATCCATCCCGCTTGCCTCTAGTTATGCCTGCTTTAGAAATAGATCAGCACAACAGAAACCCACTTCTGATCCTTCACACTTCCCCTTGCTACGTTCTCATCACTGAGCATTTACGAACATGCTTGTTTTATTCACTCCCCTTACACTCCCAGATATTTTTTCTTAAAAAAATGCCGTAAATCTTTGCTAAAACTATAGTAGCCATTATAAACCTAACAGGAGCCCAACAAACGTACAGAAGTGGTTCTGCACGTGGCACAACTCCTTGCCAAAGGATGCATGAAAGCTAAACATTTCCATGGTTCAAGGAAAACTGAACAATTACATGGAAAAGTTTCCAGCTCTTGACATTTCGCGCTGAACTCCATCAAATCATCACCCCCATTAAAGTCTTTTTAAATATGATAATGTGAAAGCCTTTTGTAACTCTTAAGGAAGGAAGTACTCACTCTGTGAACATGTGGAACTTGAGTCAGTGTTTTCAATCTCTGAAGAAGCACTGCTCCCTAAAAGGTAATCATTGAACAGGCCCAATCTCAGTGAAATGTGAAAAATAAAAGAACCTACTCCCCACATGCGACAAGGAGCTTCAGAGGGATCAGTCCACAGATAGAAAACCTGGTCTGCTTTGAAATAAAATCTGGATTTTTGAAGCCTAACAACATATGCAACACAGTGAAAAAAACAGAGGCATAGCACAGATGTTGTTTTTTGAAACAAAACTGGGTAAATTTGCATCTCTTGCAATAAGGTCATAAAATTAAATGAGGAAAGGGAAGAAGGCGGTGAGGTCTTGACTGACATGGGTCCTGGGTACCTTTTCCTTTCTCCTCTTCCTCATAGTCACAGCAATCCAGAGAGCTGGTCTCGCAGTCATACACCACACAGTACCTGACACACCCCAACTCCTCTGAATCCGGTACCAGATACTCCCCCGTAGGACTCTACCAAAAATCACAGAGGAATTCTATCAGGAGCACAGCTCCACACTTTTCTTGTCGCATCAACGCTACCAACATCTTGCAAGTTAGTAACCTACAGCTACCGGGTGGGTCTGGGGCTACGTCTGTACTTGACGCTGAAAGACCCGGTTAGAATTCAGAAATGACGCAAACTACAGCAGATTGCTTCATCAGCCACAGCAGGAAAGATGCCAGCACTATCCTTTGTGAGACAAGGCTACAACATGTTCGTTCTTGTGCAATATTTTTCCTGATACACAGCTCCTATGTGGCAACCCTCTGGGCTACTGAAGCCACCCTTGCTTGGTGACAGAATACATCCCCCCAGTGGCAGAAATGGAACATGGCTGGAACAGGCAGGGGAGGCTGGGACAATTCCCGTGGGTTTTAAACTAATTTGGGCTTACTGCTAATTGCTAAATCCAGGGCTGGCTTCCACACACGGTAATCCCCTCACCTGTTCAATCCTGCGTGCTGTAATAATATGGCTCTCATCGTATTCACGCTGAGTACGGACATCTGAAAAAAAAACAACTAAGACAGAGCAATTGGCTCTAAAATGCTTTAAAGGTAGAATCCTATTTGCAATTCGTTCTGTGGGAATTCAGGCACTGACACCAATCAGAGAAAGAGATTAATTTTTGTAAAAACTCAAACTTTCCGATGTGGATATAACGAACTCCCATACTGATGTGAGTCTACGTGTAACATGAAGAGATGCCAGCAGCTTTATTCCTGACCCAAGTGTGGTACCGCAGCATCCACAGCGCCAATCTCGAGCTCAGTTCTGCTCTGCCCTGTGGCGCAGCCTGGCCCTGCTCGCTGGGATGCTCTGAGCTCCTGGTGTCCGGCATCTCTACCTCTGTGCTGCCCTGGAGATGGGGGAAGGGGCACTGGAGAGACCCCAACCCCACTCCCAAACTGGCTGACTACCTGTCATGGTTTAACCCCAGCTGGCAGCCAGGACCATGCAGCTGCTCACCAAGTTCTCCCCCTTCCCTCCTGAAGGGCAAGGAGAAGAGGGAGAAATGGAGGGAATCCCCCCAGAAGGGCAGGGAGAAGAGGAAGAAAAGGAGGGGAAAGGGAAAGAAAAAAACTCATGGGTTAAGATAAAGATAGTTTAATAGAATAACAGAAAAGGAAGATAACAGTAATAATAATGACACAAGTCACTCTCACCACACGATGAATTGGTACCTTCCCAAGCAGCGATCATGGATTCCACCCCCCAGCCAAATCCCTTTTATATACTGAGCATGACGCCTATGGTATGGAATATTCCATTGGCCATTCTGTTGTTCTGCCTATGCTCCTTCTCAGCTTCTATGGGAAGCTGAAAAGAGTCCTGGAAAAGTATAAACATCGCCTAGCAACAACTAAACCAACATGCATTATTGGCATTCCTTTGCAGCAATCACTGGAAAGAAAATTGACTCTTTCCAAGCTGAAACCAGGACACTCCCTGGTTATTTAACAATAATTTAGCAACATTTAACAATACCGCAGTACCAAGCGCCCTTTTTTTGGTAGTGGCACTATGCAAGATGCTAATGCTCATCAGCAATGATCAAGACACTGTATCCACCTCTAAAACCTCTCGGAGCAGGTCAGAGAAGGAAGCTGGATGCCAAAGGCAAGTGAAAAGACGGCAGTAGGCAGAAAACTTCCTCATTCACACTCTGCTGTTGGGTTAAGTGCCAGGGGAGGCCCATGGCCATACATATTTAGTGCTGCTGCTTTCTGCTGAGCGTACGGAATGAAAGCCTGTAACTGGGATGGGAAAAAACCCCCAGGAGCAAGGCTCCAGCAATTACAAGAAGTGATGTGTGCTCTTCCCTGCAGGTCGGAGCCCCCAGACCCCATCTCCCCCAGGCTGCTGGCCCAGGCTGGGGGCAGGCCGCAGGCCGTGCCCGCGGGCTCACCCAGCAGGCACAGGTAGAGGGGCTC
>VXAK01002013.1:65852-82791 GCA_013399435.1 Arenaria interpres
GACCCCCACCCCCGCCCCCCCGCCCCCCCCGGCGGGCGCCGCCCCCCGCCGCCACAGCCCGCCCGCCTGGTTGCTAGGGAGGGACGCCCCGCGGTCGTTAGGGGGGTGACGTCAGAGCGAAATCACGCGAGATTCCCCACGCCACTGTCGGGGGAGGAGCGGGGGGGGGAAGTCTCGCGAGAGTTGGGGGCGGTTCCCGCGCAGGCGCCGCGCCCTGGAGGTCGTTGGAGTCACCGCCGCCGCCGCCCCGCCATGCTGTCCCGTCTGGCCCGTCCCGCTGCTGCCCTCAGCCGCGGCCTCGCCACCACCGCCCAGGTACGCCCCGCCGGCGGCAGGCCCGGCTCCCGCACACCCTGCGGGTCGGGGACGAGCCCAGGCCCTCCCCTGGTGAGGGGGGGCGACCGGGCCCCGCCGGCGGCCTTAAGCGGGGCCTGAGGGCGGTGAGGGAGCTGAGGAGCGGGGCTTGTGAGGGGATGTCGGTTCCGGGGGGAGGCTGTGTCTCTGCCCGGCGGGACATCCTTCCAGTATCTGAAGGGAGCCTACAGGAGAGCTGGGGCGGGACTCCTTGTCAGGAAGTATAGTGACAGGACAAGGGGTAATGGTTTTAAACTGGAAGAGGGGAGATTTAGATTAGATACCAGAAAGAAATTCCTTCCTGTGAGGGTGGTGAGACACTGGAAGAGGTTGCCCAGAGAAGCTGTGGCTGCCCCATCCCTGGAGGGGTTCAAGGCCAGGCTGGATGGGGCTTTGAGCAACCTGGTCTGGTGGGAGGTGTCTCTCCCCAGGGCAGGGGGTTGGAACTCAATGATCTTTAAGGTCCCTTCCAACCCAAACCATTCTGTGATTCCATGACATCCTTGGTGCTGCTCGGCCCAGAGCCCCTCTCCAGGCAGGGGTTACCTGGGTGGCCATGTCAGTTAACGCTTGATGAGCTTCTGTGTTTTGGTGGCATGTTGTGGTGATGTTCAGTGTTGTGTTGTTGCTTCCTTCCTCGACTGAAATGCATTCCTGCTTTCAAAATGTATTGAGAATTAAAGGCTGGCCCTTGGGGGGGGGTTTAACCATAATCCTTAATATGCTGAAATCCTTCCTCTTGATACTAGGAAGGGACGGCTGCTACGTGGTAGGTAGTTGGAGACCGACCGCTATCTTCAACCCTAAATAGTTCCCAGCGGCATACGACAGAGTGATTATAGTAGCTATAAAGATATGCTTTACAAGAGAGGTTTGTGTAATGATTTTTATAGAAATTAAATTTATTAGGAGTAAGATTCTGACTGCATGGTATCAGCTCAGTCATAAATACAGGGTATGGCAGTGACTAATGCTAGACTGCTTCCCCTGGGAGACTCTTATGTTAAATTACATTTGTTGCAATAGCAAGAAAACTGAGCTGAGTTTGGGCTGGTCTAGCTCCTGGGTAGTTCATTTCTTGTGATAGCACAATAATTAAGCTGTTCATGTAGAGACTTGGAGCTATTATGGTATTATCTGGTAAGACAGTGTGATAGAGAACGTCCTTATCAGCGGTAATTGCATCACCATGTTACGTTTCTGCAGCAGCCTCTGGTTCTCCATCGTGTTGGCAGAGTGTTGCATTTTAAGATTGTTCTGGTCTTTAAAAACAGCTTTCCTCTTATTTAGCAACACTTTCTCTTCAAACAGGAGCACAGGCATTTTCAAGAGAAGTAACTTTCTTCCAGGGAAGCACATTAGAATAAAATTGGTTCACTAGGGCAACAAAGGAGAGTTGATTTTACTTACTTCTCAGTCCCACTTGATCAAAGCTGGAAATTATAGTATCTTAATGTTCTGGGGCTCAATCCTGAAGTAGCTGCAGGTACTATTTTGAATTTATTTTGGGTATATATGGTTTTTTTTCATGTATATACAATTCATTGTATATTCAGTGAAAATGATGAAATTTCATGAATGAAATTTATGAAAATTCAGTATATTCAGTGAAATTCAGTGAAAAAATGAGCAAAGAAAAATCAAGGATAGCAAGTAGAGTTCCATATCTGTAAATGGCTCTATATCTATGTAAAAGTTTTTCATAAATGGGACCAGAAATTACAACAAAACCATAGCTGGATGATCCAATCCAGCCTAAGAAGCAGAAAAAAAAAAAAAAATTCACTAATTTTCTGCTGATTAAATAGCTTTTTTTCCCATTATAATAGTGGGAGGTGTCCCTGCCCATGGCAAGGGGGTTGGAACTAGATGATCTTTAAGGTCCCTTCCAACCCAAACCGTTCTATGATTCTATGATACAATAGTTATTACGTTTATTGTAGTCCATTAAATATATTGATTTGCCAAATGGGAGTGCATATGGTTTTGATCCTGGCAATGAAAACTAGAAAAACTGCATAACGGATTGTGTCCTAAGTCATACCTAGGACCCCAGGGTAGCAGGTATTAGTCTCGGGCAGACATTTCCAGCTGAAGAAAGATGATACTTTTGGTTTCTTTGCCTGGCCTTACCTCCCTCTTCAGCCTGAGGTTGCAAAAGAACATTTTCCTCTAACTTGTCCTACCAATAAACCTCAAAGGTGTTTGGGAGGCTGTTGTGATGATCGCTTTCTGTGCGCTCTGGCAATCACGTTTGCGTAGTGCTTGCTAAAAAATTGAGAAATAGAACTAAAAGTAAAGAAAGCGTGGCGAAACCCCCGAGGTCACTGATGCAGTAACTACCAAAATGTCTCTACCATGTGTTTGTCCTCTTCTTTCCTCAGAACAATGCCAAGGTAGCAGTGCTGGGGGCCTCGGGAGGCATTGGCCAGCCCCTCTCCCTTCTCCTGAAGAACAGCCCGCTGGTGAGCAGGCTCAGCCTTTACGATATCGCTCACACTCCAGGCGTGGCAGCTGACCTCAGCCACATCGAGACAAGAGCCAATGTTAAAGGTACTGCGAGCTACTGGAAACCATCTGTGCTCTGAAGGGTTCCCCCCAGGTGTCTGTGACACGTGGAGATGCCCGTTGCTGTGCTTGTAAAGGGGAATCTTCACATAATTCTAAAGCCTAATATCAATTAAAGTAGCTTTTTCTCAAACAGCCCATGACTAAATAGGGTTTAGCTGGTTAGATTGATATGTATGGAGATGAGAATGGTCTGTCGTTGCTCTATTGAAGAGGAATTATTAATAACTGGCAGGAAACGTTCAGTAAAATCATCTTGGAAAAAAGCTTGAGCATTGAATTTAAAAGTTTGACTACAAATAGACTTAACACCTCCTGGGTATTTACACGGATTGTGTGTGCTGCTTTTCTGAAGGGACAGCTGTCAAGTTCTGATGAAATCAAAGAAAACTTAATCTGCTGATCTTTGTTTTATTTGAAGATCGCTAAAAGGTTACATTTTACTTGAATGTGTCTTTGTGCTATTCTTTGGGGGCACTGACTGTAGTGCTAAGCTGGGGGTTTTGGAGAGTAAATATACATAATGGGAGGAACCGAGGGTTTTCCAAACAGATGAATGTGAGGTTTCTGCCTGTCTTATTCTTTAAGTTTTGAAACAAGGGAAAAACATCAAATAGAGTCCATCCGTAGCTGTATTTCTTTGCTTTTCAGCATAAGTCTGAATTGAAGGCTACATTTTAAAAAGGAATTGGGCGCCTCTAGGTGTAATTTTGTGCTTCAAAGTGTCAAATATTTAATAAATGGCAAAAACACCATGCGTGAATGTCTTCCATTTCAGGCTACATGGGACCTGAGCAGTTGCCAGAATGTCTGAAGGGCTGTGATGTTGTAGTTATTCCTGCAGGAGTCCCTAGAAAACCAGGTATGTTCTTTGTTAAAAAGCCCCAGGGCCTCACTGAAGTGTATCTCTGCAGTACTGTTAGTCAAATAGGGATGAATATGGTGCTTTATGGTAGTGTTGGCTTGGGATGTAAGCGGTCTGTTAATGACACTGACCTAGAGCTTGTGGTATCAGGCGTCTCCTTTAGCCTCTGTCTTAGACTGTCCCTTATAAAATGGGCAGAATTGATTTCTGGAGTTCCTGTGTAAGGGTGAGGTGCAAAGACCTTTCATTCAACTGATCCCAAGTCTCCCTTAGTGTTTCTTGCCCAGAGCAATGCTCTAGTAAAAAAAATGGTTCTTTGTTTCATTTCTCAGCAGAATACAAATAATCTGTTTGTTTTGCGTTAATTGTATGGTAACTTCTCAGAGTCTCACTGAATGAATGGCCTTAATCCTTCCTGGAATGTCTCTGCCCTGCTCCATTTCTACTGTTTTTCAATATCCTATTTGGGATGTAACGAAATTCTAGACTTTAATACCTAGCTCTTCCTAATTCTTCATTTTTCATGGCTAAAGTCGTTACCTCAACAGAAATGGGAGGTGAGCACTTAAGCAGCTAGGGATATTTTGCACAGAGCAGTTGGCATTCACACTGTAGCTGTGGAGGTGACTTCAGAGGGGGAGGAGGATTCACCTTAGGAGCAGTTACGCTGCTCTGAGCACCACTGGTCATACTGGTGTGGGTCAGCATGGTCACACTGTGCTGCAGGCTGCCTAAGTGAAATACATTCAGACAGTTGACAGCTGGGCTGGCGGCTCCTGAAAAGGGCTGATCTAGCTGAAAGGGCAGTAATCTTTTATTAGAGAGGAGTTACCTTTGGAGCCAATTCATTTCTGCAGCTCCAAGAGGTTTCTCTTGACCTGTGAAACCAGAAGCTAAAGTTGATATATCTCTGTCCAGAGCAGAATGTTGTTTTTTGATTGAGTTGCTTGCCTGTTAATGAGTAGATTATGGGTAACTTAAAATATTGTACTGGATATGTTTTAGGTATGACCCGTGATGACCTGTTCAACACCAATGCTAGCATTGTTGCTACTTTGACATCTGCCTGTGCAAAGCACTGTCCAGAAGCCATGATCTGTATTATTTCTAACCCGGTAAGCATTTTCTGGACACCTTGAAAATGTAGAGGAATAAAAAAAAGTCCAGGCTGAGAATACTAGAGAAATCTGTGAGTTGCTGTTAGTTTTGACCAGTATCTTTAAGGTCTGAAGGGTATTTGCAGAATAGAACTAAAAGCCTTGTGCTACTAACCCATTTTTTTTGGGTTATACTTAAGGCAGAGGAAACTTGGATATAAAAGTGCTTAATATCTCAATATCTGTGTTATTGTTATTGTTATAATACGTGCTGGTGTATTAGCTGGAGTAGAAGTCTTAGCTCACTCAGGGAGGAGCCTTTATAATGTGAATGAACAAATTTATTGTCTTAATGGTTACTTAAAATGGAAGGTCTTTATTCCAGCCTGACTGTAAATTGCTCTTCAATTAAGGAATTAAAGTAATTGGCTACAGTTGGCTTCAAGTTGGAAGCATGCTTTGGGTTGCTTACTGGCCTGTACAGTTCATGCATTGGCTTCACTGTTCTACTGGCTTTAGTGAATGCTTGCCTATTCTTGGTTATAGGTGAATTCAACCATCCCGATAACTTCAGAAGTATTCAAGAAGCATGGTGTGTATAATCCCAAAAGAATCTTTGGCGTTACGACACTGGACATTGTCAGAGCGAATACTTTTGTGGCTGAACTAAAGGTAGGTCATAGTAGCAGATGCTGTGGGAGGGATGTGGTGTGCTTTGGTCATCAGAACTATTAAAAATGCTTTTAAAATCACTGCACAGAGCCAAAAGAGCTCAGATTTCTGTGGAGCTAGAGGCGAAGGCAAAGATTCCCTGTTTCCATTCTCTAGAGGAGCCTGGGTGTAGGGTTTCTTGCAAAATGTGGTTCAAGAGACTTTGACCTTTCCTTTTCATAGCTGTCACCTGTGAGTGAGCTACATGTTCACTTTAATTCTGTTGGCATTTTCAACCCCGCTGGTGCAACCGGAGGAGAGGGTTGAATTGTAGTATGTATTTGCAAGTCAAACTATCTGTGCTGCGTGTTACAGGATATTCTGCAAAGTATCAGGAGGTGTAACAGGTTCCTGCTCTTAATAGCCCTGGCAGGGTTTGTACTTGTGCGGCTATTTATCTGAACGTGCATTACTAATATCCTGTGACTCTGAAATTATCAGAGTAACCTGGAGTTCAGCTCTCCAGATCTGACTTTGTCCCTGGAGTGTAGCTGCCTCTGAAACTTCTGCCTCATGTAGCATTTGGGTTATAGATGTGTCCAAAAACCCTGAGCGGAAAATGAAGCAGGCTGTTTTTAAATGTGTTTCTTGTCCATGTGCTTCAGAAACTAGAGAGTTTCATGTTTCTCTTAGGGCTTGGATCCAGCTCGAGTGAGTGTTCCGGTTATTGGTGGCCATGCTGGGAAGACTATCATCCCTCTGATCTCTCAGGTAAGTCACAGTAACTGCCATGTGTTAGGTGTTATGCTATGTGATATTCCTCATCAATATGTTAAGAGTTGATGTAAAGTGTCTTTGTGATGGCATGTGAGGTGCTAAAATACAGCAGAGACAGTCTTCCCTGCTCTTACGACTTTCATTCTGAGATGAGCTACAAGACACTGGAAGGCAGTGAGCTCAATCTAAACTCTGGGTGGTTTAAATAGTTCCAGCCTTTCCCCTCTGAAGGAGTTTGGGGTAAGAACTGAGGCGTGGTGTGGGTGTTCAGATGTCTTGGCACTGTTGGTTTTGGTTTTTATTTTTTGTGACAGGTATTTCAGGATGTGAATACCTTGCTTCAGCAGGAAAATGAAATTGATTTTGCTGTGGTGGACTAGAAACACCACTTCAATGCGCAGCGTTGAATTGAGGAGGCATAGCTCGAGCTGTGTGGGGAGGCCTGCTTCAGTAATGGCTGGTAGTTGGAGGGAGGCTCCCTTCATGCATCTGAGCCAGAATGAAATGCAATTCTAAAGCAGGCTGCAGCTTTGTGGGGAGATGGCTTAGGGGATGGCCAAGGAGCAGTCTGTGAAAAGGGAGAAAGCTTTGCTCTAAGTGAGGAATAAAGGATCCTTCACAGTGAGGGCTTTGGAGCAGCTGAATGCTGAGAGGGTTCTGTTGTTAGACAGTCAATCGGGACAGCAGCAGCTGCGCTTAACGTACTTGTGTAGCTGTGTCTGAAGGTTCAGTAGCTCGGTAAATACTGCGGGCAGACAGGATCCTTCGTAAGGCTCTTGACTTCCATAATGCCACAGTGACCCAAATACTTACAAGGTGGCTTTTTGAAATTCCCAAGGCCTGTTACATGCTTGGAGGGCATCCGTCTAGCGCAAAGGACTACACAGAAGCAAGTAACCGTGGCAAGCCCTGGTTTTTCTGCCAAGCTGTGGTTTGTTCTTGAGCAGTCTGGGCATGGATAGGTTCCTGTTACAGTCCGTGCAATAGCCAGCAGCCTTGGTGAACACTTGCAGCTGGTCAGCGTCACACTATCTGTGAGCTGGGGTAGCCAATTTCCCGCTTGAGAACTGTTGGTAACAACTGTAATGGTATAAAAGGTGTTGTGTGGATGGCCTTGTGCTGAATCTGGAGGGGTTTTGGTATTTGGTAGTAACTTATTTTTTCCAATCTAGTGCACACCAAAAGTGGACTTCCCCCAGGATCAGCTGGAAAAGCTCACAGGGAGAATTCAAGAAGCTGGCACTGAAGTTGTGAAAGCTAAAGCAGGAGCAGGTTGGTTCTTGACTACGGCTTCCAAGTAATGCTTGTGGGCCAGCTGAATGGATGCAGTCCTCTTCGGTTTAATCTTATTTACAACTGCGGTGCAGAATTATGAACTGCTGGTTACAAACGTAGCTGCTCTGCCATGTCAGCGACTGCCTGAACTGTGGTACTAGAAGCAGCTCAGTACGTAGGTAAGACTAAACACTAGCTGATCCTACACCATGTATGGCTTTAAAAAGAATCTTCTCTGTCAAATTAAGCTGTTCTTTCCTATGAATCTGGTCAACTAAGTAGCATATAGCTGCCGAAAAGCTGCTACTTTATCCAACTGGCTGTGAGGGTGAAGTCAGTGACACTGTAGCTCTGTAACCTTCTCGGCGTGGAAGCCTTGGATGCTAAAGAAAGTACCAAATTTCAATGTGATCTGTTCTAAAAATGGTTTAACTTTTACAGGATCTGCCACCTTGTCTATGGCCTATGCTGGCGCTCGATTTGTCTTCTCCCTGGTGGATGCAATGAATGGAAAGGAAGGGGTTATCGAATGTTCCTTTGTTCGATCAGACGAGACGGAGAGCCCATACTTCTCTACACCTCTGCTGCTGGGAGTATGTACTTTAAATGATGGGGCCTATAAAGAGCAGCTACTTGTTTAGTTACGTTTAGTTTTGATTTCAGTTTAGTCTAACGCTGGGTGTCACTGAAGTTAACAGCTGAGCGTGCCTTTAAGAGTTCTTGAATATTCGGGCATTGTACTTAGGCATATATCTCATGCTTGACAAGGATGCTGCTGCTTTTGTCTGCTCTTAGACTGTGGGTCGCTGAGTAACCAGAGATTCAGACTGGTCTTAAGAGGTCACGCTTGCCTCAAGTCGGTGCCTGTTTATGAAGGGCTTTCATATGATTAACCAGAGTCAGCGATCCTGTCTCCTTGGCTTGATCTGCTGCAGGCAAATCCCTCAGAAATTGAGGCACATGGGGAACTACAGCCTGGATTAGGATTAATAGATTGCTTTCAGGACCTCTACTGAACTCTGAAAGAAGCGTTCCTTTTGTCACCCTTACCCTGTGGGTGGAGTGGAAAACAGGGATGCTGCCACCCTGTCGTGGCTGCTGGGATGCAAAGGATGGTGCATGGTGTTTTAGGTGCTGAGGGACTGGAAGTAGAAGGGTATTAAGGGGAAAGGATTTGGATGTAGGCATGAGATCTCAAAAACCTAGAGTACATCTGGAGCAGTTTCAGACTGCAGGCCGTTGGCAAGTGAAGGGCATGTGTCAGAGGAGAGAAATACCCTTGCCAAATGGTAGGTTTGAAGATAGGAAGGGTCATGAAGGAGTAGTTGATACCAGTCTCCTCTTGAAGGAGCTGATGGGCGAGCTTCAAGTTTCAGACCTGTGAACTGTGAATGAGAAGTTTGAAGGCTGTAGAAGTTGCTGCAGGTAATAAGAGACTTCTGAGCCATGCCAGCGTTGGCAGACTAGAGATGACAGAGGTGCCAGGCTGGGTCTCCATCTCAGCTGGATAATACTTAATCAGAGCTTTTAAGTTACTCGCTAGGTCATTTGATGAATGGTTAATCCTTAAATCCTCTTTCCCTCAGAAAAATGGAATTGAGAAGAACCTAGGTATTGGCAAGATCTCCCCCTTTGAACAGAAGATGGTTGCTGAGGCCATGTCTGAGCTGAAGGCTTCTATTAAGAAAGGAGAGGAGTTTGCGAAGAACTTCAAGTGAAGAGTTGATGACGGAGAGGCATTAACAACTTCCTTAATTTATTAAGGCATCATGTCACTTTACGACTTCTGATTCAAAGCTCATGCTTTGATTGAAGTCCGTCTGTACGAGCTTAATGATTGTTGCCAGTGCTGAGTCTAATCATCAATAAAACAGCCTCATTTTTTCAGTGTACCATCTGGAATTGTCCTGACGTGCTTGTCTTTTGAAGGCAGAAGCTGTAGGTCTCTGAAAGGTTATCTGTGTCTGTAGCGATGAAATAGCCTCTTCAGGTGGGTGAGTTGATCGCTGTCAGCTCTGCTGCTGCCACTCGGGTTTTGGTGCAGGCTTTGGGGCAGCAGCTGAGAAACTGGGCATGATGAAATGAGATCAAGATGGGGTGAAGAGGTTTGAGAAAGGGATAATGGAGTAAAGTGATCCAAGAAGTGGGTTTTTTTTCTTTTTTTCAGGAGGTGATGTTACCTCTCTTACCTTGTGTTGCCCTAATCTCTTATGTAATTTGATTTAAAGGGTTAGTAAAAGAGCCCAGCGGTTGAAACGTCAGTTCCTGCTCTAAGAAAATAATTAAAATGCTGAGAGTGACTTCTTTCTAGTTAAGAACAAAAGCCTTGATTTAGCATCTACATAAATTTCTTTTACATTCATCCTCTTGTGAATATAAAAATAAATGTCTGCAAGAAAATGGTGATGACGAGTTCTCTTGCTGACTTCTTTGAAGGTAAGCTTTAATGAAGGAAGCTATTAATTCACTCTTCCTCCGTGCTCTGTGGGCTGCTTACCCTATTGCTTTGAATTGCTTTAATCCACGTAGGTTGAATTCTAAGTTGAACAGACTTTTATTTGGATTAGATGAAGGAAATGCCAAAGCCCAGCGCCTCTGGAGGAACTGAGGGGAGCGCTGGTTCGAGGGAGAGAACCTCGTGTAGAAGCTTCTCTTAAGAGATCTAAAGGTCGCAGGTGCTGTTCGGTCACTGGTTGTTTTCTCCCACTGTTTGTATCCTAGCTGTCTTTTGAGCTATTTTTATTTTAATCTAGTTCATACAGGATGGAATCACACAGTTGTGACACTGAAGATGCCTCGAGAATAAAGTGCTCGGCTCTTTCCCTGCCCTGTGGAAGATGTAGGCAGAGAGAGGACAAGCCAGCGCAGTTCTTGTCACTCCTCTCTGCAGAAATTCAATGCATTACGGCTTGGTGTCTTCACAGGAATAGTAACGAAGCGTCGGCAGTCGTTACTCAGCAGGCTGGGAACAAAGTAATTATTAGGTGGTATTAATAGAATTAAAGAATTAAAGATGGTGTTGGAGCGGGGCGGAGGAGGATGTTGGAAGTGGAGGATAGAGGAGTGAGTGGCCGGGCCGGGGAAACGCAGCTGGATATTGTGTTGGATGCAATAAATGGGAAACGTGTGGCAGCCTGGGGTGGAGCAGGTGGCTGGGTGTAGGGGTGCTGTCAGCAGTTTGGTACCCAGAAATAATCAGCACGGGCTATTTCACAGCCAGGTGTGTGTCCATCTGCCGGAGCTAGTGGTCCGCACCCCCGGCATGCGTGCCCAGGTGGTCCAGGGCAACTACAACACGAAGGGGCCGAGGTGACGGCTGCAGGGAAAGCCTTGCCTTGCAGCCGGGAGGGAAATAACACGCTTGTTCTCCTCCTGCTATTTTAAGTTCAGCAGATAGAGCAGATTTCTGAGGGTTGGAGTTTTTTAGAACTTGAGGTTCATAGCGTGGCTTAGGTTATCCTGTCTTTTTCCTGTGTCAGCAGTCCAAAATCCAGCGATTTGGGGGAATTGCACGGGCAAGCAGAAAGCTTTGGTTAGACCAGGAGGGACTCAGGGACAGGACAGGTAAGAGGAGCTGAGGTGGAAGAGGATTATTTCCCAGCACCTGCTGACTCGTAGATTCTTCAGGGTCTCCTTCAGATCCTCTTAATGATAACAATGTCCCTTCCCTTTCTGCACTGTGGTTTTTGGGTTTCTTCCCACGCCTCGTGCTTGGAGTTGGAGCCATTCCCTGTGCCTGGAAATCCGCTCTCAATTTGGGAAGGGACCCGAGACACCCTTCTTGTGGCATTCTGCAGTGAAGGATCAGGAGGACATTAGATGAAGGTGAGAAATGAACTTGTGTTGGTGTCCTCCACTTGCCCAAACCCCGCTGAGGTGGATAACTTAATCGCCGTGAAGACTGGAGATGGTTTGCCAAGGTAAGTGTGGGACATCCCACCCCTTCCCTTCTCTCTGAAGAGATTCTTCTCTCAAGTCACAGGCAACAGGACTAGAGGAAATGGCCTCAAGTTACAGCAGGGGAGGTTCAGGCTGGATATTAGGAAAAATTTTTTCACCGAAAGGGTTTTCAGCCATTGGAATGGGCTGCCCAGGGAGGGGGTTGAGGCACCATCCCTGGAGGTGTTCGAAAGACGGGTTGATGTGGTGCTGGGAGATATGGTTTAGTGCCGGTGTTGCTTTTTGTTTGTTGTGTGGGTGTTTATTTTTGTCAACATTAGGTTGACGGTTGGACAAGATGATCTTTAAGGTCCCTTCCAACCTAGAAGATTCTGTGATTCTGTGTGATTCCCAGAGGAGGAGGAGAACCGGGAGATCCCTTCCTTGGGAGAAGCAGGAATTAGCCGGGTGTACCTAGATAAGCCAACGCTTTGCTGTGGACATTGGTTCCTGGTGCTGCCTCTCTAATGGGGGACACGACCTTCATCCTCTGTCCTGTGAGCTGCTGTGGCGTGGCCACCTCGCTGACTCACGGCGCAGCCTTTGGTTTCTACCTCCCGTGGCAGGGAGTAGCCAGGCTGCTGTCACCCTCTCTGAGAGGAGGTGAAAAAGCTGCTCAGAGCTGTTGAGTTTCATCCTATTTCCTGAGCAGGCTTTTGTCTCGATGGTCTCTAAGCATCTGAGATGTTCCATCGCAGCATCGTTTATGTGCACGGAGCTGCCTCCTCCGGCAGCTCTGCTCCGCGCTGGTGCCCAGATGTCAAGATACAGAGGAGATGGGTGTTAAGAGTAATAAAAAGAGATGCTCCAGATGGCCAGATGTCGGGTCACTCCATCCCTCCTGCCACTCCTGTGCTGCTGGGGCAACACGGTGAAGTGCGGGAGAGGAGAAAACGAGGAGAAAAGCAAATGGTGAGCATTAGGGCTTGAGCCTTTCATCCTGATCAACCTCAGCGTCCCGGTGGGGGGCTTCAGGTGGGATGACTGCAGGCTGGCAGACGACCCCTTCATTCCTGGGAAAACTTCCCTTCCTGGCTCTGCTTGAGGGCTGATTCTCTGGAAGTTGGGGGGTACAAACCTGCCACCCCTGAGCCCCATCTTGCCCCGGGAGGGCTCCAGGCGGTGGGAACCGGGAGATGGCAGCAGCAGCTTGCCTTTGGGTAGGGCTGGTACCCCCGCAGCCCGGGGACAATTGCTGGCATTTCGGTGATATTTCGGAGGAGAAGCAGAGGAAACAACAACAGGAAGACAGTTGGGTGCAGCCCCTGCCTTGCCAACGCTGGCTGCCTTCCCGGCTCTGGGAAAAGAGCAAAACCAGGGGGACTGGAGGTGCCTCACAGGGGTGCTGGTGTCCCCCCATCACTGCTGCTCAGCCTCACTTCACTGGGGCTGGTGATTCACAGCAGGCTTTGTGTGGCTGATCCTCTTTTGGAGGCTTCATGCTTCGCTCAGCAGGCGTAGCGAGTTCCTTGCTCCGGCTCCTCCTCACCTTCTCTGCAGCAGATCCAGCAACCAGCCGAGATGTCCCTCCGGTGGCCCAGGCACTGCTTACGGGCAGGCTCAGCCATGGCAGGGGTGTAAAACCTCCCTGCGGTGAAGCAGCCCGGGGATGGGCTCTGGGCTTCATGTCGAGCATCCTCTGCCCAGGGTGGTGGTGGGCGAGCGGGGAAAGGAGAGATGGAGATGCTCCCCGAGGTGGGTCAGGCATGGGCAGATCCCCCTGCAGCCCACTCAGCTTCCCCCGTCCCTCGCAGGGCGATGGCGAGAGGCTTTGATGAGAGCAGGAGGATCAGAAACCATCTGATCCGTGGTTCTGGCTTTGCAGAGGCCTCTCCTCTCCCCCTCTCTCTCTCCCCCCTCGCCACGGGCAGCGTGAAATCACCACCTTTGCATTCTTGATTTACTAAAATGCCCCGTGAGCTCCTGCTTCCCTCCCGGGTGCCTCAAAGCAGATTTGGAGCGCGGCGCCGAGACGGGAGGGTTTGTTTGCATTTACAGGGAAACCTGTTAATAAAGGAGACCAAAGGGACTGCTCTTTTCCTGGCTGCGGGAACAGATGGCTGGATAACGCAGTGCAATTAATATGCAGGGACTCCTGCCGGGGCGGGGATTTGATTGCCCGTTAGGAGAGGTTAGTGCGCTCGAGCTGAGCTCTGCCCTGGCACCTGCTGCCCGCGGGGGTCCTTGGGGACCCTGGGACGGAGCGGATGGTGTCATGGAGGAGGCTGTGGGAGCTGGGGAAAGACGCAGCGGGGGACTTGTGGCCAGCGGCGGGTCTCCGCTTCTCCTGCGCTGGGTGATGCTCCTTTGGGTTTGGAAAAGCAAAAGGCTGGCTCTGGTGATGAACAACTGCTCGGAGGCACTTTCAGGCTGGAAGGGGTTGGGTGGCTCATTTTTTATTTTTATTTTTTTTTTTCCCCCTCCCGTAGTCGTTTCTCCTCGAGTCAGGAGGTGCCAAAGGAAAGCAGCAAGCGGCAGCTCCTGAATGAGCCGAGGGAGGTGGGTGCCAGGACGTGGGGGTCTCCTCACCGCGGTACAACTCGGAGGCAGAGCGTTTCCCAGGGCTTCAGAGTGGCCGGGCAAATCCATGGGGAAGAAAAATCCCTGCTGAGGGCTCGGAGGCTTAGGAAGCCCTGGGGAACCGGAGAAGATCCAGCAAACTCACTTCAGCACCAAGCGTGGCCACGGGGTCAAGCCCAAATGGATGGGAGCCTCCAGCCACCGGGCCACAATGGAATGGCCCAAGGTCACCCTGGACACACGTGGGGCTGCTCAGATGCCTGGTCCCCATCACATCCTGGGCTCTTACAGGTCAATAGTGCCTCCCAACCCCTTCCCCTTCACGCCTTTTGCTTTGCTCCCCCCGGTTTGCCGGCGTTCCCTTCCTCCCCGCTCCCTCCCCAGCTCAGACGGGGTTTGCTGAGCATCAGGAAAGTCAGCGCCGGGCTTTGATCAGGGCCCGTTGCCTGTGTGGTGCCAACAGCACGCTCCCCGCACGGCAGACCCGCTCCCGGCCGCCCTTTCTTCTGCGTCAGGAGGCGGCTGCCGGAGATGTCGAACCTCAGTACGAATCCTTGCAATTAGGCCTGTTCTGCTGCCTGCCTCGTTTGATCTCCTTTAATTATTTATTGCCCTTTTTTTTTTTTTTTTTCCCAAATCCTCAGTTTCTTTCAAGTGATTATTTTCTTTCTCTCTCTCTCCCCCCCTCCAGCCGCGCCTGGCTGTGCCTGTTTGCTTGCAATTACCATCCCTTCTCCCCTCTCCTTCCATCTCTCCCCTTTTGTTCTCCACCGGATCATCCCTTCACGCCGCCCTCCGGCTGCACCCCCCCCAGCTCTCTGCCTGTCTGGCAGCTTTTTTCATGCTGTTTTTCTCCGTTTTTCCTCACCTGGATAGCTATTACCGTTCTCCATCCCGTTCCAGGCATGGTTCTGGCTGTGTTTCCCGCCGGTGCCAGCTCTCTGGCTGGGATTCTGCGCTGGGCTATACTGGATCTCCCACTGCCATTCTCCCAGATTATTGCCCAAAGCCTGATGTGGCCCCGTTGCAAAGCCCTGGCTCCCAGCAGCGCTCAGCCAAGCCTGGGGAGCAACATGGGGCTGCTGTCCCATTGCCAGTCACCCCCCCCAAATGCCAGGGCCTCCCCACGCTGCTTTTGCTGCTGTGGGGGAGCCTGGCTGCATCCCCCCATCCTCTTTGTTTCCTGATGTATTATTCAGCGCTGCGGGTATTGGAAAGATAACGGTGGTGCAAGGGGCATAGGTTTGCCTTGGGGATGCTGGATATTCCCTGTTGCTGCCTGTTTTCCCCCTCCAGCATTATACCAGGAGAGGCCCAGACCACGTAGGAGGCTTCTCCTAGGAGGTGGCACCTGCTCTCACCCCGAGGGGACGGGGCAAGGACAAAGGCAGGAGCAGAGGGAGGCAGTAGCAGCCCTGGGGGTGCTCCGGGGGCTGCACCCCAGCTCCCACCGCCGGCCCCACCGCCTGGCCAGAGTTTAATAGAGCCAGCCCAATGCCTGGCCAAGCCCTGCGTTTATATAATCCCTACAATAACAGCCTGGAGGGGCTGCAGCCCCTCTTCCAGCTCACCCTGGCAGAGCCGCCGGGATGGTTTCAGGGTGGTTTGGGCAACACAAAACTTGCCTTGGCCACACTGGGCAGTTTTGTGGAGACTTTGGGGTGGCTTGGGTACCCCATCCCTTGCTATGAGCACAATGCAGGGTTTTGAGGTGGTTTTAGGGAGATTGGGACACCCTGCCCCCCACCAGGACACTGTGGTACAGGGAGATTTTGGGGGGCTGGGGGTAGCCCCAAGCATTGCAAGTCTGGTTCAGCGCTGCCGCAGGGGCTTTCTTTTTGGTCCTTTTGGGGATTTTTCAATGCACCTTCTCTTTTCTCAGTCATCCCACTCCCTCCTTGCTCCATCTGGGTTGTGCCCTCCTCCTCAGGCCAGATTCTGCCACGCTGCTGCTCATCACCAGGCTACCTGGGACCAGAGCCGGTGGCACTGGTTATACTGGGAGCTTCCTCCCCTCAGTTTCCCCGCTTCCTGGCCTGCAAGGAGGGCTAATGCATCGCTGAAGGAAAAGAGAACAGAAACAGGCTCGTTAACAACAACCCATCACTTGTGCCACGGTGCTGGGCAATGTCCCCCATGGGGACCTGGCATGACCTGCACCACCTCAGCCCCCCTGGCCAGCCTGAATTCCCTTGCACCCCCTGGGATGGGGGTGCCCCAGGTAGTCCCAGGCAGCGCTGGGTAAATCAGCCAGGAACTGGGAGGGGGTGGCCAGGGCTGGGCTGGCACTGGGCAAGGTGGGACATCATGGCGAGGAGTGTGGGATGGGATATGGGATGCGATATGGGATACAAGGTGGTATACAGGATAGGGTGGGATAGAATGAAGTGCGATATATAGGATGGGGTGGGATGGGATATGGGATAAGGTGGGATGGGATACAGAGTGGGATACAGGATAGGCTGGGTCGGTGTACAGGGTGGGGTACAAGTTGGGTTTTTTTCCAGTAATTGCATCCCTCAGGTATGAGCAGCTTGGCCAGGGCAGGAGCTTCAGTGGCTGTTGTTTGGCACTGTATGTGCTCTAGTGCCCGAGATTGTTGGGTTTTGTCTGTCTGCGTGTGGGTGTGGGGTGTGTGTGTGTTGGCCTGTGGTGTTTGGGTGTGTTGTTTTGGGATTATTTTTTTTTGCGGTTGGACTCGCTGATCTCAAAGGT
The DNA here is from genome assembly GCA_013399435.1 of Arenaria interpres. NCBI lineage: Eukaryota > Metazoa > Chordata > Aves > Charadriiformes > Scolopacidae > Arenaria > Arenaria interpres. The sequence continues at coordinate 82,614 of VXAK01002013.1, forward strand.
CCCTTCCAACCCTGAGCATTCTGTGATTCTGTACTCCAAGGTGAAGCTTCGGGGGACGGAGACAGAGACGCTCTGGGGTGAGGGCGCTCTGCGGAAGGAAGGGAGAGCTCTGAAGGGTAAAGGGGGGCTCTGTGGAAGAGGGAGGGGTCTGTGGAAGGGGTCTGTGTGGGGTGCGGGG
>VXAK01002013.1:90134-102828 GCA_013399435.1 Arenaria interpres
TCCCCTCCCCTCCCCTCCCCTTCCCCCTCTCCTCATAAGGGAGATGCTCCAGGCCCCTCATCATCTTTGTAGCCTCTGCTGTACCCTCTCCAGCAGTTGCCTGAAAGCGGTGCGGGTCAGTCTGTGGTCCGTCTGTCCTGCCTTAATGCCCATGCTGAGCTGAGGGATCCCTCCTTCCCCGGGCCAGCACTTGGCCCTGTCCTCCTTGGGCAGCGTGTGTCAGACACCCCGGGCACAGTGGGCAAGGGTTGGCAGCTTCCAACCTGGGCAACAACGTGCGGGCAACACCCGTCCTTGGAAAAGCCTCTCCATCAGGGTCCCTGCGATGGGAACACCCCGGAGAAGCGGCTGCTGACAAAAGCTGTGTCTCCGAGCCCAAAGCCAGCTTGGAGAGCATCATTCCTCTTTGGGAAGGGCTTTGCAGGAGAAGCCGGTAAAGCCCAGGCGGTGCCTCCGCAGCCTGGCTGCCACCGGTAATTAAGGCAGCGGATTTCCAGTGGGAGCATCCCGTGCTGGGGAGAGGGATGGTGTTTTGGGCAGGGGAGGTGGGGGCATCGTGGGATGGGGAGACCGAGGAACGGGTGCTCCTGAGGTCACCGAGACGGGGTTGCGTCTGTCCGGATGATCCAGGAGATTTGGGAGCATCTCTTGCCCCAGGCTCGGGGAGCATCAGCCGGAGCCTCAGTGTGCCAGAGCTGCTCGGGAACGCTTGTCCTCTTCTGAGGGGTTATTTTTGGAGCCAAGTGAGGACACATTGACTGTGGTGGTGGAAGAAGGAGGCAGGGACACGTGAAGGTGAAAGAGCAGGGAGAAGGCAGGCGGGGAGCAGCCTCTCCTCCCCTTGCATTGCCGGCGGGTGCTAGAGGGCATCAGCAGGAGTTTGCTGGCTGGACCAGACGTCGGGATGTCCCCTCCCACAGCTGCATCCTCCCCAGACAGCGCAGCTGGGGGATGCCAGGGCATGTCTGAGGTCTTTGGGTCCATCCCCTTGCTGCATGGGGACCATGCCTGGGGTTGTCCCCAGGTGGCTGTGAGGATGGATGCCTATCCCTCCTGCACTGGCTGACAGTGGTGTCCGTGGGGCTCAGAGGGACCTGTCCCACTGCTACCATATGGCTCCAGGTGCCACAGACCCACGCTTTGCCAGGCTTTCCCTGCTACAAGGCTGGCACAGAGCATCCTCCTCTCTCTCCCACAAGCCAGGCCTGGCGGCACGGTGATGGGAATAGCCCCAGCCTTGCTTTGCAGATGGGGAAACTGAGGCAAGAGGCAGAAAGGGCGCTGGCAGAAGACCCAGATCTCTGCGTCACCATCCCCATCAACCTGCTGAGAGGGAAACCAAGGCAGGGCCTGACCCCCAGCTCTTTCTCTCCCTCCCAGGCGAGGCCGCCCACGCCAGCATGGCTCTCTACAACAACGGGGCCGACGTGCCTTCCCCCCAGGAAGCCTCCAATGGCTTCTCGCAGCCCAGTGCCTCGGGTACGTGGCACAAGGGCGAGGAGGAGGTGCGTCTGGTGGAGCCCCACCTGGTGAAGAAGGCTCACCGGGAAATCCTGGACCACGAGCGCAAGCGGCGAGTGGAGCTGAAGTGCATGGAGCTGCAGGAGATGATGGAGGAGCAGGGGTGAGTGGCTGGGGATCGGGGCTGGGCTGGAGATGGACCCCATCTCTTGGGATCCTTTTGACCCTCTTGCAACTTGTGAAAGTGAAAAAAACCCAAACCTTGATGTGGCAAATGTCCCCAGTTGGAAGCAAATCCACATTTGGGTGAATTAGGCAGCTTTGGGGTAGACTGGTGGGTTGATTTTTGAAGCTAAATGCCTCCAAGAAACGCAGACCTAGGAGTGCATCCACACACACGCTGGGACCTCAATCCAGCTCCTCCAATTGGGAACTGGGGCTCCCAGCTCTTCATGCTGGGAAAATGGAGGCAGAAAGGAGGCAGCCATCAGCACTGCCCAGCCTGTGCCCCTCATGCCTTGGGTGGGAGATGGTCCTTCTCTGTCTCTAGTGTTGGGGAGATGAAGGAGAGCTGGGGTTTAGTCCCAGGAGAGGCTGTTTTGGTGGTTCAGTTTGTCCTGCTTTCCTTCTCTCCCCCAACTTTTGGGGTGAGAGGATCCCCCCCCATCTTGCCATGCCCCTGGCCGTGCGCCATGAGCTGCTCCACAACCTTTGCTCTGCCCCAGGGAAGCAAAGGGTTCCGAGAGGAGCTGGAGAGCATCCCTGCCTGGGTGGGCAGGAGGGGCTGGGGGGCCAGCGAGGAGACCCCATCCCCACCAGACCCATGGCTGCCCCATAGCTCCGGCACCAGCCAAACAGCCCGATCCCCCTGACAGCTCGCTAAAACCTGATGGATGGAGCAAATTCTTCGGCGCAGGCGGGTGGAGCGGGATTGGTATCAGCTGGGGAGAAGGAGAATGGATTGAGGGAAGGCTTCGCCAAGGCTTTCATTAAGAGCGCAAGCGTGACCTAGAATTAAATTGTCTCACACAGACTGGAATAATGATTGTGCCTAATTTGTCGTTATGGAAATAAATAAGGCTGACCTGGCGCCTTGGGGAGCCCGGAGCCTCCTGTCGGGTTCCTGCACCCTACCAGGGATCTTACTACTACTAGTATCATTACTGCGACGGGTAATAGCAATATTGCAATCGGTATTGTTGTTATTGCTGTAATTGCCTTTGCTATTATTAGGGCTATTAATAACGATGAGGATGGTGATACACCGAAATGATAATATAATTACAGTAATAATCTTGGTCAACCTGGTTAATCCTCCGCCCGCTTTTCCCCTCCGTGCAGGGCCCTCCGGGGAGGGGGGGGGGTTGCACGGGAAGCGCTTTGCACCCCTGAGGTTTCTGCCTGGACTGGGGGCCACATCCCGGCCACGGCCTCGGGGGGGTTGTCACCAAGGGCAGGACCCTCGGGATGAAGGGGTGTGACAGCAGAGGAGGTTTTGTGGGGATTTAAGCTCTCCCTTGTTTCCTTAAATGAGGATGGCTCCTCCTGCCTGCGCTGTACCCGGCTGCTGCTCGCTCCGGGCAGCCTGTGCCGTTATCCCCCGCCTGCAGGCTGGATTTCTGGTCGGGAAAAGAAGCGTCAGCATTTTTTTTTTCCTATCCCATATGCATTCTATGCGTTAAATGCAAAACCAAAATCCCTCCAACGGGGTTATAAGCAGCGCCGGAGGGTGCAGGAGGAAAGGGGCTGGTGGGGTGCTCCTGTCCCTGTCACAGGATGGTGGGAGGGGGGTTCCTCGCCTTGGCCTTGCCCCTTGCAGATTTGCTAACAGCCCAGCCGCCGTGGCCCATCTGTCACCTCCTGTTTGGCCTCGTGTCCCCTCTCCGAGAGCATCGGCCGTGTTGGTAATATGCTGCAGCAAACGCTCGTCTTCTCGGGCAGACATCTTCCTGCTGCCGCCGGCTGGCTGATGGCCATGGGATGGCCGGGGCCGGTGGCTCTGTCCTCCAGGATGGCCACGCTCTGCCTGGCTGGCTGCCCCGCCATCGAGGGTACGGTACAGAGCCACATTTTGGGGTGCTGCCCTTTTTTTCAGGGCCCCCCCATGCCCAGGCAGGGCGCAAGGAGAGGGGAAGCAGCCGGGCTGCCTCCGTGGCTGGTGAGCCACCCTCCTCCTGCGCAAGAGTCCTGGCTGCCTGGGGAATTAATGAGAGCCTTGCAGTGCAAATGAGCTTGTTAATATTGATTTCCCCCTCCTCGCCGTTCCCCTTCGTGGGCACCATAGCGGGGGGGTGGGTGCTGCCACGTGCCCCTCTGCACCCAAGGGCACCCAGGGACACCCGCGGCACTGCGAGAGGTGTCACCATCCCCAGCACAGGTTCTGCCAGGTGCCACGGGGCTCAGCCGGGCTGTGACACCCAGTTTTCTGGGCTCGCTAGTGGCGATGCTGATGGGACACGATGGCGAGGAAGGGCTGTGACAGTCCCTGTAGATGGTGTGGGTGAGGACAGGGCCAAACCCCTTCCCTCCCAGGGTGGCAGCGTGATGGTGACAAGGGGTCCCTCTCCCTTAGCCCTGTCCCCAAGGAGGATGCTGACAGCTCTGCGGGTCCTTCCACTGCATCCCTCCGTTTGGATGGTTTTGGTCCAGGGGGATGCTCGGGTGCCCTTGTGCAGCCATGGGATGTGGCACAGGATCACCCATCCAGGGCTGCCACCCGTCCCTCCCTGGGGACACCTCGGGGACGGCTGGAGTGCCGTGGTTTGCCGCGGCTGTTCTCAGATGCCAGGGACAAAGTGATTAGAGTCTCTCATTAATAACCCTGCAGCGGCCTGAGTCAGCGTTCGGCGTTAGCGCAGAGCTGGCTCGGCTGCCGGCGCCCCGGTGCAGCGCGGGGACGAGTGAGGAAGGCTGATGATGGGATGGAGACACCAGCCATGAACCCCGGCATCACCAGCAGCAATGCTGGCACTGGTGGGGATGTGGATGCTGGGGTTTGGTGGGGACATGGCCCAAAATCTGAGGCAGCGGAGCGGAGATAGCAACATCAAGGTCATCGCCTTTTACCCCTTCCTGATGTCCATTCCTCTGCCAAGCACTGCTGAGAGGGTGGTGGCAGGGGACCAAGCGGAGGGACCTCCTCTCCTCCAGGCCCTGATGACTGTCACCATGCCACCCCTCCTTCTGACTGGCCCCTCTGGCCACATGTTGCTCCCAAAGGTATGAACATCTTCATCAGGTCCCTGGGGAGTGCATGCTCCAGCCGTGGCAGCTCTGACCCTGTCTTTGCCCATCCAGGTACTCCGAAGAGGAGATTCGGCAGAAAGTGGGGACCTTTCGGCAAATGCTGATGGAGAAGGAAGGCGTGCTCACCAGGGAGGACCAGCATGGGCGCCAAATGTAAGTGAGGCAGCTCCCTTCTCTGCGTCCTGCCCATCTCTCATCCCAGAGAGACACTTCCCAGGTTGCTTCCAAGCATTGATGGGTGGGTAGGTGGTTGGATTGATATGGAGAGGGTATATATAAGGATGGTTGGATAGGTGGATGAATACAGAGAAGGTATATGGGGTTGGATGGGTGGATGGATGATTGCTTGGATGATTGGTTGATTTGATGGTTGGTTTGTTGGTTGTTTGGTTGGTCAGTTGGTTGGAGGCAAGGTTTGCCTCTCTGAGGCAGTATCCTACCTCTGGAGAGGTTAGAGGTTATCTTGCTGGTCTTTTGAAGACCTCAGTGTGCTGTACAGAGAGGCCAGCATTGCAATGCTCCTGTCCCAGATGATGAAACCCAAGTGCAGAAGGTGTCGGTGCTTGGCTGACCCCACCAACTGGTGGCAGAGACCAAGCTGCAGGTTTGCTCTGCCTCACCTCTGCCTGCTCCTGCCTCTTTGGGTCACCTCTTCTGCTCTTCCCAGGGCTGAAATCCTCCAGCCCCAGAGCTTCTGCCTCCAGCCTGGCGAGGGCATCGGTTTCCAGTTCTTGCTCTTAACTCCATGATGCAGAGAATTTCACTGAATTTCACTGAATATTTTAGAGTTGGAAGGGACCATAGAGATCATCTAGTCCAACTCCCCTGCCAAAGCAGGACCCCCCAGAGCATGTCAGAGCATGCCACTCAGGACGGCATCCAGGCGGGTCTTGAAAATCTCCAAAGAAGGGGACTCCACAACCTCCCTGGGCAGCCTGTTCCCGGGCTCTGGCACCCTCACCATGAAAAAGTTTTTCCTCATATTCGAGTGGAACCTTTTATGTTCCAACTTGTGCCCACTGCCCCTTGTCCTAGAATAGTCCTCCTATCTCCCAGTGTGAAGCTGGGGTAACTCAGCTAGGCTGGTGATGGCTCCGGCAGGTTGGCTGCTGAAATACTAGTGTTAACAATAATAATCATTAATAATAGTAATAATAATTTCTGTTGCAAGGGGCCCAGGATGGATAGGAGGGCTTGAGACTGCTTCTCACCTGGGTAGACCCAGAGCCTGTGTCTCCATCAGGCTGGTGTGACACCAAGGATCCCCATGGAAGAAGCTTCTCCAAGGAGCTCCTGCCTAGTACCTCTGCTTCCTAATCACTTCCAACACTGCCTGGTCCCTGGGGGCTGCTTCTGCCCAGGGTGGGGGCTTGTGGCTCAGGTTAGGTGTCCACAGCAGCCCAGCTCCTGCTGGGGACGTGCCACTCGCTCCTCCTGCCCCGCGCAGGACTGTCCCCAGCCTCGCGAGGGTCCACCCTGGCTGGATGATGATTTATCTGCGCGATGCTTAATGGCCCAGGCAGCATGGCCAGCCCGGCACGCACCATCCATCAGCCTGGAAACCAGGTCACTTGGGACAGGAATAGATGCTGCAGGTTCACTGAATATTAATGCTTCATTAGGGTCAGGAAATAGGGCGAGGGGGGAGGCAGGGAAGCCTCAGCAGTGAGGAGAGCCTTCCTCCCACCACACCACCAGCACCCCGGGCAGAGAGGGACCCAGCTTGGCTGTGCCCAGCCCAGGATGGGGCTCATGGCCCTGGGGACACACGAAGCATCCAGGGTCTTCCTCCAGGCAGGAAAAAACCAAGGCATGGGGAAAAACAACCTGCCCAGGTCACCCTGGTGTGGAGCATCAAGCCCAAGTGTTAACAAGTGGCCTTTGCCCGTGGGGGCATGAGTCATCTCCAGGGCATCTTCCCGGGCAGGCTCATTAGGATTGGTGCTGTAACGAGCACATCGGAAAGCTGAAGGTGCTTTAAGGTTACCCAGGCAGCCCTAGCTGTCACCTTTGCGGGCTTGCTTTTGAAAAACGAAGGGTAATCATTAAAGATTAGCCCAGGGGCTATAAATAATAATGCTGAGCTGGAAGGAGCAGTCTCAAAGCAAAGGATTGCTCCGGGGAGAGCAAAGCCGGAGGTGCTTGGAGGAGGCTGGTAAGGAACTGGGTCCAAAGGAGGTGGCTCTTCAAGCAGCGGGGACCTGAGCTGCTGAAGTTCCTGCCAGAGGATGTCCTGTGTGTAAAAATGTCTGCACTGGTTGAAGAGGCTGGACAAGGGAGTTGAATAAACTTTAATTAAAGAACCACAGCCCTTGGGGTGGCTGGGAGAGCGCTCAGGAAAACATCTCATGGGCTGGTCCTGCTCCAGCACCTCTCTGGACTTTTACAGCTCAGTCTTTGGCTGCCAGGACTATGAGCCTGAACCAGCTGGTCTCATTTCAAAGCAGATGCGGAAGCTCAGCATCATCTGCAAAACTCCCCTGGGGAAACTGAGGCACCGAGCAGAGCCGTGACCACCTGAGTCCCTGCCTTGCTCTCCGCGCTCTTCCAGCTCCCGTCTCCGTGCGTGCACAGCCCGGTCCCCCAGGAGTAACTGCTTGATGGACAGGCTGGTGGGACTGGAAGGAAACGCGAGTGTGTGCTGGGAGGGGAGGGATAATTGGGGTAGTGCAAGCCCGTCTTGAGCCGCTGAGCACAGCTAATGGGTGAGATGCTGGCAGCCGGCTCTGGCATGGAGCACAGAGAGTTCAACAGGGAATTATCCCTGCTCGCTCCTCTCTTTTCCTCTTTTCTCCCCCTTCCCACGGTTGGGTGGGTGGTTGAAAGGCTGTTCCTGCCCTTGGGGCGCAGCCAAGGCAGGAGTCGCTTGGAGAGGACCCAGAAAGCCATGGCTGTGGCACAGAAGAGAGCCCAAGATCCGCTTGAGCCATCACCCGTGGTCGGGAGGAGGATGCCTCGCTTGTCATTTTGGTCCAAACCAATTGTAATTGGGTTAAACAGCCCAGGGCCTGCCTGTGGCCAGGGATGCCAACATGTGCCTCTCTCGGATCTGCTGTCTGGGACAGGGAGCATCCCTTCTCTTGGCTGGAGGCGCTGGCAGGGCTACCAAGGGACCAGTGCCACAGGGGCTGCTCTTCACCAGCCTCCCCAGCCACACACCTCCGTGCTGGGAAGGGTGGAGGAACCCACACTGGGTTTCTGAGGGCAAATCTCCTTTGGGAAGTGGTGCCCAGGCACGGCCCCATCCATTACGGTTCCCTCCAGGACACCTGGATGGCCCCGTCCCTCCCAGGGTGAGATGTCCTACATCCCCCAAGAACAAACAGGAGGCTCCCAGGAGGGTTTGATGCAGCTCTTGGCACTGATGGCAGAGAAGGTCCAGGGAGGTGGGGAATGGCAGGGGGAGGCTGGTCAGGGACTCCTGGGTCCCTCCTGTCTGCCAGGTCCAGCTGCCAGGCCTCTGCTCGCAGCCCTGGTAGTCAATGGCAACCTCCAACTGGTTTCCATGGCAGCGGGAAAAATTAATGCTGCCGAAGTCACTCAGGAGGCAGAGGAGACACTGATGGCTCCAGGCCTGATGTCCCCCCACCCCACCTCACCTGGGCCAGGGGGGACATCACCCATCACCTGCCCGAAGCTCGGGTGCTGAGCCGGCAGCACGCTGGGGCCGCCGGCCTCAAAGCCCGGATCATCCCAGGCAGCTCCCGCCAGCGGGAGGATAATCCCCCGAATCCCCCGAGCCTCCTGCCAGCTCCTCTCGCCCTAATCCGGCCCCACCGCCTACCTGGGCTGACCCCAGCCCCCCGCTCAGCCCCTTGGGCAATGCCAAAAGGGGCTCCAAATGATGCTGAGCCTGGGGAGATGGTGACCTGAGCCCCAGGGTGTCCCTGAGCCAGCCTGGTGGGGATTTACTGCAAGGACAGGAGCTTCAGAAAGACCCCCACCACGGGGCGTTGCTGCCTGTGGACCTCAAGTGATGTGACCAAGGTCCCCCGGGGATGCTGTGGCGGAGGGGGTGTTCCCCAGCTCCTGGGAGTACCCCGGGCTTTCCCTCAGCAACTCGGGTGGGAGAGGGGGAACGGGGAGCCCCGAATTAATCCTGCGCTTCCTCCTTCGGCAGCGTGATAGAAAACCACCACGGGGCGGACGGGGAGGAGTACGCGGTGGAGTACCCCGACTACGGCGAGGGCTGCCTGCTGCAGTGCGACTGCTCGGCCGAGTGCTACCGTGAGGACGGCGGCCACCGCGAGTATAGGTCGGGCTGGATCCATAGAGGGGGGTCCGGGGAGCGGGTGTGCACAAGGTGGGGGGGGGTCTCCCCATCTGCCAAGTCCCCCCGCTGGGGGACACGGAGGCCAGGAGACACCCCCTTCCCAAGTGGTTGTTCCTTCCCCGCCGTGACCCTGTCTGCTTTCTCCTCGCAGGCTGAAAAGACGCTCGAGCAGCTCCACCTCTCCTCCGCCCAAGAAGAAAAAGAAAAAGAAATCGGGCCACCGCCGGAGCCGGTGAGTCCCCGGCTGTCCCTGCACTGTCCCCTCTCCTGGGAGGGCAGCTCTCCTCCTGGCTCACCCCCTACCCCAGGCTCCCGTGGGGCCACAACCCCCCAACTTCGGGGGTCAGTGCACCCCAAATCGTGCACCTCCAGGAGGTGCAACGTGTCTGCATGCACAGACGGTGCAACACACACACACACAGAGCGCTGTGACACGCCACCAGCCCACCCAACTGCATGCACTGGTGGGATCTTACCCAGTCTGTGCTGGGAAGGAGCTGGCTGCCACAGGGCAGGATTTGGCTCCCCAGAGGGTCTGGCTCTGTCTACCCCTCCCCACTTAGCGCTGGCCACCTGGGCAGGATGCTGTCCCTAATGTCCCTTTCTTCTCTGCCTTCCCCACGGCAGCAAAAAGAGGAAACCTGGCTCGGAGCGCAGGTGAGTGCCCGCCGGGCTGGGTGGGCTGTGGGGTTCCCCACCGGGTGTGCAGGGCCATCGGGCAGGGGCTGGCCTCCACCACCCACTGTCCCCCTCCAAAATCCCAGCAGGAACTGGCCACGCCGTCTCCTGCTGGAGGCTGTGGAGCCCACGAGGTGGCAATGGGACACAGTGGGATTTGGAAGCTCCAGCACCAAAGACGGATGGAGCCCTTCTGCCAAAAGCCCCTTTTTGTCCCCCCACCCCAAATTCCCCCAGGAAATAATGTCCACGCAATGTCCGTGCGTCCCAGGGGTGGTCCAGGGAAAGTGGGGTGCTGGGGGGTGGTGGGATGGGGCTCTCCTGGGCCATGCGATGGGGCTGGAGGCTCCCTTGCTCCCCCTTCAAGGACACCACCTTCCCCCCCCCAGCTGCGACAGCTCTTCACCCATCCGCAAGGAGAAGAAAAAGAAGACTGGAAAGAAACACAGACGCGACAGGTAGGATGGACACCATGTCAAATTGGGGACAGCGGGGCTGTGTGGGGACAGTGGGGCAGGTTGGTGGCTGCCCAGGCCCTAGGGCTGGGGTGGGATGGAGTCGTGGATAGGGATGGTTGCTGATGGTTCTTCACGGGTCATCACCTGCTCACAGCAGACGTCACCTGCCTCATCCAGCAGCACATCTCAGGGCCACCCCCCTGCCCTTGTCCCCATCCCCTGGAGCTGCCTGGCCTTTGTTCCCTGCCTGGCCAGCTCAGCGTGTCTCCTTCAGCTCTGCCTCCTCTTCCTCCCTCAGGTCTGAGTCGGGGTCACGGAAGAAGAGAAGACACAGGTGAGAGTGACGGCTGCCGGGAGCCATCCCACTGCCACCAGCACTGGCTGCAAGCTTCCCCCATCGGGGACCCCCTGTCCCCTGCCCTCCCACTGTCCCCATCCCCTCTGCCCACGGGGAAGGACCCATTGGGCACAGTGGGTACGAGCCCCCCCTCGGGTGCTGCCCCACTCCCACCTCTGCAGCCCGTGGCTCTTCCCGCAGGTCCCGAAGCCCCAAGAACAAACGGAAAGAGAAAAACAAAGAGCGCAAGAGGTGAGGGGCTGGGGTGGCGGGGGGAGCGGGGCAGCGTACCCTCCTACTTGCCCCCCCTGCGGCGGCTCAGCCTGCCCCTCGGCCCCCCCGGCCACCCTCTCTGCAGGTCCCGCAGCGAGTCCCCAGCCTGGCGGTCCCACCGGCGCAGCTCCTGCAGCTCCCACAGCGCCTCACTCTCCTCCGACGACAGCGGCTCCAAATCCCCCGGCAGGTAGGAGCAGCCCGGGACCCCCACTCCTACCACCAGTGGTCCCCCCAGCCTCTGTTTTGGGGGGGGTCAGGGACAAGTGGAAGAGGTGTCCCCATGTTGGGGACCCTTTGGGGGATGGAGGGCAAGGAGGAAGGTGGCAGTGGTATCCCAAGGATCCCTGATGGGATGGAGGGCAGGGAGATGGGTGGCAGAGGTGTCCCCGGGATGGGGACCCTGATGGGATGGAGGGTGGTGGGGCAGGTGGCAGAGGTGTCCTCGTGATGGGGACCCTGATGTCTATGAGATGGGGACCCTCGGAGGGATGAAGGGGAGCAGGACGGTGCTGTAGCATCTTGGGGGAGTTGGGAACGTGACGCCTGGCCAGGCTTTCAATTTTTAACTAGAGAAAGCAGAAAACACCAATTATCACCCCATTTCTTGCATCGGCAAAGCCTGCCCCGCCATCCCAGCCGGGGTTCATGGCCGGCAGTCCTGCCGGAGCCTGGTGAAGGGCGATGCCGTGCCGGGACTGGGGTGTGGGGTGGGATGCTGGTGTCTCACGGTGCGGTGCCCCGCAGGCTAAGCCCCAAGCGCCGGCAGGATGTCCCCAAGGGCAGCAGCGCCCGCTCCAGCCGCAGCCCGTCCTCCCCCTCGCCGCGCCGCTCGGCCTCGCCGCACCAGAACGGGCACAAGGGCAGCGCCCAGAACGGCCGCCACAGCCACGGCGCCCCGCTCCCGGAGCCCTCGGATGTACGTAGGCTTTTCTTGGATCACCGTTCACTTCCCTCTTCTCCTCCCTCTGCAGGATACCCCCCCATCACCCCGGCTCTCCTCTCCCCCTCCTTTCCCCAGCTCTCTCGGCTCCCCCCATGCCCAACCGGGGCACACGGGGGAGATGTGGGGTGCAGGCTGAACACCCCCCCCCTCACCCCAGCACCCATCAACCTTCCGCTGGGTGCACGGTCTCTCTGGGGGAGCCAGCCCATCACCTTGGGGCAGGTATCGGGGTGGCCAACAGGTCATCCCTCCCCCAAAGCCACACATTGCTCTGTGGATGTCACCCCCCCAGAGGGGAGGGGGGGTTTGGCAGGCCAGCGTCACCTGCCAGTGTCACCACCGGGCTCAGCACCTCCCTGGGAGTGGTTTGAGCCCAGACAGGCAAGAAATGGGTAAAGCTGGGGGATTCTCATTTCCCCGCCAGCCCCAACCCTCCCCAGCGCCAAGGTACCAATACCAGTGCTGGGGAACCCAGCACCCAGTCTGGGGACTGGTGTTAGGGCAGGCTGGGGTTCGGAGGGGGTTTGATGCTGGGTGCTCAGACTTTAGGAACACAGTGTCCCCGTGGCGAGTGACATTGGCGCTAAGTGTCCCCGGTCCCCGGGGATCCTGGTGAAGCCTGGGGGGCTGCTCCCACAATGAGTGGGGCAAAGCCATAACCCAGCGAGACCAGGGGGCCAGTCCCAGTTTAACCAGTGCTGGGGTGGTGAGGAGCCAGCAGGGGGGCTGGAGGCAGGGCTGAGCGAAGGCAGTGTGCTGGGCGACCCCACTAATGGGGGGGCCACACAGGTCCCCGCTCGCCCCGGGGGGGCTTTATTCCCACAGACGAGGTGCTGCGGGGATGCTCCCACGCTGGCAGCACCCAACACCGACACCCCAACGCCTGTGGGGTCAGGGGCACCCTGGAAAACGGGGCCAGGAGCCCCCCACCCTATATTCACATCCCCTTCGCCCTCCCCAGCCCAGCGCCCCCCAGCAGCACCCAGCACCCTGCCCGCCTCTCGGGGGCACCTCTCTGCTTT
>VXAK01002013.1:121035-142203 GCA_013399435.1 Arenaria interpres
TTTTTTTTTTATTTAAGTGGCATTTTAAGTTTAAACACTTCCCCCTTTGTCTAATTAAGTTCTTAAACCTTTTGCTGTGGACTTAAAATAGTTGAAACAGCCGCTAGCCAAGCACCTGTTAAGCTGTTGACCAACAAACTAGAGCAGCTTTGATGTTCCTCGGGCGGGCGGTCTTCTTGCCTTGGGCGACACAGAATAGCTAAAGCCAGTCCACAGGCGAGGACTGATCAGGAAGGCAAGCCAAAAGAACTAGCAAAAGAAAAAAAAACAAACAACAAAACAACAAAACAGACAATCAAAGGCTTGATGTCATATGGCTGTAATGTAGAAATACTGTAAACTGCAATTTAGTGTTAATACTGTAAGCTACCCTAATAAATATCTTCATAAACAAACAAACAAAAGAGATTGGATGGCCTAAATCCTGGGGCTTTGCAAGCCCCAAATTCTTTAGGTTTTGTTTTTGTTTTTTTGTTTTTTTAAATTCCTTCTCAATTTGGGGATTTGAAGCTACGCCCTGCCAGGCAGAGCGCTGCAGAGAGACGCCCCGCGAGGTGGTACGGACACACGGCACTTGGACTGAAGAAACAAACGCACAAAGCCTTACTGGAACCACAGAACTCCCTTTTTTTTTTTTTTTNCGGTTTTCTCCTGACTGCGCAGCTTTAGGTGAAAAGCCACGTGGCAGAGCACTCCGCGAGCCGGAGAACAGCAGTGAACTTCCAACAACGATGTAAAAAGGAGAATTAAAAAGAAAGTTACTCGAAATGGGGTAAACATTACCTGCTAAGCAACTCAGATGCCCCATCTCCCACCCCCAGCCAGATCAGACCGACTCGGAAAAGATTTTGCTAAGAAGAGAACTAAGTTCCTGGGCTCCCGATGGTGGATAAGAAAATGTCTATGATTGTAGCTCTTCCCTTGAGGATTTCTCTACCAAATTAGTTTCTAAGCTCCTGAAGTTCACTCATTACACCACAAGCTTCCCCAGGAGAAAGGAAAACGCACCCGGCCTCCCTGGTGACAAACAAGGGAGCCTGAGTGCCAGAGATCTGCTGACAAACCTCATGGTACAGTGGGAGAAAGTCAGGCAGAGTGAAATGGCAGTGCAATCCCTGAGGAAGCAGCTGTGGCACCTTAAATCAGGATGGTCTTTTGAAATACCAAACACAGTACATGACATACAGACCTGAATGCTCTTTTTTTTTATTATTTTTTTTTTTATTATTATTTTTTTTTTATTTAAGTGGCATTTTAAGTTTAAACACTTCCCCCTTTGTCTAATTAAGTTCTTAAACCTTTTGCTGTGGACTTAAAATAGTTGAAACAGCCGCTAGCAAAGCACCTGTTAAGCTGTTGACCAACAAACTAGAGCAGCTTTGATGTTCCTCGGGCGGGCGGTCTTCTTGCCTTGGGCGACACAGAATAGCTAAAGCCAGTCCACAGGCGAGGACTGATCAGGAAGGCAAGCCAAAAGAACTAGCAAAAGAAAAAAAAACAAACAACAAAACAACAAAACAGACAATCAAAGGCTTGATGTCATATGGCTGTAATGTAGAAATACTGTAAACTGCAATTTAGTGTTAATACTGTAAGCTACCCTAATAAATATCTTCATAAACAAACAAACAAAAGAGATTGGATGGCCTAAATCCTGGGGCTTTGCAAGCCCCAAATTCTTTAGGTTTTGTTTTTGTTTTTTTGTTTTTTTAAATTCCTTCTCAATTTGGGGATTTGAAGCTACGCCCTGCCAGGCAGAGCGCTGCAGAGAGACGCCCCGCGAGGTGGTACGGACACACGGCCCTTGGACTGAAAAAACAAACGCACAAAGCCTTACTGGAACCACAGAACTCCCTTTTTTTTTTTTTTTTGTTTTGTTTTGCGTTGCTTTCCTTAAAAACGAGGGCCATTCCATCCACGCGAATTCGTCTTAAAACCCTTTTTATTTCTAGCGATAAAGTTAAATTAAAGACAGCTCCACTTGTATTAATAATCTACAGAACAGTCCATATGCCAGTGAGGCTGCTATTCCATACCAGCACAGCCAGCCTGACTTCCACTAGTGGTGTTTTGGCAAAAATGTCAACGAGGCAATCAAAGACAGGTTGTGGGGGGCCTCCCTGGGAAGGTGTCCCCTCCCTTTCCCTCCCCCACCCCTGACCCCCCCCCCCCCTCGTGGGAAAAAAATAAAGACTGCAGTAGTTAGCATCAGCGTGCGGCTGCCAGTCCATCGGGGGGGGTCTAGTTGTTGCCTTCTCCGCCGTCGTCGTCTTGCTGATCGCTCGTCCAGAGCGTTAGGTTGTCGCGGAGGAGCTGCATGATGAGCGTTGAGTCCTTGTAGGAGTCCTCGTTGAGGGTGTCCAGCTCGGCAATGGCGTCGTCGAAGGCCGTCTTGGCCAGGTGGCAGGCCTGCTCCGGCGCGTTCTGGATCTCGTAGTAGAAAACCGAGTAGTTAAGGGCCAGCCCCAGCCGGATGGGATGGGTGGGCTGCATGTGCTCCTTGCTGATCTCATGGGCTTCGCTATAGGCTTTCTCCGAAGACTCCACCACGGTCGCCCTCTTCTCACCGGTGGCCACTTCGGCCAGGTAGCGGTAATAGTCCCCTTTCATCTTCAGGTAGAAGACTTTGCTCTCGTACTGCGTCTCGCTGCAGTTCTTGATCAGGTAGTTGTCCAGCAGGCTCAGCACATCCTGGCACACCGCTTCCAACTCCTTCTCGATCTTCTCACGGTAGGCCCGGACCATTTCGATCTTCTTCTCGTTTCCATCAGCAGAGGTCTTCTGCTCGATGCTGCTAATTACTCGCCAAGAGGAACGCCGTGCCCCCACCACGTTTTTGTAGGCAACGGACAGCAGGTTCCTCTCTTCGTTGGACAGAGGCTCGTTCAGCTCTGTGACCTGCATTTAGAGAGGGAGAGAGAAGAGAGAGACTTGGGTTAAGCCCCAGTCACTTCATGTTCCCATCACGCATTTAGATGTTCCCTTGCATCTCTAGGGAGAGGCAGAAGGCAGCCGGCTCATAAATCATCTGGAATCCACGCTCATCCCAGAGGGAGCCAGCTGGGAAATCACACTGCGGTCCGGTCCCCCAGCAAAAGGGGGAGGTTGGGTTTTATGTGAGGCATTCTCCATCTCTTAGAAGATCCGCGTTCTCCAGAATAAGGAAAAATTCTCTTTTAGGAAAGAGATGGCTTTCACCTGTGTGGTGAGAGTCAGACTTCACGACACAGGCAAGAAGGACAGTCAAAGCAAAAGGGTGGAGACAGTCTAAGGTTACGAGCCGATCGCATGGATTAACAATACCATGGCTACAGGGGGGGTCATCTTTTCCGTTTCCCACAAGCACAGGCCATGCTTCCGAGATGCCTAAAGAACACGTTAGATGTTAAAATTACAGCCGCCTAAGGCATCTGCACAGATAAGTACTTAGAAGCTCACATGGTAGAAAGAGTATGTTCTTCCCACACAGGATTCCCTTCACGGAGGATAGCAGTGTTAATGCACAGCACCGCTTCCACCTGCCTCACGCGCCGCGACAAGAGGGGGATTAAGGAGACGAGGGAGGACGGAGCCGTTCCACAAGCGGGCTGCCAAACGCCGCCTTGGCCGGTTTAGCTACTGGGAGGCGTCACATTTGATATCGCAATAATCTCATCCCAGCGCCCGCGACCCCCTGGCTGCACCTCTGGCAATGGCGAGGCAGCCGGGCAACTGCCCTGCCTTGGGGACAGTGGGTCACTTGAAGGGCTCACACCCCACTTCGTGGGACTCCACGCTGTGCCCCGTACGGGGGTCTCTGTGCCCCTGCAGCGGGTGCAGCAGCCCAGGACGCTGCTCCACAGCCCCTCAGCCGGGGTGGTTACAGCTGCCAAGTGGCACTTTGAGCCTGGATATTGCTGTTGTCCCCTTCCCCTGGGGGTCTCACTGCCCCACCGCCCGCACACCCCCAGTTTGGCCATGTGGGAAGGGGGCCGGCAGAGCAGGAACCTGCCAGCCTCCTCTCGGCAGCCACCGCTCGCAAGGATTAGGTAATGGTTTGGATGTGAAAGGCTTCTGCAAATACTGAGTCATTTTCACAAGGGTTTGCAAGGACGAGGTTTGTTCTGGGCCTTGATAACCACGTTTATGGTGGTGATCAGGAGGGCAAGGGCTCATGCTGGAAAGTGTAGGATGATCCAGCCCAGGACCTCATTTGAGTGGCCCGGAATGACTCACCCTCGCTTATTGACCTGCTCATACCAGTAACATCCACCCCTGCCCGCAGATCTCCTCAAATCAGGCTCTGGCTGATGTTTTCTTCCAAAACCAAGGGACACCTAAGCCTCAATTCCCCCTGCAGCAAGCAGAGCCCTCTGGTCTCTGATCCGGACCCCTCTACTCCTTTCCTTAAGGAACAAGGAGAGGCAGCAAGAAGAGCCTCCATCCCCAGTGTTGTGCAGACCCCTGCTGCTCCACCAGATGCTCTACAGCCCGGCAGGGGAAGCAGCAAACAGCCCACCCCCATGCAGAAGGTGGTCTTACTGGGCAAACCAGCACAATCACCTTCTGTGTCAAGGGTAAAATATGGGCGAGGGACCGGGGAAATGGGCGTCACGTTAAAAGAGGGCAGAATCTCCTGTGACTATCAGCAGTTGCCACCGATACAGGGCAAGGTCCACGGGGCAGCCTGCCAAGGTAGCTCCCAGCTTTCCCGCCCCAGGCCATCCAGGAGAGTAACCCACATCCCCCCCTCTCCCAGCCAGGCTAAGGGTGGCCGTTTAACCACAAGCCCTGGGTTGTGTGTGATATCCCGCTTCCCGCAGAGGGGCTGAACAGAGGCTCAGCCCTGCAATGTGCTAAAATAGCCCTGGCAAGGCATATACACAGGCCACCCTGTGCTATCAGTTCAGAGGTCTCCAGTTGCCTGTATTTTTACAGGGCTTACCAACTTTGAGATGACTCCATTTATTCTTCCCTCTTGAGTGACACCTGCACACACATAAATTAAAGATACTGTGAGGTCAAAGCCATCTGGAGCACAATGAAGGTGTCCCCCTGCCCTAGAGCCTATGTCTGTCCTTGGAGATATTGGAAACTCGATCGGGTTACTCAGGGTATTGTCTCATCTAAATTACCCTGGTTTGAGTAAGGGAATTGGGACTAGAAACATCCAGAAGTCCCAGCCTGGCTTATTCTCATACCTTCCAGCTGTAAGTGGAATGTCTGCCATCGACAAGAGACTCGCCGAGTCCAACAGTTTTCCCATCCTGACACTGGTTATGAAGGTTGATAACCACAGGAGGTCTTGTTTTTAGGGAAAGGCTCTCTGAGCCGAGATACCAGTTTTAAGCGTGGACCAAGCAGGTGACTTTAAAGCTGTCCCACAGCCAAGTCTGCAGATATTAATCACCACACCAAGAAGTAGGTTTACCTCCTCTCACCAGAAGAGTCTTGCTGGAGGACAGATTTATTAAAACTACAGGGAGTTTCGTAGGATTAGCTTTGCCATAAACATTTTAAATTCGAAGCTATTAAGGATTACGGAAGAAAGTTGCCTGTCAAAATCCTTTCAACAAACTGGCTGACAGATGGAAGGTACACCTGTGGAGAAAGCAAGATTCCTCCGGGGAGCTGGCGGGGAACTTATCAAAGCAGAAAGGGAGCCTCAATTAAGCATGTAACTCCTTTCTAGCAGTACCCAGGCTCCCAGTAAGGTAGAGCGCTGCAGAGATGCACTGCAGAGAAATGCAGAGGTGTGACACGGCTGGAGACAAGGACCACATCCCCCAGCACCAGGAGCAGGGAGGGGAGAGGCTGCAATCCACAAATAATTCAGTTTGCACCGGAACCGAGAAAGGAAGAAAAGAAAACCATCTGGCACTTGCATTCGCAGCAGGAAGAAAATGCAAGCTGCCCAGGACACTAGATGTGGGACGGTAAGGGTACGCTTAGCTGCCTTAATCAGTCACTGGAAGGGGGAAAAGACATATCCCAGGTTAAGCTGCCTTCGAGAACTGCCATCATCCCGGCCCCTTGATCTGCCAGAACCTGCCTGCCACGTCTCAGTGCCACAGCTAAGCCACTGCTGCCCGCCTGCCTGCCCCACCGCACTGCCCCAGGGTGAGCTGATGTCTCTGCACCATCTGCCACGGTACACATGGCACCTCCAGCACGGGACTGCACAGTCACCATCACCTTGCTTTTTGCCAGTAACACTGTACGGGTGAACATCTCCAGCAGAAGGCCACCTAGAAGCCACTGCAGCAACCCGTCAAGCAGACGAGGGTCTGTGCCTTCGCTGTAAGCCTCTTCCGGCCAACCAACTGCTGGATTTTCCCTTACACTGCAGGATACCAACACAAAGCAAGTTCAATCAAGCTGGAGGCTGAACAGCAAGCTCTGATATACTTAATTTATAGCATTACATTGAACGCCTCTGATGTAACATCAATAAGGCAATACTCTGCATCAGGCATGGATTAGATCGCAGTGGTCACATTAAAAGCCCTTTTGGAGAATTTTTGCTAATGTTTTTTTCCAGCACCCAGATTAATATTGCGAGAACCTCCCCCTTCTTAACTCAGATCCTGGAAGGGTCTCACCTCCCTTAAGAAGGACAGCACCTCGATGCGCGTTATGTCCCCTCATGCCATTCCCAGCGCTAGTACATGGAGTTAGAGACTTCAAATATCCAAAGACATCTCAGTTTGAGCTTGAAAGGGCTCGGCAGGAACACAAAGCCATCAGCCTCTGCCTGGAAGCCTACCTACTCTCTGGAAAGCTCAGTCATTCTGAAGTTTTACTTCCCTGCTTGGCCACAGAGAAAAGCGGAATTTGGACTGCAAGTCTCAGTGACAGTCAAGCCTCTCGTTTCACCCTGGTGGCTCCTGTAGATCAGCGGGCAGGGGGGGCGGAGATGCACGCAACTGAAATGGAGTCAAGCATTGCATGTGGCACAAGAAGCCAAATGCAAAGAGCTAGTCCACACGCTCACATAGCTGGAAACTTGATATATACAAGTCTTCTAGCTATTCTAGAGTAAAAAAAAAAAGCCTTTTTCACCTTCCTTTCTGCTTCTTCGCCCCAAACAAGCCCAGCCTGGAAGCCCACTGGCTCGCTCTTTATGCGGAGCAGCAGGAAACCTCAGCTGCGGTGCCTCTCGTTTCCCAATTAGTCTGCAGGCAATGGTCACACTCACAAGAGCTTCCCCCATGCTCTGTCACAGCACGTGGCACACGTGCCAGGAGCCAGATCCTTCGCACGCTGCAGGCAGCCCTGTGCTCGGCAGAAGCCCTGCCTAGGGCAGGAGCAGAGGAGAAGACACTGAGCCAGGGAGTGCAGGTCTACACCAGGCTCAGCGTGGAGCGGTCTATGCTGGACAGGCTTTGGCTTGGAGGCACGCTGCATCACCAAGCTTGAGGACGCTGCCAAATTCCAGTCTCACCAGTTCCTGCAGCCTTTGAGGGTGCAGAGTCCGCACCACCAAGACTCAAGTGCCCTAAAAGCTACAGGGATAGTCCAACAGTTCCCATCGGACAAAAACTACGGGAAGTTTAGGGTTTCTACTGCCTGAGAGGCCAGAGGTTTGTACAAATCAAACCCCTCTGATTTGCAACAAAGGTCTCTGGAGGCAGCATGATCTGGGAGAAGGTTCTCCCAGTTTCTGTGCTCCAGCCGTGAGCTCTGACTCAGTGCTGTGTCCAAAACCTGGCAGGCTCCCAGCCTGCCCAAGTATCGCATTGCAGCCAGGGCACAGTTCAGCCTCACACAGAGAAGCCAGGCAGCAAACCTTCACCTGCCCCTCATGTCAAACTCCATGGTCTCCAAAAGCCCAAGGGCTGGTCCTACTGCACCCTCTTTCCAGAAGCAACCTAATTAGCAGGCTTTTTTTTGAGACACACAGGGGAGGTTTGCTCCCAGCCAGCAGGTTAGTTTGCCTATGGGGCTTATTCCAAGACTCTTATCCTCCACTTCTCACCTTGCATCAGTAGGTCTGAAGTAATAATTTCTCAGTACATCATGAAATAATCATTTTGGAGGACCCTTCAGTAGCTGCAATGGAGATCCATCACAGGTTTTAGTTTTACCTGTTTATCCTTATACACATGGATTTTCACTTCGTTTTATAACTAAGTGCCCACCCATTTATGGTTCCTACCAAGCTTTGATGTCTTATCTCAAAGCATACAGCACAGCAAGCTGAGCAGACCCAGAGATTCTTCCCTGAGAACTACCATCAACATCTGAAAGTTTAATCCATGTTATAAGCCTCAACACTCTTGCTTTTCTGATTGCCTAAAAGAGACACCCAGTTCCTGAAGACATTAGACGTCTACTAAAGAGCCAACCTTTCCTGGAGATAGAAAACCATGAGATCCTTAAACTGTCCACTGAGAACAGCTTTTGAACACCACCAGACCTCCTCTTGCACCAGGATACACAACAGCCAGCCATCTCCTCCTCAGCACTGGTGTTCCCTCTGTTCTATCTACAGCTTCTGCACCATGTAATTAAGTATGTTATCTCTCGACAGAAACCCTGGCAATTGCCTTGTTTTCCTTCACATGCAGCTTGTTAGTCACACTGAGGTCTGGCCCAAAGGTCCCCTTTTCTGTTTCATTTTTTAAAAGGCAAATGTGCTTTTGAAAGAACGTTCTGGCCAGAAATCCCACCACTGAAATTCTTACTTGGTCTGAAGCCACCAGCAAAGGGAGCAACCAGCACAACATGACTTCAGGCTCAAGCTGCTGATAAATGCTCAGGACTACCTACAGCCATCTCACCTTCCCCCCTCTGTCTCATGATGGGACCCCACCATCTCTTTGCAAACATCAGACCACTTTCAGCAGTCCAAGTGCTGTCATTTTGGAAGGGACAGGCCAGAGAGACCACCTGTTTTTTCTGTCCCCATCTCACTCTACATCTAGCTTCTAAAGAAATAGCTGCCCTCAAGCACATTAAATTGTCACCATGACCCAGTGGCTTGATTAGTCATGACTAGATGTTGCACAACCTAGTCAAGAACAGCCTCTCCTTGCGTGTTCCAGAGCGAGCCGTCCTATGACACCACCACAGCCGTCGGAAAGATGCTTTTCTTAAACACTGTCCTACTTCAACACAAAGTAGGCGTGTGTTAAACTAGACCTAAATGTAAAAATCTTACCAGATTTCACTGGTTCAGGTCTTTTTTTCCCCCTGTACTTTAGCCTTCTCCCCCATGTCACACTTCCAAAATGGAAGTCACACCATAATTACATCTCTCCGTGCCAAGCCCCTCCGCCATCCTCTCAGCTCATGTTTTATCTCAGTGTGACTAGGGGGAATTTTCAGCTGCCGGTCCAGCCCTTCCTCTCATCTCAGAGAAGACCAGAAAAGCATCAGCAGGCTGTGGGCAGAAGTTAGTTCCCCACTGCTGTCTCCTTTGCCTGTTTCAGTATGAATAATGGCATTCTCGTTCCTGTTTTTAAGCTGGAGGGGCCAGCTCTCATGGTAGGAGAGCAGCTGAAGGCACATGGGATGGTTCTGCCATTACGTTTCAAATTGCTCGGAGTGCATCAAGGGCCAGTGTCTGCAAAGGAAGATTGTTTATGGCTTGCAGCATAACTGGATCTCAGAGGCTACTTAGGCACTGATCAGGATTTCTGCATGCTCCTACAGCCAACAGCAGCTTTCATCCCACTCCGCAGCCTTTATTATTTAAGGCGACTTTGAACCACCCGAGACAAAGTCCTCAAATTGGAAGGGAGACATAAAAACCAAGACTTAATTTATTTCATTGCCCTCTGTAGCTTAACAGCTACTTAAGCCAAAGTGAATTTTATCGTGCCACACACAGGTTTGATCAGTCCTTGGAGCCCGCAGATCTCACTCTCGTTTCAGTCTGGCTCTGGTGGATTTCAGCTAAAGAAAAAGTAAGTTTCAGCTGCTTGGGTCATTCCCGCATGTAAAAGGGAGCCAAAGCGAGAAAGCCATCAGTAACAGCAAAGCTCCAAGTTGTTTCTATTCTGCATTTGGTAGCAGCATCTCATCCTCCACCCCTTATCTGCAGTGCTGCAGTCGCAGCGTTGGGTCTAACGGTTCAAGTTTTCCCTGCTGCAGAACACCTGGGTGCCACCGATTCGCTTCACCGGCTTCTTCTGCAGCTTTTGAGATAAGGCCAGCACAAGGGAACATCCACGTGCCTTCCGGGCACGTTACTGGACCTTGCAATCCGCCATGGCTACGGAGTTGCCAGAGGGCAGCCCAGATACATAGCAACAACCAGCTGGAAGGAACAATCCCAGCATGGACATCGTGTATGTTCTTCAGGGGCATCAGCGCAGAGCTACAAACCATCTCTGAATTAGACTGCACAGCCTTGTAGCACAGAGCTGCTCCTACAGTCAGTATCTGCTTTTTGAGCCATTAAGGAATTAAAGCCGAAGTTGTTCTCGTCTTCCTTATTAACACCCTGATTCTCGTTAGCCTTGCCAAAAGGCAGGCTATTAAAGGAGATGAAAACCGGTTGTAGGACAACTTGTTTCGCTGCCTTGCTGCCATTAGCCGCTTCGCACCTATTAAAAACTCTTGGGAAAAACAATCAATCTCCGTTGGTCTGGTGCCTTCCTGCCACCAGATGGAGAAAGCAGCAAGTCGAACCACATCAGTCCCAGCATTTAAGAGGACTGTCGCTCAGGGCTCATCACACCGTCTCTGGCAGATGGGGTACCAGCACCTTTTGCCTGCTAACTACAACACAACAGAAGGGACGTCAAGCTATCCATTCCCCAAGATATGGCAGGCTGGCAAGCATCATCTGCCCGATTTTGCGTTTCTGCAAGCACTTTAGCAGGAGCCCAAGATCACCACCAACCCTCTCCGTTGGTTAACAGCCCAGGAAGCTCTCCTGCCTTGGATTATTCAGTCTGTTCCTTGCTGATCTGCCTTTTCTCCAAGCTTTCTGCAAAGTGCATGGAAGACCAGTCCCACAGCGTGCCACTGCTGTGGGAGCTCAGACGTGCTCTTGGAGCACACCAGAAGTTTTAGGAGCTCAGAGTAGACCCTTTTGAAAGAAGAACGACAATTCAGTGACTTCTACAGGCTCTTCTGGGCTGCATTAAACTTCTCTGGATGCAAGTTGAAAAGCTCTTGAAGAGTAACTGCAGCTCTTTCCTCAACAGCATTTCTGTACAAGTTTAAAAACTTGATTTTTTTTTTTTTCCATTCAAGCATTATTCTTCTTCAGAAGAGTCCATCCACTCGCAGGCTTTTTAGCTGAACCGGCCATCCATGGGATGACCACTAGTCATTTCCAGAGTCTTAAGACTTGGTCAGCATAGGGGAAGGCTGACTTTTCCTCCACCTTTCCCCCCAATTTATTGGGGGAAAACCAAGGCAGACAGCCTTCAGGGACTCCAGCACATAAGCAGGGATACACTAGATAAATTCATCAAGTTTCATGCGGGAAGGGTGTTTAGTGCTGCCGGGAGCATTAGCTGCTTAAAGACTTACCTCACAGCTTCTAAGAGTACTAATCTGGCTCAGATATTAGTGCTTCCCCACTCACCTCCAGCCCCACTGCCAGGCACCCGGCCACCAGATCATCAAATCCCCCCTGTAGCTTCAAGTGCCAGGCCAACACGAGATGCTTGTCCTTAATCAGGGGCTCAAAAACATGACAGCGTTACGCTTCACCCATGACCTCTATTGAGTTGAACCAAGTAGAGAGAGGAGAGATGACGTACCATGGGCAGGACACCCCCAGAAAGGTTGAGAACAAGTTCTGGCTGCTGAGCCAGCCTGATCCCAAGTCTGCCAGAGCAGGATGAACTGGGCAGCTCTTGGCTGCTTCCATGGCTTTCTCCTGCATGGAAGAACCATTGCAAGCTGCTGCTCCAGCAGGATGAAATGGGAGAAGCTGCAACCATGCAAAAAAACTCCCTGCAGCCAGTACAGAAGTTTTTAACCGCTTCATGTCAACACCCTTAAGGTTTTGGGAAAGCCTGCTCGTCACACACCAAGGCAAGGATCTGGAAATACAAAAAAAAGCCAACAAGAGTTTTGCTCTAGGTCTTTTGGTCTGCAGAACCAGCAGTTCCTTGCAGTGTCTGAAACGTGTTTTACCAGATTAAATGAGAGACTTTCCAGAACACCCAGGTGGACTCCAGCATGCCAGCTCCACCATAGGTTTAATTTCTGCATCACTGAGTAAGGTGATTATCCCTCCAGATGTACTTTACCCTCCCACCGCTTCAGGGATTTCAGGCTTGATCTTACACACCTCTAGCAAAGACAATTTTATTTAATTCCTTAAATGAACTTGCAGAACAGAAATTCAAGTTTTTGCTCTGGCAACTTTCTGGAGCACAGCAGCTAATTTTAAATTACAAGGAGGGTCACTTTACTGTTCTAGCTCTGGATTTAAGTACCCTCGCCTGGCTCCAGCTATCTCTTCCCAGTCCTCTTTTGAAGCCCAGGGGACTGCTACCACAGATTTGATCTCAGTTCGTCATAGGTGACAGAGCCCCTCAGGCGCTGACGTCTTGACACTACCAAATGCAGGAAGCCACGCTCCAAACGTCAAGGTAATGAAATATTCATCCCACGTAACAAAGCCCAACAGCATAAACAGGCAAAGCTCCAACGCCTTCCTCAGCTGGGTGTAAATCAAAGGCTGTTAATCTTCCCCAAGTTCTCTTTCGCTGCTGAATACTAAGCATTAGTCTTTTACAAGTGCAGATCTCCTACAGCAGTTCTCGAGTGTATCTGTTAGCGTACAGCACAGCAACAGCTTCTCCAACTACTATTAATAAACTTCATGCTGCAGAACACCACAACTGTCCAAACAGCGTGTCCATCAGCAGCCTCGTTAACGCTGAAGCTGAGACTTCTCGCCGGTATTTTTCTAGAGCCTTTGCTGAAACCATCTTAGAGAGGAATCAGAAGCAAACTGACATGCCAAGTAGCTTTGCCTGGTACGTAAGCAAAGATCCATCCCGAGCCAGCCAACGCATCCAGTAAGATCAGAGGGAATTTGCAAACAATTAAGGAATGTTTTGTACTGCGAGTCCCTGCAGACTTGCCTTCATCCAAGTGCAGCTGCCTCAAACACCCATAGACTGACTCAATTCTAACATCTCCTTTACAGAAGAAAAACATTAAGTACTCTAATCCCTAATCTGGGGATCACTTTAAGGGAATCTCATGCCATCATCAGCGACATGTTCTCTCGTTACTCTCCTACTGCTGTTAACTAATGCACTGCCCTTGGTCATTAGATTACAAGTTTGGGGCCAAAAATCAGATTTAATACCTAACTGAGCATGTGCTGGGTCATTCCTGAGATATGACTAAATCTGGGTTAGCACAGAAAAACCTGAGACTGGGGGAAGTTTGTACTTAACCAGGCAGAACAAAGGCTTTTGTTTCACCAGCTACGCAAAGGCACTGCTTTTGAGCCGCAGTCTCGGTGTTTCCTGCAGCCCAAAGATTGCTGCTTCATCATTTCACCTCCGTTTTCCAGAATTTACCATTTCTGTGCGTTTCCAGACTCCACCAAGCAAACTGCCACTGCAACCTGGGTGAGATGCCTGGGTGAACATCAAACCCAGCACCCCACCAGCCCCAGTAACTCCAGCCCACCAGAGGGGCTGGAGAGACATGGCAGCTCGGGCTCACTGTCATTGTGCACCGGGAGAAGCCAGACAAAGCCATCCCTCTGCGGAGCTCCTCCCCGAGCAGGCTCCCCACCCAGAGCTCCAACATGGTGACATCTGGCCTCTGGAGAGAGGAATCAGGCCTCTTACTTAAAAGAGCAGAATGAAAGCCCTTTTGTCACCATTTTCCTTCATTTTCAGATAGAAGAAGGGACTTCGCTCATTAGATCAAGCAGCCAGGGGAATGAACAAGATAAAGCTGGCTATGACAGCACTGGCCGTGCCCAGCCAAGGAGATGACACACCACCAAGTCAGACAAACCCCACAGCCAGCTGGTCGCAGGTCCATATACTTCCTCTTTCCTGCTCGCTCCAGAACAAGTACACATTTGTGAAGTCCCCCCCCAGGCTGCTCAAAGCTTGCTCTGCTTTGGAGGGGGGGGGGGAAGGTGGCCGTGCTCCCACACAGCCTCACTCACCTTGCAGGGACCTCCACCACCCATGTGTGAATGCACCGTGCGTTCAGACAAGCCGATGGCTGGCTTCCCACAAAGCCACCTTGTCTCCATGGAGGAAGACCGAAAACTGCCCAGGCAGGAGCCCAGGCAGAGCTTGGCAGCCAGCAGCCACAGCAGAGCGTTTCATCTGAGCACCACCAGCGTGACACCGGCCATGGCTATTCACCTGAACAGCATCCCGAAGTCAAGCTGAAGGTTTCAGAGGTCGAAAGACAAAGCCACTGTATCTTCACCAGTAGAGTGACTAATTCACAGCTACTTCCCCTTTGTTTTAGCAGGTGCTAAAATGAGTTTCCAAGCTATTGCTTTCCAGTGATGACCATCGCTTGCAAAGCCAAGTCAAGCAAATACTTGCTACTGAAATGAAATATCATGAATTTCCATGAAATTTTTGCTTTCCAGACACCAGGTTGCCATTTGTCTGCAGTCACGGGAATCTAATAGGAGGAAGGGAGACTTCAGGTAAGGATAAGTTAGGTTAGTTACCTTTCCACTAAAGAATAGAAGTTGGTTAAGGTTTCAACCTTCCAGAAAGAAATAACAAAGGTCTAGACAGCGAAGGAAAGAAGGTCTAAGGTGGCTCCAACCCAGTTAGCACAAAAATACTCATAAAAGCACTAGCTTTGGAAAAAGCTATCTTGAGCTGCAGAGCACTGGAGCGTGGAGGAGTGCCTGGAAGCAGCAAGGGTGCATCAGCTACCCAGAGACAACTGAAGTCCCGCATCACAGCTTTGCCACAGTGAAGCGGAAGATGATGCCTGTAGCATATCAAGGTTGTCAATGGAGAAATGCTTGGGAAGCCAGGCAAATCCTCTTCCAGTGTGCTTTGTACTGCAGTTATTCCAGTATGCATTCACATTTCCCTACCAGTCACAGGTCAAGAGGTAGAACTGGGCAGAAAAGCAGAAGGTACGTTCAGATCTGCAGAGTCTTAAATGCCGCAGACACCGACCCTACTGAGGAAGGGCTCCCTCGGGTCAGACTGTCGGCATTTTCCAAGCCCCTCTTCCTCTGTACCTGCCTTTGAACAGCCTGGTGTCTGGCTGGGACACAGCGAGCAGCTGGCTCTAGTCTGAACCAGTCTGACAGTCCTTTCTCCAATTCCCTGCCAGCCTGGTATTGAGCTCCCAACACACTACTCACCTCTGCCAAGCACCGAGTCCAGCAGTGCTCTGCATCCAAGGACATGCCTGACCTCAGACAAAGCCACCTCCCAAGAAGCAGCTGGTTACTTAAGCATTAGCAGTTGGACACACAGAAGCCTGGATTGTTTATTTTTCCTAAACACATAGCCTTGCACACGAGTTTCTATGCATTTGTTTGCACGTGGTTTGCTTGGCACGAAGCTGCTCAAAACAGAAGCTGAAGAGTTCAGATGTAGAGTTCATGCATCATACCCTGCCAGATGCATCGCCGTCCATGGAGGTTTCTCCAGATGTAAAGCCATGGCTACCACTCTCCTCTCCCAGGCCTTGCTCCATCAGCTGCACCCCGAGACATGTTTCTTCTTATATCCTCAAAAGTCACAGCTAGATCATCAATTCCTAACAACAGGTATGCATCGATCAAATGGTAAATGTGACAAGCACATCTCATCTTTTCTGATGCCTCGTGGCATGAAGATCTGCACACTCAATGCCTCATCCTACCCAAATCTGCAATTCCACAACACCCAGCAGGCCAGCTGGTTTGGGCTTACTCATGCTGTCTCGGAGCATTTACCAAACCCAAGGGAACAGAAATTCTTTAGAGATTTAAGACAGAAGGCTGTATCCAAGGTTAAGTAACAGCTCACCAGTACAATAATAGCAGAGGTCCCTGACCACACCTGCTGACAAAGCTCCCACCATGTGCATTTTGCCCTTGCAGAGTCATAGAATTGTCTAGGTTGGAAACAACCTTCCAGATCGAGTCCAACCACCAAAGTCCTTTCATCAACACAACTTAAACCCACCCTGAATGGCATGAACCATCCCATCCCAGCATTCCAGCAGGAGGCAGAAGAGTAGCTTGCTGGTACAGCTGGAGTCCTCCGTCTATGCACGCTGACATCTTTCTCCATCTCAGTCCTAACTGTGCTTCTTCCAAGCATGTGACACCCCAGTATGGAGCAGCGCAGTGAAATATCAGGGTTTGAAAATCCTTGTACTTATGATTGTGAAGGGGCTTGGCGTCACTCAACAGCCTGGGAACAAAACCCTGGCCCAGCCCAGGCCTCCTCATGGGCTACTGGGGACCATTCAGGTCACTCTTACTCTACCTCCCTGATTGTAAGCTCTGCGAGCTTGAGACTTCTTATTCCTACCCAGAAAGCCAAGCTGACCACACTCCTGACCAGCTCCAATGCTGTTGGCCCAGACACAAGAATGAAGACAGCTTAAAATGAAGCGGTTCTGTAATACACAATGGAGAAGAGATAGGGCAGAGGAAAAAAAAATATGATGGGGATCCCCAAATTAAGGAAAAAAAATAATAAATCTTTCTGAAGGCAAGGATAAAGCATATTTCTCATCTCCCCTGATCATAATCCAGATCCCAGATAATGGCTGTGGGCAGTACCAGCCATCACCCAGTGGTAGGAAGCAGAGGAAGCTGAGGGATACAACATGATTATCTGGATTGCCCTCACTTCTCTTGCAAGCACCATCCAGCGCACCCATGGGAGTTCCTAAGAGCCAAACGACATCGTCCAGTTCAGATGAGACAAGCCAAGAAGAGTGTCTCTGCTCTAGAGGTGCAGTTTTCAACTCGGAAAACACTTTTGGAACTGAAGTGCTGTGGTTGCCCTTAAATTTCTGTTCCTGTAGCTTCTAGCAAGCCCAAGTTCACATCACCAGTGCCCAAAGAGTCTATTCCAGACAGCAACTTAGGGATCAGCTGGTGAGCAAACCTTGGGCAGATAGGGCTTGTTCACAAATATTATGAAGCTTATAAAAAAAAAAAAAGTCTCCTGTGAGCCAGCCATCTTTAACCAAAAGAAGCAGCACAAGAAAGAAGGCAGGGGGAGGAAATATCAAGACAACTCCCACCAACCTTTTTGCACATTCAGGGCTAGCCACCATCCAAAATCTACTGGCTAAGCCCAAAACACCTAAGAGTTTTTGGAAAGCCCTTGCCCAAGAGCTTTACTGTTTTCATATACCCCAGAGATCTGCGCAGCTATATTCTCCATCACAGCCTCGATATCACTTTTGTTTAGCTCAAAAAGAGCTATTTCTAATCAAATCCACAATCGGTCAACTGAAAGAAACCCATCATGGTCTCACAAGTCAGTGGCTTTTCCTAAAGCTCATAGACAAAGACTTACCAGGAGCTTAAAATTCTAAGGGAGTTGCTAAGAGCTTGAGCTGCTGAAGCCTCACCAGTTAATATGGTTAATGTGTGCAGTGCCCACTGCACTCGTGTACAGGGCATGTTGCCACCTGTCCGTGGCCTGAGTGTGACACTAGAAGGTCTTGAGGCTGTTTATGCAGAGACAACCCACACCGTGAACCGTTACGAGGTCGGAAGCGCGACAGGATGGCAGCTCCTGAGAACAGCCATCCTGCCCTGACCCCACAGACCTCCGGGAAGGAAGCCCTGCTCCCTACTCATGAGTCACGCTGTCTCAGAGCCCCACCACCATCACTCACATCTGAGCAAGCCCTTGCTGCTAAAGGGCGAGAGGACTGCTTCTCTATGTGTAAGAGCAGGTCAGGAAGCCACACAGCCACGTGGCCCCATGCCGCAGTGGTCCAGGAGGCACCACCAGGCTGAGCAGCATTCAAGATGCCCGCACAAGGGGCAGCGGGAAGAGCATCGATGCAGTCATTAGATGCCAACATACCCTCTCTCCACTGGAAACGGTTTCTCCGAAGCCTTCCCTGGCCCCCCTGGGAAGCGCTACTACAGCAACTCACCACAATCCTTGCTCCCTTCCTACCATCGCAGATGGCCTGCCCAGCACTCCTCCTGGAGAAGCCTTTCCACCTCACCCTTTTGTCTTGTCTATGCCGCAAAGCAGAAAACAGCTAATCATCCTCGCTTCGCTCTCCTGGGACTCTCCAGATAGGAAGGTTTTGTGTTACTCCCCTCCCTTTCCAAAGGCGAGCCTGCTATCTTTGTGAAGCCCCACTATCTGCACCAACCTGGCCACTGGATGTGGAGGATGATAGCCTGCCAGGCTGGTGAGCAACACGGCAGAAGCCCACATACCCCGTGCCAGGGAAGGCCTGCGGTTCCCCACGCTTGCTCTCCTCCTCCACCCACAACGGCCATTTACTGCACCAAGAGCCAGTTGTGTCTAAAGCTTGGGCAGCAGCCATCTGCTTTTCAGCATCTCCAGCATTCACTCCTCCACACCCACCACCATTGCGGCGGATGGTCCTCACATACAGCACAGCCACGGCCCTGCTGAAGAGGTTGGGTCCCCAAAGTCATGTAGGGAGGTGTTCCCCTCACAGGGGACCTTCAGGTGGGCTCAAGGACTCTGCCATATGGTCCCATACCTACACGGTACGCAGGTGCAATGTAATAATCCTTCCCAACCCTTTTTAGGCAACTTATTTCCTATAAATATTCTTGCAATCGTCTCTCTTGTTCACTTGTGTGTGTCCCCCCACCCCAAAGGTCTTTAGGGAGGCACGTGCTCTGCTCCCCAGGCAGCACCCACAGGGGGCTTGGCAAGGTTCCACCTCCAAAGAGCCTCCAGCAGCATCGCTGCTCCCCGGCTAATGGATATCGATCCACAGCCCTGGCACTGGGCCGGGCAGCAAACCCTTCGTAGAGCCGAACCAGACAAAAAGGCAGCTTGCTTCAACCACGGGCACTGCGGGCAGCAAAACCCCAGGGGGCTAGGAAGGGAACCGCCGGTGCTGCTGCTCGGGCACAGCATCAGTTGGGATGGCAAACCCAAGGCCACCAGGCACAGCCACCACCCTGGGGACCAGAGGGGGGCTTTCCTGCTTTCCAACACATTCTAGGGCTGACTGTGCCCCCAGACAGCACTGAGGTGACAAAGGACATGACCAAGGTCATGCAGCTGTACCCTGCACTGATGGCCCCAGCCCGATGCACCCAGGAAGGGTGATGGTCACCTTCTGCTCCCTCTGGCCAGCAAGGGGACCGTCTGCTGTGTTTTGCCGAGACTCCCCAGTAAATCTGTCACATTTGGGGGCTACACGAACAGTCCTGCTCCTGCAGCAGCAATGTGACTGCACGTACCAATTAGGGGCACTGACAGCTGGCATTTGCAGCAAGGAAGGAGCTAGAACTTACTATATATATATATAAAAATATTTGGAAGAAACTATTGTGATCCAGTACATCACTGTGCCAAGCAGCACTGGGTGAATCAGCAGACAGCAAGAGCCCCAGTATACCATTTTCATTTTAAACCATTAAATATCCCTTTAGCACAGGCTCCCGAGCAGGCAGGGCTGGGACTCGCCGAAGAACATGCCCGGCTGCCATGTCACCACCCAGGAGACAACCACCAAAAGGCGAGATCAAGCTGCAGGAAAATGAACCCCCCTTTTATACACATCATTACGACGCCAGGCTTTGAAGAAAAAGCCATCCGGCATTTCTCAGCACGGTGGCAAGGAAGCAAGAGGACGGTTAGCTTTAGAGGGCAGGAGACAAAACGGCGACGACCACGGGAATGCTTCTGCATCACCTTAGCCAGACGCAGCCCGCATGCTCTCTGCTACCACCTGGGTGCATTGCAGCTTGGACCATCGCATATGACATCACTAGGCGTTGCTACGGAAATGAGTGCGAGGTCATCAGCCTCCCCGCACAACCGGAGCTGGGGGATGGGCGGCACACAGGAGGGGTGACAGGGATAACCGAGTGTGACATGCCCATCACCGCCGGACCCACCGCGCCAGAGTTTGGGCAGCGCCGCGCAGAAAAGGAAGAACAAAGCTCTGCCTTTTGTTTGCTGTCGAGGGAGGCGTCAGCACTCCCACTGTGAATCATTTTCTTAAGGCCAAACCACACGGCAACTGATAAGCGGCATTAGCCCGGGTTACTGTTTCACCAGGGCCAGTAAGGACTAAAAGGAAAAAAAAAAAAAAAATGTATATATAATCTCTAATAACGGCTTTGGTTTAAACACCGACCCCGGGTAAGCAGGCTAGGGAAATTCGCCCGACGGGAATACTGCAACACGGCTGTGTATCCCAGGCATATCCCTGTTGGCTTTGTCATAGCGGCTGTATTATCCGTAGGAAATGAGCTGTAGGATCTGCTCACACAGCAGGCTTTGCTTTAAAATGAATAGATGCCCTTATCAGAAAATGGTATAAAAGCCATAGTGCAGCAGAGGAATAGCCCGCTTGGTTTAATATGATAATATCTTGTTCTGATTATCCGTATTTCATTTCTTGATAAGACATCTCCTCCCTCCCCGTTCCTGGGCTGTGACAGTTTTGTCTGTTTGATAAATGCAAGGTTATTGACAAAATGGTGCAATATGGGCAAACAGAGCTGCACCCACGGCAGACTGCGACATTCCTAGATCAGCATTCACTTTTCATCAGCCAGGGAGGACACCCCAGCTCCTCGCAAAGGTTCAGACCTGACTAAGAAGACAAACATAAAGAACAGTTTTCCCCTTTAAAGCACCCCCTCCCTCCCTCCACCCAGTCTAGCCTCTCTGCAATATGACAAATGCAGAATCTTCTGGAATGACTTGATCCTGCCTCCCACGATTGCTTTGTTTGCAAGATCAGATCAGAGATATGTTTTTTTTCCCCTTCTTATATTGTCAAAATGTCAGTATTGAAGGGGAGCGTTCAGTGTCACAAATCAGATCAGCCTGCTATATGCAGAGTCTTTATTTTAAGAGCGTGAAATGAATACAACATGACTCAATTCATAAATCTCCAACCAAGTGCAGTAAAAATAAGAGCTTTGGCAGTGAAAGGGCTCCCGATCTTTGGGGTCATAAGCACACACCAGCTTCGCCGACCGCACGCGGGAAGGGATGCACGGGAGCGATGTGGGGGGGGGATATTTCAGCAGCAGAGAGAGGTGTGCACGACAACCACCCC
>VXAK01002015.1:0-19886 GCA_013399435.1 Arenaria interpres
GAGTAGGGTATCATTTATTCCAAACTGATAGTGGTGGCAGTCATAATAGTAAAAAATTATATCTGTGATTATTTTTTTTTTAACTTTTAGAAGAGAGCCCAATGCTGTTTGCAGAGGAGTGAATCAGATGAACATGAAACCACAAAATTCCTTTCTCAGTTTTTCATGTGGTACCTGGGATATACATAAAGGACAGGGAAGTTGCCCTTTCCAGGCATTAAGAGTAAATGACATATATTTGTTAAAACTTTGAAATATGGCTATATTCTGCTGTCATTCCACAATAAGAAAAATGAAGATATTTGGGTACACTTTGAATGAAGTAGTATTTGTCCACCACACTGATGACTTTGTTTCTCCCTCTGTAGGCTTGCATGCTTGTATTCCAACCAGAGTTTGAAACAGCACTTGAAGAAGAGCACCTGTGCAGTGAATTTATTATTTTATTAGATTGCTCGAATTCTATGGCAGGTCCAACTCTACACCAAGCAAAGCAGATTGCTTTACGTGTTTTGGAAATACTTGGTTACAGACAAAGAGTGAATGTAGTCAAATTTGGCACAAGTGAGTTTCTTTATTTCCTTTTTACCTGTGAGGCACCTGTTGCCTTCTTGTCATGGCTTAATTTTATGCACATCATTATTACCCAACCAGCATAATACATTGAACATAATACGCCAGGAATGTGTAGCAGTATGGAGTACTGCTACAGTATGGAATGCTGCTACTCTGATATTCCAGTCCTAAAACTTACACTTGTGGTTCCATATTGTTGCTACATGCTTCATATTTTAATGCTCTGAATATCAATCTTTATTCACAGATTTCACAGAATTTTCTTCTTTTTCAATGAATATCATAAATGATGTGGAATCACTGAAGAAGTTTATTACAGTAAGTAAATAAGTTTGGTTGTGTTGTAAAGAATACTTCTTTGTATAGGATGCTTATCATTGCAAAACTCTGTTAGGCAACTTTCCCTCTTTTTTCTTTTTCTTTAGGCCAGCTTCTAAGATTTTTCTGTAACTTAGTCTGTTTGAAGTCTGTTTTCCCTAGTAACAAGCCCAGTCACATCTGAATATTAATTCCAGTTTGGTTTTAAGTGATTGCTTAAGTGGAGCTGAGTAACTATCAATGTTAGGAGATTTTTCAGTGTTTCCCCCTAAATTTATCTTTTGGAGTCTCATACCTCTCATTGCATGCTCACAGCGAAAAGAGAGGAAATTATTTACTTCCTTCTGGAAATCTATAATTTGTAAGCAAAGGCACCACTTTATTTAGGCAGTCCATTCACTGAAGGGACTTTCAGTGAAAAGGAAAATTCTTGTGGCACCAAAAGATCAGAGGTAGACTATTTAGGACAGCAGGTTTTGGTTAGTACCATATTTTGTCAGTGCCAGATGCAGGCTTCTCAGCTGTAACTAAAGCTCCTTGAGGATGCTTAAGATACTAATATAATGGATGTCTTGAAAATGGGATGGTAAGATGCAAATGGCGATCAACGCGGAGTAACACAAAGAGGAAAACAACACTAACTAAACCTGTACAATTTTTATATTTGGAAGCCAGGAGTCATGTATAATGAAGTAAAGATTAAATTAAACATTATATGTTATTTTAGGAAAAAAAAAATTAAATTCAAACTAAAATTGTAATCTTTTACTTTTCAGTCTGCTACTGCAACATTGGGAAACACTGATTTATGGAAGACGTTACGTTACTTAAGTCTGCTGTTTCCTTCTCAAGGACACCGGAACATTCTTCTTATATCAGATGGGCACATTCAGAATGAGAGTGTGACCTTCCAGATTGTGAAGGATAATGTCCAACATACAAGGTTATTTACATGTGGTGTCGGGTAAGTACAAAGTTAGTTAGCTAGCAATTGCATTTGTTCAAAATCACTGATAATTTATTTGTAGTGAGAGGTTAGTAAGCTGTGAACTGTCTGATGCCTGATTGTACTGTCTTAAATATATATGTATGTTTAGATTAAATGCAGAAATGTTTGTCTACCTTTAATAATGTAATGGAAAATCTGTAAGGATTTTGGAAGGTAAGATGCCTACAATAACGTTAATTCTGTGTCCAGGTCTTAGCTATTCATGTCTTTGTTCATTAAAATAATTATACTATTTAATAATATAATTGGAAAATACAAGAGTTAACATTTTGACTTGCAGTACTAATTAAAAAAAAAATTTAGAAATAGTATCAGATGAACAATTGAATTCAATAATTACATAAAGAATTTTTTTGTTAGTTCCACAGCAAATCGACACATGCTGAGATCTTTGTCCCAGTATGGTGCTGGAGCATTTGAATACTTTGACCTGAAATCAAAGTGTAACTGGGAGACAAAGGTACATTTATAAATCTTGACCGTATTCACTCTGTCATCATTGTCTGCTACATCAGTATCTGCTACTGCATAGCTTCAGTATCTCAAAATGGAAATTACTACTTTTCATAGGATCCCGTGGCTTTGCTATTTCAGTAAGATAGTTGAAGAAACATTTGATAGAAGGTGGAAGAATAAATGCTTGTTAAGCCTTCTTTTATTTCAAATATAAATTGATACTAAGTGAGAAAGAGAAGTATTTCGTTTGAGTATTACAAAGGTGTCTTATTTTCAGCAGGAACACATGTGCTATAGGAAGGGATATGTGACCTGTAGAAACCCCCTCAGTTCTTTGATCAGGGAGGGAATTTGTCACTGTAGTTGCCCTACCTTCTCATTCAGATTGGTCACTGAATGTGTAAAAGAAAACAAGAAAGCCATGACTTGTTTTATTTTTTTCTATTATTTTTAAGAGAGCTCCTGTACTTTTCTTGCTAAATGCAATAACACCAACTTGGAAAAAGTTTAAAAAAATGTCAAGCTATATAAATAATTGTCCCTGAATGGAAAAACATGGCTTTACTTCTGTCAGAGGCCACAGTCCGTCTACGTTGTCCTTGCTATAGTGATGAAGCCTGTAGCAATTGTATTCTGTAACTTTTGACTGTTGGTGCATCTAGAAGTTTCAGGCAATCTAGGACCCAATATGCAGTGCTTTTCAGTTTCCCTTGACAGTTATGTGTCTACAGCACTATCCTATGCCTTGAGTCTGGTCCCTCCTGGAACCAGAGTAGAGAAGGTGCTGCAGCAAGGCTGGCATCTGGCACGTTTTGGCCCAGGGGAATGGATGAAAGCTTAGGTTCCTCCTCTTGCTATTCTGGCTGTCATTTGAGTGCAGAACTATCCAGAGCAGGCCATGGAGATCTGCAGAACTGTTCGCGTATCTCAGAGTTCACGTGTAGGAGATGGTGCTAAGTTTAGCAGGCTGTATTCCCTAGCTTGTTTGGCAACGCTGATGGATAAAACCTTATTCTCAAATTTCAGCTTTTACTTAAAAGAAGTCTCGTTATTCCAGAAGCCAGTAAAATAACGTCTGAGTGATTTGCCTTAGTACCTCCAAACATTAGACTCATTTTTATCAGTAATAGTATGTGGCTTGTTTTAGTTGTTTAAAAAAAAAGAAAAAGAAATTAGTTCCATTCACATGGGAAATACGTTATTTTCTATTGAGAGATAATGTTTTCTTTGGAAAGCCTGCTAACGAACAGCTAATTTCTTTTGCTTCTTTGTACAGATACAGAGCCAGGTCTCTAGAATACTGTCTCCAGGATGCAGTTCGGTTTCTATTAAATGGCAACAGTTTAATACAGGTGCACCAGAGCCAATGCAGGCTCCTGCTCAAATACAGTCTTTATTTAACAATGAGAGACTTCTTGTCTATGGATTCATCCCTCACTGTACTCAGGTAAAGACTGGAATGCACATGCACTACTGGATAGAAATTCATATGTGAAAGAATCTCAAAGGAAACATTATATTGTATTATATTTTTTCTGTGCAGCGTGCACTTAGCTTCTTTTTCATTGCTAAATATAATTTACTCTTTAATTGTCATTATTAGTCTTCTCTCTAAGAAGTAAGAGAGTTACCTAATTTTATATTCCTATCAGTGTGCTTTGGTAAATACAGGATTCCTTTACTTGTGACTGTCCCCTTGTTGTAAGGGGAAATATTTATAAACCTAGACATGCAAAGACTTAAGGATTTGAGTTATGCTTGGGAAACCGAACAGCATGCATGTGTGCTGGTAACATAGCTTAAGAGAGAAGGAAACAGTATTGCTTTTTTTTTTCCTTTTAGGCCACCTTAAGAGCCATAATAAATGATCAAGAACTACAGATTGTGGTGTCAACTACTGAACTACAGAAGACAACAGGAACAGTGAGTTTGGCCAACATTGTACATGCCATAGTGAGACAAGCTGCTTTGAACAACTACACGCTGCTTCATGCTCTTTTGAAGGAATTGAAACCCCTGTTTTAAGCAGCTCTTGCACTTACACTATGGCTTCTGATGTTTTAAAACAGACCTTCAGTTTTCAGACTTTTAAATGGAAACTGTTTTACATAGAATTTGTCACCTTTCTCTGTGCTTTCTAACATAAAACTGAAGCTTCTCAGAATAGAAAGTGCTGCTTCTTATTTTGGCAGCCTGTTTGGGCTCTAGCTTTATATTTGGGTTGGCTGTTCTGCAGGTTACTTCTGTGAAGAAGCTGCTGCAGCGTTCTCTTTCATGTTGTAAGTTGTTGCTATGTGGAACATCTCATTGCTAGTCTGTCATCTCTAGAAATGTATGGAAAAAGAGGGTTACTGGCCTTTTCTCTGCTTCAGTAACAATCAAGTAAAGAGTCTTCATGCAGAGGAAAGCACAGCACCCATTTTGAAAAGGAAAACAAGCTAAAAAGAACCATTTATTAAATCTAACAGGTGTCTACACTTGAAAAAAAATCAAAAGAATAGTCAATCTGCAGTAATAATTCTGATGCGACTGTCACTTCTTCCCCGTTAAACGAAGCTGATTTGTTTTCAAATGGAAATGATACTGTTCCCTATGTAGCAGTGTAATCTGCTTTGAAATCTACTATTATGGGTTGGTTTCAATGGACGTGTTGGTTGTGTTTGTTTCTGTAAGGACTGTTGGTTTCCTTAAGGACAGTTGGTTTCCAGGGATGTGCCCCCTACAGGCAAATAAAATTGGCAAGCAGAAGCAATGTGTTTGCTTGCCATAATGAATTTTTGCTTTTAGAAAAATACCTCTACTAAAAATTCCAGGTGCAGTTAAAAAAAGAAGGTTTTGAAAAGTGTAAACTGAAATGGCTAAATGATAAAAAACAAGGTCAAAATTGGAAAAAAAATATGTTAATTCTTGAGAATTCCTACCTATTTCTTTTGCCAATCTACCTTAGCTCAAAACATAACCACTTGATTAAGAGATTTTCTTCAAAAATGGCTCTTTCTGACATCTATCATATTCCCCCAAAAATGAGCCAGTGGGAATGTTTTGGCAATTGGAACTGGAATACAACTGGACTTCACCACATTGCCCCCACAAAGCTCACTCTGTTAGCTTTAACGTACTGAAGAGACCAAAATTGTTTTTCTGTTCTATGGAAGACTGGTTTAATTCAAAAAAGTAATTTCTGGTTAGTACAGTTCAGTATCTCCCTTTTCTTTGCACAGCCCCTTGGGTCAAAAATTACTCCATTGTGGTAAACCTAATGATTTTTTTAAAGTTGAACACTCTAGACTCACTTTTCCCCCAAATTCTGTATTTTTATGGACAGGATTAATTTGCCTAACTAACCTTTATAGATATTTTTGGTTAAATTTTTGGTTAAATTGGTATAAGTATATAAAACCTATATAGATATTTTGGCAAGGCAGTTGCCAGGCTCTGTGTACAGCCACTGGAGAAAAATGCGTAAGTCCAGAAGGGGCATTCTTCCTACCTGTTTTAGTTAGCCATTTCAAGTTGGGATTAATTGCCTGGTGAAGTTTTTGTTTGTTTACATGCCTGCTTTTCTTTCCTCATCCCTGACTCTTGAGAGAATGTACACAACAAGTGAAGATCTGGGTATTTTTGAATTTGCTGAAATTAAGTGAAATAAAAATGTACCACAGGAGCAGGTTGCTCCTGCTTTTCAAATGGAAAATTAGCTGGACCCTTCCTCAGAGAATGGGATTCTGTGTAAATAAGGAAGCTAATTGCCTGAAGCTGGGCCTCATAAATGAAAGAAAAAGTTTAAAAAAAAAAAAAAGCTACTGCTCTTATCATCAGTTTATTTTCTTTCTAGGTTCTGCACAAACTTGCAGCAAGAGCTTTCATTAACGACTATGAAGATGGGATTCTTCATGAGAATGAAACAGAACATGAGGTTTGATAACCTGAAATAAAAAGTAGACATTTAAAATGCTAAATATCAAACATTTCAGTGGGACAGAGAAGATACTCTTGCTTTGTTAAACATAACTAGAAGGTTGCCATTCTAATATAACTTTAAGGTTAAAGTCACCATATAGTCATGTTGTGGTTTAACCCCAACTAGTGATTAGAAGCATATAGCTGCTTGCTCCAGCTCCCCGAGTTTGAATGGGGGAGAGAATCAAAAAAGTGGGAAAACTCATGGGTTGAGATAAAGAGAATTTAATACGTTAAAGCAAAAGCCGCACATGCAAGCAAAGCAAAGCAAGGAATTCATTCACTACTTCCCATGGGCAGGCAGGTGTTCAGCTGTGTCCAGGAAAGCAGGGCTCCAACCTGGGTAATGGTTACTCAGGAAGAGAATCTCTGAATGTCCCCCGTTTCCTCCTTCTTCCCCCAGCTCTATATAGTGAGCGTGATGTCTCATGGTATGGAATATGACTTTGGTCAGTTGGGGTCAGCTGTCCCGGCTGTGTCTCCTCCCAGTCTGCTCGCTGGTGGGGCGGTGTGAGGAGTAGAAAAGGCCTTGAATGCTGAGCAACAACCGAAAACACCAGTGTGCTATCAAAACTATTTCTCATCCCAAATCCGAAACATAGCACTACACCAGCTGCTAAAAAAAAAAAGAAAAGTTAACTCCATCCCAGCTGGAACCAGGACAAGTTATATCCTCCGAGATAAGATTTTGAAAACTTCTAGGACAGTCTTTTCTTCTTCCCCAATGTAAGAATGTCCTCTATTGGCATAACGTGTGCATATTTTTCCTAATCTATACTCTTGTCATCGTAGGCTATTGGTGATTCTTCTTTTTCTGTGACATACAACATTTTAGTTTTGTGTAGATCAATACATATCAGTCCAGTGCAAGTCCGTAGCTTTTGTATAGAATATGGTGGAAGATAATGACTGGCATTTTACAGATAAACAGACTTTATGATCTGTTAAAAAAATGGCTTTTAGCTACTTAAAAACTTACCATATTGCCACCTTGGCTTATTTAAGACTTCAGACTAATTCTTATTATAAAATGCAGCTGCTTCTTACACTAGCAGAAGGATAGAACCTAAAGAAGTCTAACTAGAGGAAATGCATATCCTTGCCCAAAGTTGAGTGAGGGAGTAGAAAAAGTTAGAAAGGAGTAGACAGTTAGGCAGGCCAATATATTCACATGAGCTCTTCCTTTTACATGTCCCTATTTAGAGCACGCGAGTATGTATATAGGTATGTGTTCGGTTTTGACATCAATGTATTTTTTAGCTGATTGTGGTTTTTCTACCTGTTCCTTTTGTTAACAATATAGATGAAGAAACAAACCCTGAAAAACATGATTATTCAGCTCAGCTTGGAGAACTCAATTATAAGCCAGTTTACAAGCTTTGTTGCGGTTGAGAAAAGGGTATGTTTTCTATATATCTTGTTTCCACTTGCTTCTCTATCAAAAGACTCTAAATTCTGTAACTTTGTACATATCAAAACCAATCTTCCTTTTGCTGAACAATGGCTATTCTTTTCCAGTAGAGCTAAAACTATTATTTTGACATTATTTTGATTTCTTCTGCATTATAGCAAGTTATTTTCCTTTTCTGTCTCTTATCTTGCTTGTCCCTACGTTACAATCAAAGTTTGTCAATCTGTGTGTTCCTGTTGTGATTTGATACAAGGGCTACAATTCCAAATAGGGCTGTGGGAGCCAGACAGGTCAAAGGACAAGGCCAGGTGAAGAGTACTCTTCAATCCTTGGTACATAAGCCACAGAACCCTTTCTCATGAAGGGTAAGGATGCCAAACTGTAGCAAATGGGCCACTCTAGCCATGGATTGCTGAAGTAATGGATTTTGTATTGGCAAAAGTTGTTGTAGGGAAGTCTCAGGTGGGAGTCACAGGGAAAGCAAAGCTTGAAAAATCTCCCTTTAATATTGCAGTAAGCTATGGAACTTTTTCATTTGTTTTCAGTATTAGAACAGTGGTAGGAGGAACAAAAGCTTTGCAGCGAACGGAAGGTAATACATATAAACAACAACCTTGAAATTCAAGGGTCAGGAAGAAGACTTTTTGAACGGAAAGCTGTATCACGATAAGCAAGATGATATCAGTTGGATTAAGTATTATATGGAGCACAGAGACTGGAAATTCATCTGACCAAATACATGTGTGTACATTTAGCAATAAATCAGTCACATTTGCCTTCCTCTCATGGTAATGGAAATAAATAGATTTTTCTAGGGCTTGATTCATCTCATCCTGAAGTTAAATACCTAAAGTAGTTCAGATTAATTTTCTCAAGATGTCTGTTTCTGAGAACTGATTATAGGGGTTACTTGTAGTCACTATTTCAGATTCAAGGATCACTTCCTCCAGGCTCAAGAGCAGACTATCCCAATGAAAGGAAGCCAGGCAAAAATGCCAGGAGGCCAGGCGTGTACATGGATGAACAAGGAACTCCTGGAAAAATTCTAACATAGAAAGGAAGTATACTGACAGTGGAAGTAGGGACAGATAACCTGGAAGAAATATATAGTACATATCTGAGCATGCAGAGACATCATTAGGAAAGCCAAAGTCCACATGATTCTCTTTTACTTCAAACTAGGACAGATGTTAATACAAATAAAAGTAGGTCTGAATGATGAAATCAGTGGAAATGCTGGATAAAACAAGGATATCTTCTTCTATTTTTACTGTTTTGTCTTGATGTCTATGTTATTATGAAAGAACCAATACCAGTAGTATATGTACATTATAAGAATCAGATTTTTCTGAAACTGCTGCTTTTCTGAGTAACAACTCCAACATTTGCAATCAAAAATCAAAAGACAGACATGCATTCCAAAAACCATCTCATTAAAAGCAACAATAAAATGTAACACTGTGAAGTTATTAGCTATTCCAAGGTCAAGGACTACTTTTCAAAATAAGATAACTCAACTGAGTCAATTTAAATATCTCTATAATGCACCTGAATATTCCATCTGGTACGTAACAGCAACAATATTCAGAAGAAAAAATATGTTGCAGATTAGCAAGGATCACCTGTGTGATTTAATGAACTAGTTGCTTGCGAAGGGTGTTCAACAGATTATTATCTGTCATTCCGATTTTTCTGTATCTGGTATTGCAATTCTGCAAAAGATTCAGTTTACATGTGCCAATATGATGTCTCCAAAGGAACAGACTTCTAGAAAGTTATTTTTTAATTCTGTCTGTAAATATATTAGCTTTAATCTCATTTCTAGTCTAGGATGACTCTTTTGTCCCACTGGAACAAAAGATTGCAGACATCTTAAGGCAAAAACACCTGCACCACACAATGCCGTACCACGCAGAAATATCCAAACTAGCCCATTCAGCTTGTCACTGTATTAGCTACCTAATTTGTCTTCTTAATATGATTTTGCACAATGCAAAGTAATTTAAGCACGTCTGTAATAATGCTTAAGTTTGCTTTGTTTTAAAGGGTAGCAATAGGATCCTGAGAAAAAGAACTGCACAAGACTTGGATTTTATTTCAATTACGGGGATTTGAACAAATTACACAAACAAATATATACTGTCCACCTTTATATTTCATGTGAATCTAATTACTGGCAGTACGTTGTCCCTTAATATAGTAAAAACCATGAAGTTACATTTTCTGGATTTTTGTTTATACTGAGTTTTTTAATGTACTGCATTGTCTGCTTATTCCCTGTTTTCAACA
This sequence comes from Arenaria interpres, assembly GCA_013399435.1. NCBI lineage: Eukaryota > Metazoa > Chordata > Aves > Charadriiformes > Scolopacidae > Arenaria > Arenaria interpres. The sequence goes on from VXAK01002015.1 coordinate 10,020, forward strand.
CCTTTAGAACTCCCAAAGAAAAATGCACTGTCTCTATAGTGCCACAGAATTTTCAGGTTCATAACTGTGATGCATTTTAATTTAGGATGCTAATGAAACTTGTTCTGCTGATGCTCCAAACATCCTGGAAATTATAGCTCAAGAAGATGTAGATTTTTTACCTTACATGGACTGGGACCAAAAGACAATGGAATCTGACTCCTTAATTGGAGCCCTTACCTATACCTTGGTAAGTACATTTATTTTACGGTTCTTTTGCTAACATTTTTGGTATATTATCCAGTTGTGGTGCTGTATTGTTTGTGTGAACGTCTAGTAATTGTTCATGAATTGTTCAACTTTTAATTATTTTGAATATAACTAATGCTACACAAGTACTGTGTGGAATTTTACTATATGCATGAAAATTTGGAGGAACCTGTCCCAAAAAATAAAGTACACTTAAAAATATCATGAGTGCAGCAGAAGTTTTGAGAGACAATATGATAATACAGACTTTTTCTCCCATCCAGAAGAAACTAACACGTTAGAGAGTTCTCTCATAAGAATATGCTAGTGTAGGTGAAGTCTTAAATGCAACTCTGGGAAACACAGGGGGGAAGGACAAGTTTCAAGGAAAATCAAGGTGTTGATCCTTAACTAAGTCTCCACTAGCAGAGAGGTACAGCCAAAGCAGAGAGACCACTGGGAATGGGCATTGGAAGAAGAGAACATATTGCTAGCATGCAATGGGACAAACTCTGGGGTGAGGGAGGAGCAATGAGAGAAACTTGAACTAGGGAAATTGGATGTTTGCTCGTTATGGTAGCTCTCTCTTGACTTTAGAAACTACAAGAGATGCCTGCATCAGTTAAGTCAGCAGGTATAATTGTGTCAGCCCGTAAAGTCTTAACAGGTTAAAGCTTTACATCTCCGAATTGTGTAGGGGATTCAAGAAAATTACTATCTGTCTATTACATTATGTCATGCATGACCATGATGTGCATTTAATACAGCTTGGGAGCATCATCTTGGCCTGTAACGTATTAAGATTGTGGGCTATTGACAACAGTATCTGGGTGTGTGTTCTGTAACTTAAGTCAACTCCTATAAAGCCATTTTCCTCATCCTTTGGCCCAAGAATTCCTAGGCAGAAGAGTACCAAACATCTCAGTTGATGTATGGTGGCAGTATAGCCTTGGCTCTCTAGCTTGCATGCAGCAGCTACTGGACCTCAACTGGTACATGTGCCAGAACTATAGCACAGGCAGGATCCACGCTTCACTTTGTGTAGATCTGTCTTCTCTGTATGTAAAATGGTGTTGTACAGTGGAACTTCCTTGGCTCATAATCATCATCATATGAATCATTTTTATCTTAATAATGCTTGTATTTTGTCACAGTCAAATTTTCCTCTGAATTTGCCCAGTGTAGGGTAGAATAGGGTAAGAAATTTTTAGTTTAGCTGATATATTACTTTCATTTTGAACATATGAATGACAGTATGATCCTGCACACTATATAAGAAGAAATACTGTTTTGATTCAAAAGATAGAGGTATCTTGCTAATTCTGGAGTTATTTTGTTTCCTTGCAATTTTACTAAACAGGCATGTTTCACACAGGTAGACAATGTTAATTCAGCTGTTTGCCCAAGTCAGAAAGATGAACCTGAAAGCCTGCAGTTGCAATCAGAAGAAGTTCCTGTTAGTCAGAAGAGCATGTCATCAAAGAACACGGTGCAGGACTCTGTAAATGTTCCTGAACTTGAAAGTGATACTTGCAGTCTCCTATCAAATTTCAGTTTTGATAGAGATACCACAACGAAGAGAACATCGTCGGGAACAATGTCACCTTCACCACAAGAGCTTCGTCCGCTCCAAGTTCCTAAACTTTCCACATCATTTGGTTTTAAACCTAAGCCAGGAGGAGGAATTGATCTGACTCAACAAAAATCACTTCGGTCACCTGCACTTAAAAAATCAGATGTTTTTCTGGAGTCTCCTCAACCTCCTCCTCCTCCTCCCCCTCCCCGCCTTGTCGGTGCTTCTCCAATGTTGGTGAAAGGCACAAAACAAGCTGATTCTTCTGATGCTGCTCCGATGCAGGGCTTTGTATTTGGTTCGGCTACCCGTTTGGCCGCTCCGATAGGGAGTTCTTCATTTGGCTCAGCTCCCCCTTGTGCTACTCCGATGCAGGGGTTTGGATTTGGTTCAGCTACCCATTTTGGTGCTCCGATAGGGAGTTCTTTATTTGGCCAAACTCGCCCTTGTGCTGCTCAGATGCAGGGTTTTGGATTTGGTTCGGCTCCCCGTTCTGCTGCTCCAATGCCGAGTGCTATGTTTGGTTCAGCTACCTCTTGTGGTGCTCCAAAGCAGCATTTTAGATTTGGTTCAGCTAACCCTTCTGTTACTCCACTGCAGAGTTCTTCATTTGGTTCAACTCCCCCTTGTGCTGCTCCGATGCAGGATTCTGTATTGGCTTCAGCTGCCCCTTGTGCTGCTCCAATGCAGGATTCTGTATTGGCTTCAGCTGCCCCTTGTGCTGCTCCGATGCAGGATTCTGTATTGGCTTCAGCTGCCCCTTGTGCTGCTCCGAAGCCGAGTTCTCCGCTTGGCTCAGCTACCCCTGCATGCACAAATTCTGGAAAGACTAATGTTAAAAAACAAGTTGCTCTCAAAGTTCCTGTTCCTGAAGTTATAAAAGAGACGTTGCACCGGATGAGGCACTGTAGGAAAAAAGCAGTATGTCAGCCTGACGTTATGGCTCCTGAAGAAGGATTTACTGAGGAATTTAAGGCTGTGGTAAGTTTTCCATCAGTAGTCATTTATATATAGCGTGCTACACATGTCACTTTGAAATCCAAGCTGAATTCAGCTAATGAAAGCTGCCTTAAATATTTGCATTTCAAGGTTCATGGATGTAGAGCCAAAAAAGAACATGGTATGGCCACATGACACTGCTTTCCAATTCAAGAAATGTGAACCTGAAATGCAGAAAGCATGCTTCTTGTTTGGTTGGGTTTTGGTTATTCTTTTTCAAAGTGATAAATCTTATACCCTGAATTCTGCCACTTGTTCCTTACTACTCTAATAGGCTACTTTTAAATGGTATTACTTTGTATCATGAGTAGTAGCTGTACCAGTAATGGTGGTACAGTAAGATTCTTAATGGACATTACTCTGTTCAGGAATAATCTTGCTGTTTTATGCCAACACAGAATATTCAGCAAAACCTTCTGTTTGGTTCAGTAAATAGGAATGAAGATCTTGAGCTCCAAAATGGAGGGCAGTACCCATCCTGTATTCACGAATTACCTAAAAATAAGATATGAGTAGAAGGAAAACTTATCTTCCACCTTGTCCTGAGATAAACATTTTAGAAATTATTTTGTTTTCTTTGCTTTATAAACTGATTTTATAAAGAGCAAGATGATATTGAAGTCATGCTATTTTTTGTCCCTTTCATGGGCAATCCATCATGCTTAAGAAACAGTATTAGAATCAGAGCGAAAAAGTGGCGATAGTATCTCCAGAGTCAAATGGTAGAACAAAAGTCAAAAGGTAGTCAAAAGGTAGAACAGGGTAAGAAATTTTTATTTTAATCATACTGAACACAGAAATGACAATATAGTGATAACGTGCTTAACACAAGACACAGTCTTGATTAAAAAGAAAAAAAAAAAGTCTCACTAACTCTACAAGGAATTATTTCATTCCTTGTAATTTTGCTAAACAGGAACTTTCTCCAGCTGTAGCTTATGTTTGTGCAAATGCTTTCCTAAGTGGGAGAGAATGAACCTTTTCAACCAGAAAAAAAGAGGTTTCTTTACAAAGAGGAGTGGTTTTTAAACTTTTAAATGCAATTACTTTGTATCATGATGTAGTAGCTGCATGGGTAACTGCAGTAAGATTCCTAGTGAGTATTATTCTCTTCAGGAACAATCAAGGTGCTTTAAGACGACAAAGAAAGACAAGATTCAACAGAGAAATGAGTTGACTTCGGTAAACTGGAAAGAAATTTTTGTGCTCCAAAATCAGGTACAGCACCGATAATCTATTTGTGCATTATTTAAAAATAAAATATAAGTAGAAGGAGAAAATATTTTTACTTTAGTCGTGTCCTGAGATAAAGTAAAATACATTTATAAAATGTTTTTAAACAGATTTTACAAGTGTATGATAACGTAAGTCTTGCTATGTTTCATTGCTTTCATGGGCAACTCGGCAGTGGATATGTAAGGAGCCAGTATAAAATCAGGGCCAACAGGTAGTAATACACCTCCAGAACCTGTTTGCAGCTTGCAGACTTCCTAGGACAAATATAAAAACATATAGGGGAAGATAAGTGGAATAAGTGGATGCAACTAATGCACATTATGCAAGAAAATAAAAAGTAGTTGGGTTTTAGAGGACTGGACTGAGAGATGTTGCAGCAGGAACTTCCCCTGGATAGATGGATCGATTGCTGGGGAAGCTAAATGAAACGGTACTGTCCAAGTATCCTGCAGGCAGGAGTTTAGCTTTGTTGTTTTGGTTATGTCCCTTGTGGTGGGAGAAGTCCGTGTTCCGCATAACCCATTGCCAGTTCGGTAAGTTTACCAGCTTAAGGGGTGAAGTTATGATCAACAGTGAGATATTGTGGGTCACAACAGTCAGTATCTGTTAGTAATTAACAAAAGCAGGTTTTCAAGAGTATCACATGACCCAAGGGAAGAAGCCACCGTGGATGCCCTCAGTGGAGACTCCTGTCTTATGTGGATTTCAGTTTTTGTGCTTATGTAAGCTTTTAAAATAACATTTGAACCAATTCCCCTCTGTCTATTTTGTTCTTACCAAATACATTTTCAGTGTCCTGAATCTTTGGCTTATCCGTATCTTTGTTTATCCCATAGGATGGCTCTTGGAATCTCAGTCTACGGTTGGGAAAAATCTTGAAATTTGATGCTGATGATTTAATTAACAATTTCCTTATTAAAAAAGGCATTCAGTCACTTGGTAAATACTTTTCTGTCATTAAAAAGCAGTACATTGTATTATATTTCATATCTGTATGTGTTATTACTCTATATGTCTGGTGGAACTCTCAATAAGATATGCTCAAAATTTAAATGGATCTCTTAATTCAAAGTTTTCAAAAGTGCCTGATTTTTAATAATACAGTTTCTTCTCAGCTTCTCTCACAATACAGTGTCCTGATTGCTAAGGACATCTCCTGGAGAAATACGTGGAGGATGTGAGAGATATTTGGAGTAGCAACAGAGGTTCTTTTAGCTCAATTATTGTATGTACTATATTAATATCTACTAAAAATAAGGGAAGAAAAGTCTCTCCTAGGAGGGAGGCAGAGATCACTTCTGCTGTTCACATTTCAAATAATATGAATAATATTTATATAGTTCTTCCCTCCTTCCCCCACTGTCTTCTGCAGCATTCAGTACACACTCCGCCTGTACTTTGCTGTTTGATTCTGTCAATTAGTGCTCTTTGCTGGCAGCAGACCAGAAAACTTGGAGGGGGGAGGCAATTCCTACTTTCTAAATTATTAGATGGCACAATGCTTTATCAAAGGACAAAAATCTTAAACTTTTGTTTCCCATTATTGCATGTATTAAAATCAAAGTAGATTAGAACCCAAGCAAACACAAACTGCAGAAATTCCAACAAAGCGTTACCAAGTTTAAGTTTGAAAGTCAAGAAATCATTTAAATAGTAGTATCATTTCCCTTTTCTTCTTCCTTAGGCCCAAATGGAAAAGAAAAGCTACTGCGGTTGATCGCTACTCTTCTTGTGCTACAGTTCATACGCTGCAAAAAGGAATTTAAAGGGATAGTTTTCAAAACCCTGATGAAACTGGATGATTCATCTAATTCAAGGTGTGCTTTTAAATAAAATCTTGTAATTTAATGTAGCAATATAAACATCAACATATGGAAGATTAATTCCACTATGGAGAGTCAATGACTACTACAGGATATAGGGGTAGAAAAGGGAATGGAAGGTATTAATCATATTGGTGGCATGTGGTTTCTTTTAAGAGGATGGATGGAGGAAGGAATACTTTGCAAAATGTGATACAATATATGAAAATACGATGCATCCAATGGTATGGAATATCCTTTTGGTTAGTTGGGGTCCGCTGTCCAAACTGTGTTGTGTCTCTTCCCAGCTTCTTGTGCCCCCCCAGCCTACTCGCTGGTGGGATGGTGTGAGGAGCAGAAAAGGCCTTGAGTGCTGAGCAACAACACAGGATCATAGAATTGTAGGGTTTGGAAGGGACATCCAGAGATCATCTAGTCCAACCCACTGTGCCAAAGCAGGTTCACCCTGAGTAGGTTGCACAGCAACACATCCAGGAGGGTTTTAAGTATCTCCAGAAGCAGTCAGGAGAGCCCTGGAAATCCTCGTCCCTCTTTTGAAACTCCTCGACAGATGGAAAAATTGATTGTATACTTTTAGGTAGTGTAGGCAGAAATACAAATAGAATTGCCTTGACTTGCTGGATGAAAGCAATTCTAACGTGTGAACGTAAAAAGGAGTCTAGTTTGCCTTTATGAAATGCATAGTACTTCACCACAGTGATTGGAATAGTGCAAATAAATGCAAGTTATGATTAAGGGTCTAAATGCTTCCCATGTGGAAGATTCTAAAAAGATAGGTCAGCTCAGATTATGATGTTTTCTGCATCAGATAATATATTATCATTATTATAATTATCATTAGAAGAAATAATTTTCTTCTTGCTTCTATGGTGGATGTGCAAGATTTTATTATAATAAAACTTTATTTCTACACACAGTCCTGTTCATTGGGCTTGTGAGTCGATCAAGAAGGCAGTTGAGTGGGTAAGAAGAACTGAAAGGCAATTTCCATCTATTTGCTATCGACTTGAACTTGGGAAAGACTGGGATTCTGCCACCAAGAAGATACTGGGTATCAAGTTTATCTAACATGAATTCTCCTTCTACTGAAAATATTTAATCACATCATAGCAGAGTTAGCTTTCTTTGCAGTTTTACATAAAATGTTTAAATTGAGAAAATTTGTTCTTATATCATTACTGAATAATAATTCTCATAGTCACAGACAAAAGTATGGAAATGAGTCTTAGTGAGACTTGATTTTACATATATGTAGTATTTTACTTGTAACTGTTAAAAATACCTTAACGTTTCCATTTTTTACAGTAGTCTTTTCGGTTCATTGAACATTATAAGAAGTCCTTTTATAATATCTTTGTTTTGATTTCTCCTAAAATCTTATGTACTTCTTTAATGGCACAGTAAAAAAAGCATCATGTAGTAATTAAATACGGCAGGAGATGTTTGGACAGATACAAGAATGTGATAAACAAAGAACTAATAAATATCTTCATAACATATCAGTGTTTTCCGTTGGATGGTTTTATATGGTGTGCCTTGAAATGCAAATGGCAGAAGAGTTATTTTTCTGCTGCACTGCTTTTCTTATCAGTCATAGGTCAATTTCATAGAATCATAGAGTCATAGAAGGGTTTGGGTTGGAAGGGGACCTAAAGATCACCAAGTTCCAACCCCCCTGCCATGGGCAGGGACACCTCCCACTAGACCAGGTTGCCCAAAGCCCTGTCCAGCCTGGCCTTGAACACCTCCAGGCATGGAGCATCTACAACTTCTCTGAGCAACCTGTTCCAGTATCTCATCACCCTCCCAGTAAAGAATTTCTGTCTGGTATCTAATCTAAATCTCACCTCTTTCAGTTTAAAACCATTACCTCTCGTCCTCTTGCTACACTTCCTGATAAAGAGTCCCTTCCCATCTCTCCTATAGGCCCCCTTCAGGTACCGGAAGGCCGTTATAAGGTCTCCTTTTTTGTATTTTTATGTATTTGTGAATACATAGGTCAGTTTTTTTAGAAGGAATGAGTTCTCTCTTTTCTTTTTTTTCTGCTGTTACTTTGTATTCTGATTTTATTTTGATGAAAAACTAACTGCTTAGTTTTATTTTATACTGGACCAAACACCGAAGCGTAGTAACAAAACCAGACTAAAAGTTATTAATTTAATGGGCTTTTCATGGGTGTTTGGATGAACACATAACCTCTCTGCACAGAATCATGCTTTGCGATCTGTGGAAATGTAATTAAAGACTTGGTACAATTGCTTGCACTGGGGCGGGATGAAGTACGTACAGAACATACGCTACAGTTTTTTGTCCAACCATTGAAAATACTCAGAAGCAGGAGATTCCACAGCCACCATAGGTGATGTGCTGTACTGCCTGGGCAAACAGAGAATGCTCCCGAGCAGTAATACCAAAGTGTTGTAAGAGGTTACTAAGGAAAAGTGTGGAATCTTTCACAGTAGTTTTCCGGACAATTTAAGCAAACATCTGCCAAGAATGGAGTATATACACTTGGTCTTGTAGAGGAGGTTGCCAAGAGGGGTAGGTATCTTGAGGTCCTTCTGTTTCTAAGGTGCTCTGAATCTTTATTTTCACATGTGTAAGATACTGTCTCTTTTCAGTAAACAATATAAAGGAAAGATTTGTACAACACCTTCTATTTGAGAAGAACTAGATGTGGGTTTCTGTAAGAGCTAGAAAGACTCTTTAATGTGGACAATGATAAACTCACTTCTAAATCTGCTGTTAAATCTTTGTATGGTCAGTTGCTGCATTACTAGAGTTACTTTTGAAAGAGCTGGCAAAATCATAAATAAAAGAAATAGAATTTTTTTTTCCTTCACTGCAGTTAATTATTCAAATAGTTTGGTGTTTTCACTGTTGCAACAATACATCCCATATGGGTATGTACAAAAAGTATACGCTCACTCTAAAGCCTGAGTCTCAGGTCAGTTTCATGTCTGAGATACAGCATATTAACACTGGCTCTAGCAAGGGTAGTTGAATAAGCAAATAGGGTGTGGTTTATTTGCTTTTTCTTACAAGACTGTCTTTTTTTTTTCCTCCTGCATGTTACATTAAAAAACAAAACCAAAAAAAAAGCTATTATTTTCATAAAATCATAGAATGGTTTAGGTTGGAAGGGACCTTAGAGATCATCAAGTTCCAAGCCCCCTGCCATGGGCAGGGACACCTCCCTCTAGAGCTGGTTGCTCAAAGCCCCATCCAGCCTGGCCTTGAACACCTCCAGGGATGGGGCATCCACAGCTTCTCTGAGCAACCTGTTCCAGTGTCTCACCACCCTCACAGTAAAGAATTTCTTCTTAGTATCTAATCTAAATCTCCCCTCTTTCAATTTAAAACCATTACCCCTCATTCTATCGCTACATGACCTTGCAAAGAGTCCCTCCCCAGCTCTCCTGTAGGCCCCCTTCAGCTACTGGAAGACTGTTACAAGGTCTCCCCGGAGCCTTCTCTTCTCCAGGCCGAACAACCCCAGCTCTCAGCATTTTAACATGCAAAATGCTCTGAAAATTGAAAGGTTTTTTTTTTTCTCCTAGAGAGAAACCCCATTCCCCAACAGGACCTTCTCACGAGGTGCCCATCTACATGTTTCCTGGGCGTTTCCCCAAAACTTCATGCGGCCGAGGGCAAGGAACACCTTTGGATCGGACACTCCGCATACTCGTCTTTTTATTCGCACCAGACAGGGCAGCAGCGCCAACCCGCCCTCCAGCGCCGCCGGGAACCCCCTCCCTCCTCCGGAGCGGGGCTGTGCGCCCGGCAGCGAGACCTGACGCGGGGCCCCGGTCAGGCTTCGGAAGCGGGGGACCCCGGGAGGCCCCCCACCGCCCGGCTCTGCGGCGGGCCCGGGTCCAGAGGACAGCCCGCCCCGGGGCTGCCCCGGCGGGATCCCGCCGCCCCGGTGGGGCCTCCCTCGCCGCCGAGAGCAGGGAGGCCTCCGGGCTGGGGGCCCCGCCCCCCTACGTTACGGGCTGGCGGGGCGCT
>VXAK01002015.1:20069-87338 GCA_013399435.1 Arenaria interpres
CGGCGGCTCCCCGGGGAGAGGTGGCCGGGGCCATGCGCTGGCAGCGGGGTGGGCCTGGGGCCTCTCCCCTGGCTCTCCCTGCGGGCGGGCAGCGCCGGAGATTTTCCTGGACCTACCAGGCAAAAATTGTAGTTCCGTTATACCTGTAACTTAAAACGCCGTCTGCGTAATTTTGCGAGGAAGCTTGTTGTATCTTACAGCTCTGGCTAAAGAGGCTAAAACCTGTGGTATCTGTACTGTTTGGTTTGTTGGTTGGTCCGCCTTGTTAAACTGCTCTTCGCTCTTCTGGCTGAACTGCAGTAGTGTTTTGATGTAAAGCGAGTGCAGAAATTGGCAAGATTGAATATAATGGAGAGCTCGGAGGTGGGTTTCGAGGTACGTTTAGTGAGGCTGTTGGCTGGCTTATAAAACCTGAATACCTCTTAAAATAAGAGAGATTTCTTCCAATTAAAATAGCTAGCTGTGGTGGTCTCTGCTTTGTTTATAGAGCAGTACTGTACCTTCTCTTTGAAAGCAGCCTAGACTGACAGAAGTTCTTTTAACATTTCCTAAACCTCAAATACAAAAAATCATTAACAGCTGTTTTTTAAAATTATTTTGTGCCTGAAAATTCTTTATTTTAACTATTTCATGGTTGTTATTTTAGGCTTCAATCAGGTACGTGATAGTATACAATTCTGTCTGTTTAGTGTAAAACATCCAGACTTTGAAACCTTTAGGTTGGAGAACCTTCAAATCAAGAATTTTGTAGATATTTGTGATGCTATCATGATTAGGTGGCATCTTGGCTGAAATATCTTGATGGCTTACAAATGTTATACTTTCGAGGTAATATGATATTTACAGCTTTGCCTGTATCAAGTGTTGGTCAAAATAATCCATCAGGTTGAAAGCAAGAGGTCCCCTTTTTTTCCTTTTTTTCTCCCTCTCCTGGTGGTGGAACCTAAAATCTGTGCTTGTAGGGGCAGAGGGGGGAGTCATACCATTCCACGCGCTTCTAAAGAGTCCCAGAATGCATCAAGTACTGGCTCTTAAAAATGTTATTTGCGTGTGCTGGTAAAAAGGTGTGTTGTATCCCCTCTTTCGGTCATTCTCCTCCTCCGAGCAGTCCGTTTTGCAGCAGGTTCTTTGCTGTATGCACTTGACCTTTCCAGGCTGCGTCAGTGTAATTAGCTGTATTTTCTTCATGTGCCTTGCCCAGTAGACACTGGTTGTAGCTTTGTAGCATGGGCTCCAGCTGCATCAGCTCACCTTTCTGTTGCTCTTCAGGGGGAGCTGTGCTGTGGTGCTTCACAAAGACAGGGCGAGACAGATACTGGCACCCGGTCGCAGCTTCTGAAATGGCTGGAAAAAGCTGTGTGTTCCATCAGTGGACTATATTTTATGTGGTCTGGCTTAGACTAGTGGTTCCCAGCTTGCAGATTCCCAAGTCTGATACAAAATCCAGGCAGATACAGGGAGCCGGCCACTGTCCGGCGCAGCGTAAGTCCAGTTGGTGTGTTCCTGGGACACAGCTGCAGAAGCAGCAGAGCTGGAGAAGCTCTTTTCATTGGCAGTCCTGGTGTTGCTGCAGTTGGTAGTAGTGGTAGGATGAGGGACAGCACTCCTGGGATGGGATTGGGCTGGGGTGTGAGACCTGCTGATAAGTGAAACATTAAGGTGTCCTACTTAAGAGAACAAGCAATGAAAGGTTGTAAATGTTTCCTCTGAGTATATCTAGAAAGCCTTTCATACCACACTACAGTTATACTGAAACAACAGGCTCCTGACATTCCCCAGGGGGGACCTTGACTGCTCTTTAATGACGTAGTGATACTCCTTTTCGACAGGAGTTGGTTCTAGCCCCTCACTAGTTCTTGTGGAAGCTACAGCAGTGTAAAAATGCTTGAAAGTGTTCTATTCTCTGTAAGTGATACAGAGGAAAGAAGTAACAATGTTGAGTAAAATAACATTGACAGGTGAGTGTGTGTCTGTGTACACACACACATACATACACTGGCTGTGTAGGCTGCTTATGTATCTTTAGTACAATGATCAGTCTCTTGTCTTCACTTGAGCTACATTTTTGTGTCACTCTCCATGTACTGGATGTAGAGCCGTTAAACAGCCAAATATTCTTACATTTGCATTAGACTTTATTTTATCCAGCTTTCCAAATTAATTAAAAAAGGACTTCTAACTCATTTTGTAGCTGAATTACAAGGGTGTAACAGTGACTCCACAGGAAACTGAAGTCCTGCCTCTGAAATGGCAGAGCCCTGTAGCAGCAGACACAGGTGAGAGCCCGCTGGCTGGGAAGTAGATGTGCGGGAAAGGAGCCGGGAGCGCCCACAGACGTGAACACCAGTCAGCAGTTCTTGCAGCAAAGAAGACACACACCTGAGATCATGGTCAGCAGATGGAGGGAGATGTTCATCCTCTCTTCTCAGCACTGCTGAGATGCACTTGGAGTATTGTGTCAAGTTCTGAGCTCCCTGGACAGAAGAGACATGGACACATGGAGTGGAGGGTTATGAAAACAGTTCAGGGAGCTGGAGCACAGGAGGCTGAGAGAGCTGGGTTTGTGCTGCCAAAAGAAGAGAAGAATCAGGGCTGATCGTAGGGGTATCTGTATCTGCTGAATGGGAGGATGTAGAGAGGACAGTCAGATCCTTCTCAGAGGTACCCAGTGAAAGGATCAGACAGTGGACACAAGCTGGGACACAGGGAAATGAATAGATACGCTTGACCAGGCAGGTTTCTGAGCAGCCTGATATAGTTGGTCCTGCTTTGAGCAGGGCATTGAGGCTGCTTCATAACCTCAGTTATTCTGTGACTGTAAACAGTCACTGGTCGCTTATTGCATGAGTACATCCATTAGAAGAAAGACAGACAGACAAGTGAACATGATTTTGAAAACTAGTTCCTAAATCTGGAGTGTATGGTTAAGCTAAATTGTAAGAGGAGAAGTATTACGCTAATGTATTTGATTATAGGCTATTTCTGTCTGTGAAGCAAAATACAGAAGATTGCAAGTCGAGTTGATTGCTAGAGTTTAATGGCATATATATACGCTTGGTCAAAGGTTAATGGTGCTCAGGCAAAAACATAAATTTATGGATATAAATAGATTCAATAGTAAGTGCCAAAAACAGTTCTTTTGAAGCTTTCCTTCTCCAGGCTTGGTTAGCAGTGTAGGATCTTTCAGAGCATTATCAATCTATTTTCAATAGAAAGAGATACTGTTATTTTTCCTCTCCAAAGGTGTTTTCGGTAGTACACTTGCTAATACTTTTTGGGGGGTTGGTAGTTGTGTTGTTTTGTTTTTTAGAAAAGAAGTTCAGGAATGGCTATGTTGCCACGAATTCATTATTAGCTTTTTTTTTTTAAATGGACAATGGATTTTCTGGAGTGTGGTGCTAGCTTTTGTCATACATCTGCGTGAAGAGGTTTAGTCAGTAAAGGTGACCGCATTGATTTTATTGGACACGTCTCTGCTTCTCAGTTACGCTTGGTGCAGGAGGCCCAGAGTTGCCACTTGTCTGGCTTTATCAGCAACATGCTGAGTCCAAGCTAATAAGCCCGGCCTCTCAGCAAGAAAAGGAGGCCCATCTTGAGAAGCTTTCAGACTTCTTGAAGACTTTAGAAGCTTTCAGAAGGATTCAGACTATTTAGTTTACTTAGGAGAAAGGCAAGAGATAACTTGGTGGAATGCTTTTTTTTTTTTTTTTTTAATGTTAAAAAACTTCCTAATCTAGTGAGAAAACAAGATAGAGACTAAAAGATGCAATTTCTTCTTACAGTGAAGTTAAATGCTGTTGAAACAATCGGTCTAGGACTTTCATATGTGATCTTTTACCAAAATTTTTGTAGCTAACTCCACTGAGGTGCACACACTCAGATTTTGTCTAGGTTTAACTTTATCTCATTGGTGGGTTTGGTTTTTTTTCATAATTGTTGATATTTCAGTTTATCAAAAGTGGCATCGATTATTAATCTAACATAAGTTACATATTCCAATATAAAACTAAGTGAATGGTGTTAATGCATTATAAATCTTAAGGTTTTGTATCAACTTCTTCAGCAAAGAGAAGCAATTCAACCTTGAAATTTTTATAGCAGAAATACTAGAACTTAGGAAAAAAAGTCTCGTAACTGTCAGAAGATCTGTTTTACTAAGATGACTAAATCTATTATCTGTACATTGTAGCTGTGATTCTGAGCAAATTTTAAATATTACAAATACTTTGGATAAAACCACTTCAACTAGTGAATCGTTTTACAACCTACTTAGTTCAGTATGTGTTGCAGATGGAAATTATTCTGGGAATTCTTACATCAACGTTGTGTTGAACTCCTGTTATATTAATTTCTGTATACGCAAAATGATACCTCCACTGAGATCCCCAAGAATTGAGCAGATGATGCAATACTATGCTGTGTTGTATTAAATGTTGGGTTTTTTTCTTACAGGGTAAGATTCTCTACAAAGTACGGTGGAAAGGATATACCTCTGATGATGATACCTGGGAACCAGAAGTTCATTTGGAAGACTGCAAAGAAGTGCTGCTTGAATTCAGAAAAAAAATTGTGGACAATAAGCCTAAACCTGTTAAAAAAGACATACAGGTGTGTTTAATCTCTTAGTGTCTTCTGCTGAAGATGTATTCCCTATCTAGGTCCTGCTGATGGGAGGAGGGAGAAGGGAAGACATTTGGATATGGAATTAAGAAGACTTAAGGAATCTCTTCGATCTATAAGTGTTTTGTTTTATGGGAAACTGAATATTGTTCCTGCTCTCTGGTTAGGGTTAGTTGTTTTTTTATCAATTGACAAGTTTGCTTCGAGACTATAAATCCTTCTAAACCTTATATCACTTTTTAATGGGACTTTATAAATGAGATATGGTCATTTTAGTTTGTTTTTGACAACATAAGCAACCTCCTTTCCTTACCCACATGCATAGTGTCTTGTCCATGAAGCTGGGTGCTGCTCAATTCACTCTTCTGTGTTGTGTAGCAGATTGGTGAGTTTTGGTTATGTGAACCATTAAACTTGCTAGGATAGGAATACAGAAAAATTAATTGCAAGAAAGCAGCATCTGGCATTTCCTTTTCTTTTTTTTTAACTGCTCAGTCAGTTTGAAAATGAAGCCTGAGAGTCTTTTAAAAAAGAAAAAAAAAAAGTTTGTTTTTTTTTTTTAAAACTGGTACCCTGCTTCTGGGAAACCCGGAGGTAAATTTCACAAAATCAGGTTAATTGTTTTTGATGTAAAATAGTTCAGATTTTGTTCTGTTCTGGAATCTGATTGTTGGATCTCTGATTGGTTTCCTTGACTTATGTATTGATGCTCATCCAAACAGGTAGCAAGGTAATTTAGGTAAGTGAGCTAGAATTTCATTTACAAATTTTACGATTTGGCAATGAAGAATGGTGTTTGCAGTGACAAAAAGATTGAAGTGCTTAAAAATTTACTTTTCCCAAACACAACCACTACCATTTTGTATAGTTTACGCCAAAATGATACACTTTAATGGAGAAAGAAATCTTTTCTTTTTTTCCTTGCCTTTTAGAAACTGTCTCTAAATGATGATGTATTTGAAGCAGAATCTGACAGTGACTGGCGAAGTGAAACAAAAGATGATGTTTCACCAAAGAAAAAGAAAAAGAAATCAAAAGATGGAGAGGATAGAAGTCCAGATGATCTGAAGAAGAAAAAGTCCAAGTCTTCAAAACTCAAAGAAAAACCCAGAACGGAATGTGAAAATTCCTCAGATACTTTTGTTTCAGATTCAAAACCAAAAAAAAGGACTTCAGAATCCAAGGAGGATTCAAAGGACCCAAAGAAGCAAAGGAAGGAAGATACTAAAGAAATCAAGAAAAGGAAGGGAGAAGTTAAAGATTCAAAAATAAAATCTAAAGAAGATTCTAAAGAAAATAAAAAATCACGGAAGGAGAAGCATGGAGATACTCAGTTTGACTCAGAATCAAGTACTCTAGATGATGTATTTTGTCAAGGAACTGATAATGAAAATTCAGACTTAAATTCTGAAAATAAAGATGAGAAGCAAAGGGTAGAAGAGAGATTGGAACAAGAAATTGCTGAAAAAGATTCCATTGCCGATAGGCATCTTGATGGATCAGCAAGTAATGAAGATGATAGTATTGATGTTAAGGTTAAAAGAAAGAAGAAAAAAAATCAGAAAGCAGAAGAGGAAGGTAAAAAAGTGGAAACTCAAGGTATCTATTTAGAGAAGAAAAGCATGCACAAAAAGCAGAAAGGTCAAGAAAAAGTAAAAATGGTACCAGGAGAGCTGGAGAAAGTGTCACCTGCTCCTTCACCAGTGCAGAAGGGTTTGAAATTGAGCGCAGATGAAAGAGGATGCAAGTCCACTGATTCAGCTGGGGAGGTAAGCAATGTTAAGGCATCAGGGTGGGGCTTGGGGTTAAATCAAACCTGTAAGGTACAGATAACCTCAAAAGGTTTCAGTTCATGACGGCAAAGAGGAAAACATAAATTGGAAAGTTTAATGAGCTGTATTCTGCTAAAGAAAGCCCATTGCATAACGTAGAGGAAAGACTGAAAAAATTCTGGATTCTGAACATCATAAGGAAAGGAACACTTCAGGGGAGGAGGGTGTCTTTAAATGCGAAAGTATGAATTTCTCCTGTTTGTTACATATACTTACTTAGAATGAAATTTACTGTTCCTCCAAAGTATGCTGTTGCTTTTAGCTTTGTTCTCCCCACCTTCAACAGTTGCCAGTTTGACTTTTTTCTACTTGTCTAGTAAGACACTGAGTCTTGAGCAACTGTCCATCCAACGTGGCACAATAAAGTGCACTTTTGAGCTAAGAGACACACTTGATCTCTGTCAAAAGCCAGCCGCTCCATTATACTGTACTTGTGTTAGCTCTTACCTGAGAATTGCTGAAATCGCTTCTAAACCCTGGTCTCCCAGATAATTGTGCTGCTGGCTTGGCTTCTTGGAATTCCTGGGGTGCTTACAGAAAATGCTTAGTTGCATGACATGGTTTGATATTAATTACAAATGCTGTACCTGTTCTAAGAAATGAGGTAGAGCAAACACCAGAATATTTATTTTTCTTATTTAATACAGTAGTTTTTTAAGAAAAGCTGGATGGTAGGAGTAAAAGAAAAAAAAAAAAGGAAAAAAAGCCACCAGTATTTCTCGGATGTTTCTGAGAATTTCTTTCAGCTGCTTCAGACTGTTCTAATACAGTTTGCAGTTTGTAAAACTTGGGCTGCTCAGAGAAACCCCTTTATGATTTATAACAAAATTGTAGCCAAAACATCTTGATACCTACTGGATTATATCCCATTTCTTCTGAGGCCATAATTCTGTGGTGATGAGTTTCTTCTGTAAGTTCAGCTGTGGTCCTCTGCTTAAGATTATTATATGTATGGAATAGGCCACCTTAAACATAAGGAAGTTCATTTTGGGGAGGAGAATTATGTGGCATAATCTCAGAGTAGAGCTACAAAAAATAGTGTTTTTGCAGGAGCCTAGTGGTGAAAGCTTTTGTAAACAAAGTTAAGCAATTACTATGAGGCATAGCCCGATTTCAGAAAGTTATTTAAATAACTGAAATGGTATGTCCCTTTATTACTTGAGTATTTTCTCGTAGTTTGAGGCGATAGCATTCATGAGAGAGACACATCAGTGGTGATAATTGGATAAATCTTTGGAATTCTCTCTTATTTACAAGTAGCATGAAAATCCTGTCACCCCAAACATGAAGAAATCAACAGTTTGCATATAGCTCTGCAGCCAGCGCTCTCAGGAAGTTGTCTGTGTGCCTTTCTCATGGTTGTGTTCCATGGAAGGACACTCTCCAAGATACCAAGGAAACAAAGAATGCTTTCTGCTTTTTTTTAAGTCTAGGAGGTTTAAACAATGTTTTCTGTGACTGGCTAGTTATTCTCCGGAGTTAGCTGTGGGCTATGGGTGGGTTTGGTGGAGAGGTCTGGGGTTTTTTTGGCTTCACTAAACTGTTGGCCCAAGCAGATTCTTCTTTTCAAATATAACCACTGCATATGTTTCAGCTACCTGTCTTTCCTTGTGTAGCTCTGAATACAGAACACTGTCATGACAATTTATAGTACAGTATTCTCTGTTTGGAGTCAGTTTGCACACTGAACCATTCTTTCCATTCGATTTACCTCCAAAAATAAATGTGCAGTGTACACAGTGCATCTGATCAGCATTGGAAATCTGGAATAGAATTCAGGATTACTTATTTCAACAGCATCTCTGTGTAGCAAATATCTGGTGATTCCTTTAGTAAGTGATGGGCCGCCTCCTAAATACTGAGCAGCTGCCGGGATCAACAGCTGTCTGTGCTACTAGTTAATCACATCAGTGATCAAAAGCTGAGGTTTTGTGGGGGAGAGAGGACGAGAAAAACAGATTAAATGTCTGTCTCAGCTCTGCTAACACATTATGATGCAACAAAATCATCTATTTTAATTGACGTTTTTCCTATGTCAAAGAGATGGTAGCATTTAATGATAAATTCAGTCTGTAGTTCTTGTAGGAACTTCTTTTGGGGCAGTTTTTCAGAAAGCCAGTGCTGTTCCATTTACCAGGTTGGTGTCAGGGGCTGATACAAAACCATGCCAAGGAGCCTTGTCCCACCTACCCTGCAGCTTGGAATTTGCTGGCTAAGTGGAGAGCGAGGATGAGAGGGTTGCAGGAGGAGAAAGGCAACCTTTGGTGGAAGCAGCTGAATTCTGTTTTGGCAGATTTGATTATATATCTATATCTGCCATAAATTTCTTATGTGATATTGGATATTGCCATGCTCAATCTTCTGTGGGGATATGGTGGGTTTGGGTGGATTTTTCTGAGTGTTTTTCACAAATGACTGTTGCTGTAATGTTCTGTATATGTAAATTGGAAAACTTGGAACCTATATACAAATGTCAAGTTTTCTCAGTTAAGGTTTCAAGTCAGTGCTATCAAAACTGCTTTGAATATGGTGCTTCAAATACTTTGAACTGATTACATTCTATTCAGGTTCCATATTTGGAACAAATGACAAGTTTTGGCATATCTGTACCTCATGCCATAAAGTACGTTGCATGGCTGGGATTCAGTAAAAGTCTGAATTGAAGTTGTTTCAGTTTGGAAATCATAGAATCATCTGGGTCAGAAGGGACCTTCAAGGTCATCTATAAACCATCTATAAATAACACCTCTTCTCTTAAAGAAGAAGGCATCACAGACTGAACACCTGCCTCACGTGTTTAATTCTTTTCTTAGGAGTGTCCACATGTCTGTTACATACAGTTTTCAGTAGTATTAATTTTAAATATATTTTCTTGTTGGAGTGTTGAAAGAACTTTATTTTCTTATTTTTTCTTCACCACTTTATTTCGATCTTTGCTCTCAGTATCAGGAGAAAGAAGTAATGAAAACTGAAACAAAAGAAAAGTCTCAAAAAAAAGAGTTTGAAAAAGAAGAAAAGAGTGGGAAAGAACAAAAGGGCCTAAAAAGTAAGTGCTAACTCCTTAAAAGAAAGAAGGGAAAGACCCTTCAGGACATTCTCCTCTTATTTCTACAAGAGTGGGCATTGTATAGTTTTGTACCACATACCAAACCCAATAATTTCTGGTTTTATTTTAGGAAGTAAAAGTCTACTGTTTAATGACTTTGTTAATATAAGCTTCATGAGAATGCTCTACTTGCATGTATGAAGTGTGGAAGTGTATGGAAATTAACATTTTTATAGATAAGTCAACATTTTGGCCTTTCTCATTTAATATTGTCAGCTATTCTTCTGTGGCATGTAACAGTAATCTTATTTTAGAGGAATTTATCCAACTATTGGCTATTTCCAGAACTGTTCTGTTACATACTGTGGCATGTAACAGTAATCTTATTTTAGAGGAATTTATCCAACTATTGGCTATTTCCAGAACTGTATTATGAATACGCACTTTATATGTTTAGAAAAACTAGTAGAGGTTCCCATCAGAGAAACTTCTTGCCACTTGCTTTAGCCACAATGATGAGTTACCTTGTACAACCCTTAAAATATCAGCAGAACTGGATGATTTGATATACGAAGGAAAATGTCTACATTGTGTTTCTATTCTTAGTAGTATAATGGAGTATTAATGTTAGCACTCTTGATCTCTGTAGAATTCTGGATGACCTCGTTCAGGATAAATTCTCTCACTAGTAGGATGAGGATAACTGAGGAAAAATAGGTAATTCCACCTTTAATAATCATGAATGGTTACAGGAGGAGCTATGATGCTTCAAATGGGTGTTGCTATTTGAAAGTAGCAAAGATGCTGACAATGCTTAAGAAAAGTAGTAACAAACAGAATTATTACTTATTTTTTCCTTTATACAGCACGTGTCCTCCACATGCTCATCAGAGATACTGAACCATATTTTCAAAGTAGCAATTTATACATAATTCTAAAATACATTTCTTAAAAAGAAGATGGTACCATGTTGAAAGCAGTCAGAACTTGGACTTGTTTCAGGGTAGCTGGAGGGTAGCTCTCCCCAGTTTTTGGCTTGTGTTGTTAAGGAAGGTTGCTGCTATGTTTCAGCAATTATTAACTTATGGAAAGAGAACAGACCTTTTCTAAATGGACTCTGGTCACTCACTTAAACTTTGTTAAGTAATAGTCTTTAGTGGCTCAAGTAGCCACTCTTGGTAACTGCCTTAATATTCTAGGCCTTAAGGACGTCAAAAGCACATTTGACTTGTTTAATGTAGCTTCAGAAGAAAAAAGTGAATATGCTCAAAATAACTGCAAAAGGGAGGAATCTTTGCTAGAATGTAAGTTCATAGAAGGGAAAATCAAAAGACACTGAAGTGTACAAGGAAAGGAAGAATATAAGCAATGGAGCAGAGATGTGGACTTAGACTGCTGCAGAAGTTGATGGAGGAGGAGAGGATGTGTGTCAAGTGGAGAGCTCTGATGAGCAGTAGAAACAAACGCAGGGGAAAGTTGAGCACTGGCAGTTAATATTTTCCCCATTCCTGCTTGCATCTTTTAGTGCTCCAGTTCTTGTCTCCCCAGGAGGCTGGAATCAGTGAGTTTCCAAAGCAAACCTCATAACTTTTCAGTGTGTTTCCAGTGTGGTTCTGCTATTACAGCAATGGAATGTTCACCATCTGGTATCACTTCAGCCTAATTTATTACAACAAATAAGCAGTTTCAGGTAAAAGCATTTTGGGTCCATTTTTAACGTAGCGTTCATTGTTTGGAACCGTTCCATGCTGACTTCCAGAGTCTATTTGAATGAAAAGTAGTAGTATATTAAGCTGCTGATCATTGAAGCAATGGCAAGCAATGAATGTCTTGGAAGTTTATGAAGTTGCTTATTACTTATTTTTTCTTCTTCCATAAAATCAAATACATGATAGATGGCAAGCAGCAAGTCTTGAGTTTGGGTATGGACATGCAGTTGGAATGGCTGACACTAGAAGATTTTCAGAAGCATCTTGATGGAGAAGATGAGAATCATGTGTTAACAGAACCAGTATCAAGTAGTGAGTAGCTGCTGGGAGGAATGGGCATTTCTTAGCTGGCATTTCAAAGTGAAATACCCTATTGACTTTATTGAATTTATTTTCTAGCTCTCCTGAGGGATGCTGTTAAAAGTGGAGATTATATGACAGTAAAGATGGCACTTTCTTCAAACGAGGAATATAATCTGGATCAAGAGGTAATTTTTCTGCAGTAGAAGTACTGGAGGGTGTGGGAGGAAAGAATACAAATTTGGATTTGAGAAGTTTTCCCCTCTTCCTAGTAGCAGATTTCTGTCTCGCTTGGGAAAAAAAGCACAAGATGAGAAAAGGGGGTACAGAACTTGAGGCTTCAATATTTGTTACTCTCTTCCAAATTAAAAATGAAGTTTGATAGAAGCATCCTAGTAGCTGCATATGCAGCAGATTTGCCCCCTGGATTTAACTAAATGTTTAATGTGCAACCTTACATGGTGTAAGGAATGATGATGCCCATCAGGTCAAATGGCTAAGCTATGTAAAGCTCCTACACATCTTTAAAAAACTTAAAAATGAAAATTGAATGTTCTGTTTGACATGCTGGGACTGTTTAACTCCATGAATAATTACTTTTCTGCCAGTTCTTCATCAGCTGTGTTCTTACTGTTTTTTCTTTCAAGGATCTGTTTTCCTGTTAAGTAGTACTAAAGTTCCATTTTTGAGGATTGAAATCTCTGATACCAGTATTTTCATTGGTGATCTTGTGTAGTTGCATTATGTAGCATTTTGAGAATGATGTTATGCTAAGACTTAATGCCAAATGAATGCTTGAGGCCAGCATGTAATCTTTAAATTGTAGCGTCTGTTGGAAAATGCAGGGAGTGAGGAGACTGGCCACTCACAGAACTCTCTTCATACTTGTGCTCTGATAAAATCCAGAAGTAGCGCCGTGGTCACAGCTGTCTTGAGCCATTGTGTTTTTCCTTCAATGGCTGCTGATTTCTTTTTCTACTGTCTTGCTGTCTTCCCCTCTCTCAGATACCTTGCTGCCTTTCTTCCTGGCTTATTCTGGTTTTCCTCCTCCTTGTTCTCGTCCTCAGAATGTTATGGGGTTTTGCAGATTAGGGAGCTCAGAGTGTGAGGCCTGTGGACAAGAGAAGTGGGAGGTGGTAGTTTGCCAGTATCTGGCAGACATGTCTGTGTGAATTCTCCTGCCAGGGAGGGAAATCTTTGAGAAACCTGACACACTTGCAATTTTTGTCTTGCAGCTTTATCTTAAAGTATTTGATTTTTTTAATTATCTTTTTTTTAATGGCAATGATTCTTGTTGCAGGACTCAAGTGGAATGACCCTAGTAATGCTTGCAGCTGCTGGTGGGCACGATGACCTTCTCCGAGTCTTAATCAGGAAAGGAGCTAAAGTTAATGGTAGACAAAAAAATGGAACAACTGCATTGATACACGCTGCTGAAAAGGTTTGCTTGGTTATTGTTGTATTTGTGGTTCTTGGCTCTTATGTTTAAAAGTGGTGCATCATTTTTTTTTCCCTTGGGTGATGCTTAAAAAGGAGTTAGCAGGATGTAGCAGGGTGACCTTAACTGCACCATTTCAGCAGCTGTGGTTACACTGGCGTGAATAAATTCTGATCACAAACCCTACCCTGAGTAGAGAATATGATAGGGCTGCCTAGAGGGAAAGTGGAGGCAAAGGGTATCTCTGAATTTCTCTGTTGTGAGGACTGAAGTTCTTGTGTTAAGATTGCTGCTTATGGCTACACAGGATCCAAATTTGGAGACTTTGAGAGCAAATCACTGATTAAGCAGGGTTTCCTTTTTGAGAGTTGGAAGATGGAGGTGGTGGCAAGCTCTGCTCAAACTATGACAACTCGGCTATTAAGATGAGGGTGTTTCATGGGTGTGCTCTTCAAGTTGGTTCGTGTGTTTTCCTGTGTGCAGTAGATACAAGGGCAAAAGGGAACTTGATTGCAGTTTGGTGATTAATGCAAACATTCCTGTGGTGCTCACTATTGCAAGGTTTAGATAAAAAGTAGTAATTGTAAGTACTCCTGGCTATCTACTTGCCTGAGTCTGAATTGCTCTTTGCTAGCCATGGGAGAGAACAATGTTAATTGTGTCATGCCTTGTGCTTTGGGTTTTACTTCTGGATTTTAAATAAATGTCACTATATTTTCTGAAACAAATCCAGAATATTGTCTACTTACTTGTCTTGTGGTTTGTTTGTTTTTTCAGAATTTTCTAACAACAGTAGCTATTCTTCTGGAAGCTGGGGCATATGTGAACATGCAGCAGAGCAGCGGGGAAACTGCTTTAATGAAGGTAAGTTCAATGTTTGTCCTGGCACGGTTTAATAGTAAATACTTTTGGCAAACTAATAAAACGTAAAAGCGTATTTGTAGAATTGATTTAGGGAAGATGTACTATATTTGAAATACAAATACTACTCTTAGCTCTTCTAGGTAATGTTTTAATCCATTTTTTTTTTAATGTACTCTTATATCTAAACAGTAAATGCAGGTGCTGTCAGCACACAGTGCTAAATGTAGCTCAGCATCCTCTTCCATTGTTTTGCTCAAAGAAATGCACATGTGCTCTTAAATACAAGAGATAATCTGGTTGTCAGCAGGAAGAGGAAAATTCCAGAAAGGAGAATCTTCCACTTGCGTATAGCTGTGATTGACTTTTGTCGTTTCATTGCAGGACAGAAATAAAGTAACTGGTTTGCAGTCTCCTGGAGACGGCCTGTTCTACACCTTTACTCCCCCCCATCACAAATGAAGTTTTTTTTTTAATTAATTTTGTTGTAATGGGAAAATTCTAAGACCCTTAAAACAGTCTTTGATCCTCTTAATTTTTTTTTTTTAAATCAAATAATTTAATCAATGGTCCCCTTCTGATAAATGTACTGTGTTTGTATGTGGGCTGTTAAAGGGAGTTTGTTTGCGGAAGAGGTTATAAAAGCTTTTCTTTCCAAGACAATGGGGTATTGTTTCTCTTCTGTCCTCTGCAAGGCTTAACAAGCGTGGGGAGCCCACATCTTCTGTAAAGAAAATAATAACACACTTCTGGTTTCCTCAGCCACTTTAGTCCAAAATACCTTCATAACTTGGCTGCCTCTGAACTGCATCTTGACCTTCACTGTTTTTAGAGGTTTCATTAGTATTTGATGCACAGCTGTACATACTTTCTAATTGGCAGCCTACAGCGACTTATTCTGGATATTTGTTTTGCTGTGCAGATACAAAGAATAGCATCTTCATTTCCAGTAACTTTCTGGAACAAGTTTAGCTGTGTGTGGATAGGGGTATAAATGTGCTTATCAGGTCACTGTTATTTATAACTGTAGGAGTTGGATCATATCTTTTAAAAGCTGAGGTGGGGTGGGAGGGGGGGAATTCTTGGCACTTAATTCTTTGCTCTGAGGTGGTGTGTGATTTTTGTGGGATTTTGTTGGGGGGGTGCAGGTGGTTTTATTTATGGAAGATTATGGATTGAAAGCACAGATGAAAGTTCAGAGCTGGAACAAATTTCAGAAGTTAACTTCTGAAAGGCCTCATGAAGATAGAAATGTCTGTCTCTTGTGCCTTTCCCTAATTTGTCTTGAGCGTTTTAAAAGCAAACAACCAGAAGCATGCGTTTGCATTCTTCAGTAAAGCTTTTGTCAGACTTTCCTGTACTTTTGTCAAGTTCTTGGTTGACATGCTCTGAAATTCTTGCTGTAAATAATGTTGAACAGCTGTGGACACTTCAGCAGTTGGTGACAGTTCCTTTAGTCATTCTGAATATTTCTGCAGAAACCCATTTATTCAGGTAAACAATCACAAGAAAGTTTATGGTTACTGAACTCCAGCAGACTAGATGTTTTCACAGAACTTTGGGGGTTTGTTTTATATATTTTTAAATTTTTTTTCCTCCTAGTTAAGTCTGCTTGGTAATTCTGAGTGTTGCTGCTTCTGTGGGACCAGATGTGTAGTGTTGCCTGGGTAAAGATAAGGTACTTATGGAGTGTGATCCTGAGTTTCAAGTTGTGTCAGCGTTTGCAGAGCAAATACCTAAGCTTGTTTTCTGAATTTTTGATTTTAATGAAGTTCCGCACTTCTGCTTACTTCAACGTTATGCTCTGTTCTAATGGGGAATTTGTCATTTCCATCTTCTCACTTTCTCACAGGCTTGTAAAAGAGGGAATTCTGATATAGTGCGGCTTATGATTGAAAGCGGAGCAGACTGTAACATTTTGTCAAAGCACCAGAACAGCGCGCTGCATTTTGCCAAACAATGCAATAACGTACTGGTGTATGAGCAGCTCAAGAGTCATTTGGAAACGTGAGTAAACTGTACTTTGAAGTTTGTTCTGGTGAAGTTTGCAATACCAGGCATGTCATAATTTTGCTTTAAATCAAGGGGAAGAGGGGGGAGATTTTAGGAAAGAAAACAGATCTGCTTTGGGCAGAAAGCTAATAAATCATGTGAAATGAAAATGATATGAGGTAACAGAATTAGCAGATACTAGCCTAAACACTGAGTAGAAGGGTGAAAAGGAGGAAAAGAGAATGACTAGAACTGAAAGATTCCTTAAACTAGAAATACAGCAGCCAGGAAAACTGAAGTGTGTAAGCGCTGGACAGTTGAATGTAAACGCTTATTAGCACATGCCAAATACTTTGCTAAAAAACATCGGAAACAACCAAAAGAACACCAAACAAAAACACCGTGAGTGCAGATAGTTAGGGTGTTGTTGGACCCTTAAAAGTCAGCTGTGAGCTGAGAGTGCTGGGGTAAAGCTTTCATGCCAGTAAGTGGTGGAAATTAACATCTTCATTGCGCCACAGAATGGCGGAAGTCCTGTGTATGTGGTATGTGAAGCATTCCTGTCATAAGGTCATGTAAAAATACACTGAGCTGATGAATATGGATGCTAAATGGAGACAAAATAAACATAAAGAGAAGGAGCAAGCTCTTTAAGTATCAATTTGGAGGAATACTGATAGTTAACGTGTCAGGGCAGAAAGTCGTAACTAGTGATCTCTGAAATTGGAGAAGACTCGGGGAGAACCTCAGAGCTTCTGCAGCAGGTGAGATTTTGCCAGGAACATGCAGTTAGTGCTGGAAAAACACTGTCTCAGCACAAGTTCCTTTTATTGATTTATGATGATGTTTTCCTAACGATTTATCTATAAAATAAGACAGACTATCAAGTAGTTTGTAGTCCAAGATTGTTTTCTTTTAGTGTTTAGAAAGCCCTGGCTGTTTTCTGTTTCTGATCTCTTGAGGTTCCCATCAGCAAATGTCCTAAATCTATCTGGACAGGAGCTGCCTTGTGATCGTCACTGATACGTGCTGTAGTACTACCAATATTCTTATTCTATTTTAAATAGTTACTAGTGCTCTTTCTTTAGAACCTTATTAAATGCTAAATTAAAATATACTAAAAAGTCTGAAAAGTGTCTTTTAGACTAAGAAGTCTAATAAGTAAGATCTATAAGCAACCACTCCCATTGGATCATTGCAGTGGTGGGCATAACAGGTTAGGGAGCGCCTCTGTAAGGCAGACATCTGTGGAACATTTGCAAAGCGAAATGTCTGGTAAAAAATGTTTAAGTGCAACCAGTAAAATACAGATAAATACATTTCCAGAACAAGGTTATATTTGCCTATGAATTCTAAAGTAACTCAGTTGCGAAACTACAGAATCACAGGAACACAGAATGGTTGAGGTTGGAGGGGACCTCTGGAGGTTCATCTTGTCAAACCCCCCTGCTCAGGCAGGGCCACCTAGAGCTGGTTGCCCAGGACCCTGTCCAGATGGCTTTTGAATATCTCCAGTGATGGAGACTCTGCGACCTCCCAGAGCAACCTGTACCAGTGCTCGGTCACCTTCACACTAAAAATGTATTTCCTGTGTTTCAGTTTGTGCCCATGGCCCCTTGTCCAGTCACCGGGCAGCACTGAAAAGAGCCTGGCTCTGTCCTTTTCCCCCCTCACTTCAGGTGTTTATTGATCTGTTGGTAAGATCCCACTGAGCCTTCTCTTCTGAACAGCCCTAGCTTTCTCAGCCTTTCCTCGCATGTTAGATGCTCCAGTCCCTTCATCATCTTTGTGGCCCTTCATTGGGCTCTCTCCAGTATGCCCATGTCTCTCTTGTAGTGAGGAGCCTGGAACTGGATGTAGTATTCCAGGTGTGGTCTCACCAGTGATGAGTAGAGGAGAATCCTTTCCCTTGGCCTAGTGTAGCTGAGCGTTGTCTGCCTTTGCAGCAGGAGCATGTTCCTGGCTGATGTTGTCCCTGGTGTCCACTAGGTCCTTTTCTGCCAAGCTGCTTTCCAGCTGGGTGGCCACCAGCATGTACTGGTGTCTGAGGTTGTTCCTCCCCAGGCGCAGGACTTTGCACTTCTTTTGAACTTCATGAAATTCCTGTTGGCTCATTTCTCCAGCCTGTCAAGGTCCCTCTGGATGGCAGCATGACCCTCTGGTGTGTCAGCCGCTCCTCCCAGTTTTGTATCCTCTGCAAACTTGCTGAGGGTACAGTCTGCCCCATCGTCCAGGCCGTTAATGAAGATGTTAAAGTATTGACTCAGGGGGTACACCAGTAGTGACTGGCTTCCAGCTAGACTTTGTGCTACTGATTTTTGCTGAACTAATGGGTTCTGAGCTGGTTTCATACTGGGAGGACAGTATTGTTGTGCCAGCATTTGTAATGCACTGTGAAGCTTGGCTGAGGTATTGCGGATCACGGCAAAGAGTGTCTGTCCTCAGCAGATAGAAGCTATAAGGAATCTTTTCTTCTTAGAGCTGGCTAAATGGAAAACAAAAAAAAAAGTGCTACCAGCATTAAAACTAATAACTTTCCCATGTTTGGAAAATCATTGTTAGTGTCAGCAGGGGCAGTTAAAGGGGATAAATGGAATATGCTGATTTTCCCGGAGGGAAGGAAATCGTGACTTGTGAGTGACGGTTCTGAAGGCAGCAGCCCCCATGCAGAGAAAGTGATCTGGAACCTGCTGTTCGGTGCTTTGAAACTTTGTCACTCATTCACTGTTTGACGCCTTTTCCAGTTCGTTTCCTATTCAAAACCTGTCACCCTCAGTTTTGGCTAATCTGAATAATGAGGTTTGGATGATATTGAATGTGTAATTTTGCCAGTGAAATGGCAGTTGAAATTAAATATTGATAAATGCAAAGTGATGTTGGTGGGGTATCCCTGTGGTAATGTGAGTTACACAGGGAGTGACACAGCTCCTCCCAACTGTAGAAGCTTCCAGACTCATTACCTGAAAGTACCTGTTCAGTGCTTCTTGTCAGTCAAAAAGGAAGATGATATAGTTGTAGTGGATCTGAACATAAAATATAAATCCATGGTGTCCAAATGCCTTAATTAGGATGTGCCATTCCAGTTACCTTACTTCAAAAACAGGGGAAACACAAAGGAAAGGTAAAGATGACTAGAGATACAGAGTAGCTTCTGTGAGGACAGGCCAAGGGCGGTGATACACATCACCTTGGGACAGATTAAAAGGTCAAGATTTAAAATAAAATGGGAAAACAACATCATCAAATAGCTCAAAGCCAAGAGGCTGGTTCTGCAGGCCATCCTGTTGAATTATATAGTGATAGGTTTGAAATGGAGTAATATTTTTGCACAGAAAAACTGAATTATGGATCTCCTCGCCGCAGAATGCTGCGGTCACAGCTGCATGGGATTTTAGAAGGGATGAAGTAGATGTAAGGAGAGGTGTGATTTGGATGCCTCTAAATCAGTTTGCTGGAAACTAGGACAGGAAAAACCCCAACTGTTCAATTTCCCGTATTTAATACGGCTTTGTGTAGCATCTGGAAACTGGGCTAGATGGGCTTCTGGGCTTGCTCTGGTACGGCAGTTCTTGTGGTGTCTTTCCTGTCAAAGGCTTCAGTTTTAGGTTCTGCAGGTGGTAGCCTGGGCTGGCGGGGAGGGGAGCCTGCCCCGAATAATCGCTGGAAAAGCCATTAAGCTGAGAGTCGGGACCTTTGTCTTGTAAAAGGTTTTAAAACCCATTTGTGCCGAAAGAGCTTTGTGAAGAGGATTACTTAGTAACCTGCTTGTAAAGGTGCCAAACGCTGCTGGGGAGCGTGCTCTGCCTTTGAAGGCTGTGCTACTCGCTTGAATTAAACCACCACCACCCCCAACCCAAAAAACAAACAAAAAAACCCCAATTTGGTTATTTAATGGTAGCGTAGCTACGTTTTCAGTGCGTTATTATTAGAGCTTAACTGGGACCTGCATTTTTCTTACAGTATTGCCAGTAAAATTATACAGTGACTTATTTATTTTTACGTTGTACTTGCGGTCAGATTGGTGAATCAGGGACATCTTTCTACATAAAGAGCCTTCAAAATACGTGGCTGGTTGGAATGGTTTTTAATCTGCTGCAGTGCATTTGTCTCAGCTTTTTATTATTGTGGACCCGATAGATGAATTTCACAGACAGATCACTGGTAAAATGTTTTATTAAGAACGTATTGGGACTTGGGGTTCATCTATGTGTCAGTGAAGTGACGAAGGCATTCACTGCTGACAATCAGCAATCCAGAAGGGTAATCTGGGATGCTTTTTTGCGTCAGCTCTCGTGAAGTCTATCTGATAAAGTAATTTTATGATGTGAAGTACAGGCCTCACTTATTTGGTCTTTCAGGCTCTCAAGAGTAGCAGAAGACACCATCAGGGATTATTTTGAAGCTCGTCTTGCTTTGCTGGAGCCAGTCTTTCCAATCGCGTGTCATCGTCTCTGTGAAGGGCCAGACTTCTCTACGGATTTTAACTATAAACCCCCACAAAATGTGCCAGAAGGTAAGGGGAGGGTTGTGGTGGTGGTGGGTTTGTTTGGGGTTTGTGTTTTTTGGTGGGAGGAGAGCGGTGAGGAGAGGGGAAGGTAGAACAGTGTGTTAAGAAACTGCCTTATAAGTATGTCTTGAAGTACCTGTTACGCAAAATTATTTTTGTATGACTTAATGCATTGCAGTACGTTATCGTACGGATGCTCCAGTTCTGGAGTATAGGGAGAATAAGTCTTATGAGGAGAGGCTGAGGGAGCTGGGGTTGTTCAGCCTGGAGAAGAGGAGGCTGAGGGGAGACCTTATCACTCTTTGCAACTCCCTGAAAGGAGGCTGTAGAGAGGTGGGGTAGGTCTCATCTCCTAAGTCACAGGCGATAGGATGAGAGGAAATGGCCTCAAATTGCACCAGGGCAGGTTCAGATTGGACATTAGGAAAATTTTTTACACTGAAAGGGTTATTAAGCATTGGAATGGGCTGCCCAGGGAAGCGGTTGAGGCAACATCCCTGGAGTTATTCAAAAGACAGGTTGACACAGAGCTTAGTGACATGGTTTAGGGATGGGGTTTTTATCAGAGTTAGGTTGATGGTTGGACTATATGATCTTAAAGCTCCCTTCCAACCCAGAGAATTCTGTGATTCTATGAAAGTGGTTGTGTCTGCCTGGTTTTCTGGTTGTTAAGAGCTGTAATATGTCTTCCAGTTCTTGATTATTGGTATCCTTTAGAGAATTAAGAAGTCTTATATAAGTTTGTGTATTAAAATGAGGCATTTGTGGGTATTGAAGATTGTTGCGTATTGAATTTCAGTGCAGTTCATAAAGATCTATAACTGACATTGCTCAGCTGTCCCTGCCAAGAGAACAGACAACCCAAAACACATCAAATTCTGTAACCCTCTTTAGGCAAACCTAAAACCCCAGAGCTGAACCGCACCGAGGCTCGCTGTGCCCAGTTTGCTTTCCTTTCCAACAGCCACATCACACTCTTGCTGCTGCCAAAAGACCTCAACTTAGTGACCAAGTCAGTTGTGTTCTGTGCTGGGATCCACTGGCTTGTGAGATTGGATTTGTGCGTGTTGCTTTAATGCTCCATTGGTGTTTAATATATACTATATAATACTCATATTATTATATATACTTGCACCTGTCTTCAAACATTCAGTGTATGCGGTTGTTGCAAATAATGCATCTCATTTCAAATCCATGTGACTGAATTGCCTTCCCTTTCAGGATCTGGAATTCTTCTCTTTGTTTTCCACGCAAATTTCTTTGGTAAAGAAGTTGTTGCTCGGCTCTGTGGACCATGCAGTGTACAAGCTGTGGTTTTAAACGACAAATTCCAGCTCCCTGTATTTTTGGTAAATCTCTTCCTGTAACTGACTGTAAAACTCCTTTATAAAGTCTTCATGGAGCAGCCTGGGAAATCTTAGTGCCTTAATTTGGATTTTGAGCATTGTGATGAAACATTTTTTTATCATGATAGGGTTGGTTGTTTTTAAAACTAAATTTAATTCTTCTTTGCATATGGAGAGAACTACAAACCCTGCATATACCAGACTCCCTAAAAACTTAAGCCTTAGAAGACAGACAGCCTGCTTTTAGGTGGCCCTGCATGAGGGCCAGATGGTGCCTGGTTGGGCTGGATGACCTCCAGAGGTCCCTTCCAACCTCAACCCTTCTGGGACTTTAGCAGGCAGGTGGGAATTCTGTATTTAAAGCTGTTCTGCTTCTCAGATTCTCCTGGCCTTTCAAATTTTTGACCCAAGTAAGTTCTTAAATATAACTAATTTTGCCTTGTTTTGTTAACCTACCTCATATTTCTCATGATTAATTTATAATTTTTATTATATATTTATTAATCTATTAAATGCATCACAGTGCATGCTTTTTCAAGTTGTTTTCTTATCTCTGTGGTGGCACCAAAGGTTCTTTGCAGGATACGCAACTCTCTTTCAAAAAACACATAGTTAAAATGTTGTGTTCCGTTAGTCCACTTAGACAGCACTTTCAGCCACATCCTGCCATTAACTGTGTCCATTTTGGTTTCCCTTCTAGGACAGTCACTTTATTTATTCCTTCAGCCCCACTGCAGGCCTTAACAAGCTTTTTATACGGTTGGCAGAAGCTCCTACCGCCAAGGTACAGAATGCTCTCAAAACTAAATGTGTATATTAATTTTTTGTACAATTATTCCATAGGCTAAATGCTTCCTACTTGTATGTTGCAAATGTAAAACTAAGGACTTCCCACTGTCTCCTCATCCCAGTTCCCATCAGTGGAACATCTTAGGAAGGCTGCCGAGGGTCTCAGTTCTGTCGTAATTGAATGTTTTTATCCTGCAGTCAGAACAATTCCTGCACCGGGATAAAGGAATGTGACAGCTGAACATTTTCCCCATCAATATTGTGAATTTAATGACTAACAGATATGTGCAGCGTCAGCTATTTTTTGCATACAAATGTTTTTGCTTGTGTGTTCAGGAGAACTTGGGAGGATGTACTAGGATGTAGAGTCTGCTTTTCAGTGGGCTGTGTAGGCCGCTGTATTTCCCACAACACGTTGCGAGATGAATAGCAGATCCTGTTCTGGTGGCGTTTACTTTTATCCTGGGAAGATGCACCAGTAAACTTTCCAGATCTTCAGATTTAAAACGTATATTATTAAATGTTTTATTTTAAGGGGAAAAATTGAACTCGTATTCAGATGAAAGTGTGTGTGTGTGTGCCTGGTTCAGACTTGGGACTGACTATTTCAAACACCAGCCCCTGCACTCAGAGGCTGCTTGAGTCCTTTCACAGGCCACTCCTCTTTCAGTCGGGTTCCCATGGACTGATTTCATTAAACACACATTGTCGATTCCTTTTGGTTTGTTTTCTTTTAGTCACTAGCGATTGTATGACCTTTCTCATGCTTTATTAGAAGAAGTGTTTAGTGCAGTAGTTAAACGTGAACAAGGTTTATATGAAACCTTTGTGTGCTTTTCCAGGTGAAGCTGCTGATAGGCGCGTACCGAGTGCAGCTGCAGTGACCCCGCAGCTGGGAGCGTGTTGGGTGGACCGACACGCTTTTGGAGACACATCTGGTTCCTCTGGTTAGAGACTGACAAAGCAGTTTGGAACTTTTTGGCACCACGCTCTTAGGACTGAAGTTCCCGTCTCGCTGTCCCTCGCTGGCGGTCAGCTAGGAAGGTGTGTGTCCGAGCGCAGTTCCGTGTGCTGCGCTGGCGGGACAGGGTTGTCAGCGTTTTTTTTTTTACTTTGTACAGATATAGATGTAAGTATTTGTGCCAATACATATAATTCTGGTTTTCTTTACCTTGTGGAGTCCAGACTGCGTATTTCAGCTTTTCCACAATGTGGAATGGTGCATATAAGAACTATTTAAGGTAACTACGTGAAATGTCTTTTTTAATAGAAAGATCTTTTCCATTTGTAAACTAAATTTTTCTACTTACTCTAACTGTAATGTTTCTATGTAAAATGCAGAATTGTCATATTCTTGGAGCCTTGGGCAGAAATTACACTTTGAAGTCACTGCGTTAGATTTAACTTTGAATTGCTGAGGGCTGTGTGTGAAACTTTTCCTGCCGTTGTCTCCCAGTGAGAAAGCGGTGACTCCCTCTGACCGAAGGCGGTCGGGGCTGCAGGTGTGAACAAAGGCATCTGAATAGGCTCAGCTCACACAGGGTGGCACGCAGCGTCTTAACGCTGCTTCTGTGGTAGAGGAGCAACTGGTAGTTCTACAGACATCTCAACTCTTGAGTTCTTAGTCAAGTGACGTAGGAAAACAAATGTGAGCTGAGAACAGCAAACCAGGAAAGTTGTAACTGCCGTGAACGTGGTGGCAATGCCTTTCCTAGGCAAGAAGCTACAGAGGGGGTTTCAGATGGTCTCAGCCTGACAGATGAGAACACGTACTGCCCTTCAGTGCAGAAACTCAGTTCCTCAGTGCAAAGAGCTGCTATCTTTTTTTTTATTATTATAATTATTTTATTTAAATGACCCATTTTATCAGGTGACAGCAGTTCTGTAATGGTCCTGTGCTATAAAATACAAATGTAATACTTCTGCATGAAGCAGAGAATATTTTTCTTTGTAAATTAACCATCATCTTGAAAAGTAAAAAAAAAAAAAAAAAAGGAAAAAAGAAAAAATATCCAGATTGTGCCTTTGCTGTTCTGGTTGCTACATGTAGTTTACACGCCACTATGTGCCTGTCCTATTAGCAAAACTATTGTGGATAAATCCTTAGTGTATTTGCTCACCATCAAAATGGTGCAGATGTAGAAAGTATCCTTTTAAGATCTGTGACTTTTTAATGTAATAGTTCAATTAACCAGTTTTTAATTTTTGGTTCTTGAAAGTTTAAAACTTTCGTATTTAAGAGATGCCAAATGAGTAAGTAACAAAGCACACTGTTTCAATTTTGTGGAATGTCACATTAAGCTCTATAAAACTAGAACAGCAACACAACTTTCCGCTTCAATTTAGAATAGTTGCCTTTCTTTTTGCAACCAGTATTGATGGGATGTGAACAAGTCTGGGTTTTGAACAGACTTGATACCTCCACCTCTCGGAAATACACCAGATACCTCATTTTTGCAAAGTGTGAACACCCGAAATGCATGAAAAGCACTGGCTGAGAATCAGGAACGTCACTACCGGCACTTGGGACTTGGTGTAGCTGCATTTTTTTTAGTCACTGTGCGAAACATTGGAGTGACGGGTTTCATGTAGGTGGCAACCCCTTCCTCAGCTACTCCTGCGTTGTGCCCTGGAGGGTATCGTTTGGGTGTGTGAAGCTCTGTACAGCATGTGTCTGTGGGAAACCTTTGAGCTGTTCAAGGTGTGGGGGACAAAATGTTTGTGAACAAATATCCATCTAATATAGACACTTTCTGGAAACTGTTGTACAGTCTAACCTCAAATGTCTGGTAATGCTCCAAGAGTTGACATAGCAGGTAGTTTGTCAAAGGCTGTTGATTTGGGGGGGGTTGTTTTGTGTTTTTTTCCTTGAAGCATTTGGGAGAGAGGGAGGAGTTTTGCAGGACATGGGGATAAAATTTGGGTTCATGATGCATTTGAGGGATGGATTTTGCAATCATCGTTCTCTTTTTAGTTGGTGATAGAAATTCAAAATCCCTACTGAAGATGCATAAAAGACATATGATGTTTGAAGCCGTTTTGTCTGATTTTATTATATGGGTTTTATCCAATTGCTAAAAGGTTTGGGTGGACAAAGGATGAAGAGAAAGTAGCTTCAATAAAAAACCCACTTCTTTAGGCACTGTGGAGAAATACCTTTGAAGTACGTGCTCAGTGTCTTCATGCTTCTCCCCGGCAGCAAAGCTGAGCAGCTGCGGTTCCCATGAACAGCAATGGCAATGAATTGCTCTGAAGGCTTAGATTCATTCGTTTTCACTGCCACATCACCAGTACTCCTGCTCCTGGTTTCTTGCACAGATCCTGAAGGTTGGTGGTTGATGGCAGCTGACTTTATCACAGGTCCTCTGTGCTTTCTGCACACATTTTTCAAAGACAAGATGTGTTTTGATCAGTCTGATGGAAGAAAGCTGTTTATGGAAGAGACAGAGAGAGTGCAGCTGCCAGTTCAGCCAGCTCGGGTTGCTCAGGGTGCCTGAAGGCCATCCTAAAATGTCCTGCCTGCAGTTCTGTTCTCACCCTTTGCCTTCCCATGCAGTACTGGAAAACAGCCCATGTAAAATCTTATTCTTTTAGGTCAGTCTTTCACAGCAGCAGCCCCAGTAGGATGGGAGCTGAGACCACATTGCCATAGGAAAGCATCATGCAGGGTCCTTAGTTGTGATGGAGTTGCCCTCTGTAATGGAGTCTGTGTTGGAGAATGCAAGAGAACTGTAACAGCCACCTTTTTCTAAGTACTGCAGCCCCATCGCTGAATCCTGACACTTTAAAATTCCTCAGCTTTTCAGGGTCCCACATAAAAGGGGAACTTGTCTTAAAACGTTTAAGTGAAAGGTGGCAAAAACAAGGGTTAGAGAAAAAAAATATTCAAGGCAGACGAAAGACAGCATGGCTGATAATCTGAGCAGGACTGAGGCAGCAGTAAAAAATAAGGTTAAAAAGGGCCTCTTAAAAAAGTAAAGTCTGAAACGCCTCAAGTACAGCAGCCTGGAGGAAGGGACCAGGCAGAAGATCATTCTTTTTCATTTCAAGTCAACTGTTTCTCCACAGCAAAGTCTCCCCTGTTGTGCAGGATGGCTACAACTGATTTTTTTCCAAGAATTTCTGTAATACTTCCTAAGTGATTTGAATTGTAAGGAACTTCTCTGTGGTTATTGTTGGCACAGGCTCACTGATAGCAAGTGGCTCAGCTCCTCTCCTGTGTGTGCCACTCCTAAAAAAAAAAGCTCTGCTTTTAAGACAACTGAAACCACGTGTTTGGGGACTGAAGACATTGTCACCACAGCCAGGGCGACCCCTGCCTCCTCCAAAACAAGATTCATCGCAACTGTTCAGGCAGGTTACAGCAGCACAGATGTTTTCAGCCAGAGCTGGAGGCCAGGACTACCCATGTGGTGACATCTTGACCCTGTGTCACAAACCCTCACTGACGAGAAGTCTTGTTCCCTGGAGCTGCTACTTGCACAGACTTTCACTAGCCAAGTCTAGAGAATATGAATTTGGGGAAGAAAAGCCCAATTTGGCCTGTTACAGCAATTGCACGTTACACTGACCCCAGTCATCCCTATCATAGAGGAAAAACTCTCCCTCCCAGCCAGAGCCCCAGCCCGCAAAGGCTGTGCTTACGTGCATAGTTACTTCTTTTTTTTTTTAAAGAAAGGGCATTACCACGCTGGTTGTGCCATCCTGTCTGGAAAAGTTTGCATGGGAGATGTGTGGGCATTTGAAGTTCTCCTTACTTTCCTGGATCTGTCAGCTCTGCTTGTCTTAACGTTCAATGGTTCATACTGCGGTCAGTAGAAGGATGGGGATCCCTAAACCCACCGCAGCCTGGCTGCCCTGCACTCACCCTTCCCGACACAGGAGGGTTACCAGGAACTCCCGGTGGCTGCACGGTTGTAAGTACAGCACTAAGTACAGCGAGCCAGTCCTGACTTGTGCTATTGTTATTACTGGTATGATGCAACACTTCCATACACTGAAAATTACACAGGACT
This sequence comes from Arenaria interpres, assembly GCA_013399435.1. Taxonomy (NCBI): domain Eukaryota; kingdom Metazoa; phylum Chordata; class Aves; order Charadriiformes; family Scolopacidae; genus Arenaria; species Arenaria interpres. The sequence goes on from VXAK01002015.1 coordinate 47,525, forward strand.
TCCTCACTACTGTGCACCTCAGAGATGGGCCTGGCTCTGTCTTTTCTACTTTCTTCCATTTCCTGGCCCCCAACCTTCTGTTTTCCAGACTGAACAAGCCCCGCTGTCTCTCCCCACCACCCCACCTGATCATCTTGGTGGCCTCCTTTGGACTTGTTCCCGTACGTATCTTGTCTTCAGGAGCCCAGACTGGTCACCGCGCTCCAGCTGCAGTCTGGGAAGCGCAGGACAGAGAGGGAAGATGGGCCTTCCTTGCCCCGGCTCAGCCGTGCTCTTCCAATGGAGCCTTCATCTTCACTTGTCCCTCAGAGCTCCCAGATCAGCCTCGGCAAAGCTGCTTTGCAACCAAGTCTGTGCCCAGGCTGCACAACTGCATCGAGTTACTCCATACCCACTGCAGGATTTTTTTTTTTTTCCCCTTTTTTTGAACTCGGTGAGGTTCCTGCCAGGCCCTTGATTCACGTTCGCTGCCTTGTTGAGTTCAGGAAATAGAAAATAAACATCCTGTTATCCACTGACTAATTTTAAACAGCTTTATAATAGATATAAAAACCCTGAAAAAAAAAATGGTGATATATTACAATGCAATTGTCATCACATCAAAATTAATTTTTCATTATTAATTTCACTCTTTTTTGGTCTTTTTATTGGGCTACTTAACTGCATGGACAGTGAAATCTTACTAGAGCTTTAATCTCCCCATGGGCTAACATTCCCTTCCAGTCCTTTCCAGCTGTTGCTGGCTCATGCAATTTTCTCTAGCTAACTAATACTTCTGTACTCTTTAATTAAAAACTACTGCAACATAAATGCAGTAATTTTTTCTTGAAGTATAGAAGTCATCCATTTCCTATCTTTTGTCACATATTTTAGTGCTTGAAAATACCTTCTTACTAATTTCATTTAAAGGTTTTTTTTTTAGTTCAAACACAATCATTAAACAAAAGAGCAGTCTTTTAATCTATCATTTACTCTGACTCCCGTTGTAGCACATACGAACTTTCATCCTTTTATCCACACCATTGCAGAGATCCAGAAAGCAGATCTGCTTCCGCTACAGTCCAGATCAGAAGGGAGTCAAGGCCTCAGTTACAGGTCCGAGTTGGCCAAGCCAGCTGTGCTGTGAACATCTCAGCTCTGCCTAACACCAGGCAGGTCCCACCTTCTCTGCTGGAGGTTGAAGAGCGTAAAGCAAAAGGCATCTTGAACATCGCAAGTCGACATGGTATCCAGGTTCTTCTGGTGGGTCCTTCTGGGTGCGGGTGGGGGACACACCACCTGCGGGCTGGTCCCTCTTCCCATCACTTCAAACGTCCCTGTTCCCTCAGGTCCCACAGGGCAGGGCTGTCTACAAAGCAGACAGAATACAGCTAAAGTGAGAGTGATGAGTTCATCCATCTCCACAGATTAGTTACTGTTTTATTGGATAAAAGCATTATTCTTGTGCCCCAAGGGCACAGAGAGGAACAAAGAAAAAAAGAACAGTGGTTGAGCACAAAAGGAATGCCAAGAGACTGATAAACAAGCGCAAAGGAAACAGGTCACATCACAAAAGTCACAACCACTGTGAAGTGCCCTGATGAGTGACAGTATGATTGTATTCTCACCCCTGATGGTCTTTACAATTCCAGCTTGAAGAGCAGCACTTTGCACGTGATGAGGGTGTAGCAGAAAGCCATCTTCAGTTCAGCCCCCACGGGGTTTCATTCACACCTAACGCAATGGAGAACATTTTCAGGTGAGGAGTTACAAGCGACACTTGAGTGGTAACTTCCTTGAAAACGGTACTTCTGTTATTAAAGTCCGGCAAATTATAAGAACTCAAATAGCAAGCGATGGAGCAACCCATTAGCAAATATAGTTGGATAACGAGCTGGGAAGTGCTAATGCTTTCCCAGATGGCCCTTCCAAGAGGTTCCCTGGAATTCTCTACCACTTTTCAGGAGCCCCAGCAGCAGCAGCCTGACAGAAGGTTTTTGACTTGGCTACAGATGAAAAGGGAGCCCAGTGCATTTTCTGGAGCCCAGTGCATTTTCTGGTGCAACACAACTGTGTGCAAATCTATTTCCGTGTTGCAGAAGGGAATGCAGTGACACCGGGAGGCCGGATGCAGCTCTCGGCTCTGCAAAACGCCGCTCAGCAACAAGGTAAGGAAGAACAAACTGAGCAGGTGCAACTTTTTTTTACCTGACTGATGTGACTTGCTCTCCCAGAGTCTTTCGTAATTTTTTTCTGTTTGCCATTGCACACTCTGCCCCAAATACAATGCAATCCACTCCCATTTTTATCTGATCTTCCCTCAATCTTTAACGCCATTTTATTAGGCCATTAGGCTTCCTCAGTCAGGTTCACACTGCAATCTGAAGTGCACACACACAAAGGAATAATGGGGAAAGAGAAAGAAAGGATTTTATCACTCCACTGAGACAAGGAGCCATTATTTAGCCAGTCAAAGAAACACTTGTATCTTCAAGGAACCTTGGCCACCAGCTCTTCCCTTCACAGGAAGGAAACTCTGAGACACCTGGGAAAGCTGCCAAATACGGAGGTTCCCAAGTGGCTCTTCGGCACAGGGGCACTCTGACACGTAAGGACAAGCGAGAAGGCCGGATTCCCAACAGCTACATGGTCAGGACAGAACGTCAGCTGGATAGAAAAATCTCTTTTGAGTCAAACTTTGAAAAAATTAAGTGGTTTTTTCTATTACTGCTTATTTTCTGATAGTTTTTAACCGTATTGTCATTTTTAGATTTTGTGAGTAAATGCCTGTAGCTTGTTTATTTCTGTAACCTGTTGTATCTTACACATTATTGTGTGATGATTTTTATACCACAATTTTATTGTGATTTTACTGTAACTAGAAAACGGGGAACTCCTTAGTAAAGGGCAATGCAAAACCAGGACACAAGGTGTGCCATCAGTTTTCCCACCTCCTCAGCCCCTCTCTTCAGTATCGAATAGGTGACAGGGTCCAGGTCAGGGAACACTTAGACTAGACACACCTGATGGGAAGCAGCCACGACTGGCGGGGAGCTGGCTGCTGGTGCTGCGAGGCGGCTCTCCATTGGTAAAAGGGCCTGGCAAACGGGAGAGGGGTGCGAGGACTGGAGGAAAGCAAATGTCACTCCAGTCTTCGGGAAGAAAGACCCAGGGAACTACAGGCCCTGGGAAGGTGATGGACTGACTACTCCTGGAAACCATCTCTGGACCAAGAAGGACAAGAAGGTAATTGGGAGTAGTCAACATGGATTTACAAAGGGGTCATTTGTAAATCCTTAAGGATCCTAACCTGATAGCCTTCTGTGATGAGGTGACCAGTTCATTTCAGGAAGGCTTTTGACACTGTCTGCCACAGTATCTCCATTGACAAGCAGAAAAACTAAAGGCCCGATAAGCAGACAGTGAGATGGACTGAAAACAGGCTGAACAGCTGGGCCCAGAAGGTTGTGATCAACGGCACAAAGTCCAGCTGGAGGCCAGTAAGTAGCAGAGTACCCCCAGAACCAGTACTGAGGCCAGTCCTTTTCAGTATCTTCATTGATGAGCTGTATGATAGGATAGAGCGCATCCTCAGCAAGTCTGCAGGTGGTACAAAGCTGAGGAGAGTGGCTGATAAGGTCATGCTGCCATCCCAGAGGGACCTTGACAGGCTGGAGAAATGGGCCCACAGGATCTCATGAAGTTCAACAGAAGGAAATGCCAAATCTTGCACCTGGGGAGGAATAACCCCAGGCACCAGGACAGGCTGGAAGCCAACTGTCTGGAAAGCAGCTGTGCAGGTAAGGACCCCCCTGCACAGGGGGGCTTCATGAACACCAAGGCCTAGAGCAAAGAATGGGACCTGGCCACAAAGAAGGCCAATGGCATCCTATGCTGCATTAGAAAGAGAATTGACAGCATATGGAGATGATCCTTCCCCTCTCCTCAGCACTGGTGAGATCTGGACAGGGACATCATTTACATGTCATTAATAAACAGCTCAAAATATCTTGTTCTTTATGTATATAGGTCTCTATTTACTGTTAACACAGCTACAGAGACAGCTCTGAGTACCTTTACCAGGCCAAACAAACACAGCGGAGAACTAACCCAAATTCCACTTGCTTTATCAGTAGAACTTACACATCTCGGTGAAATTCCATCAGTATTTAAAATTATTTTTACTTTGTAAAGCAACTGATATTTTGAAATTTCAAAGCTATCAGAACTAACACGCCAAGCTGCATAAATCTCCCTTTAAAACTTTCAGATCCGTCAGTCCCAGAGAGATGCCTCCAACACCCAGGGTAGATGACGCTACATACTTGTGTGTACACAAACAGAATTTGACTGCAGGTTTAACAGAGTACATGGACACACCTTTCCAGACCAAAACCTACTGGCTAATCCCAATGACTGTTAAGAACTGCAACCTACAATCTTGATCTTACCAACTGGATTCTGAGTGCAATGTATCAGTAACATCCAGTAGCTCAGACACGGCATCATAGTAATGTGGCACTATGGTTTTTGGATGCAAGACACATTATGGCCAGCCAGATTTTGAGCTGCCTGCAAGACTTCAAGTCTTTTAAAAACACAGTAATATATGACAAGAATTATGCAAGGAATTAAATTGTCTGAAGGCAAGTATTAGTTTGAAGTGTAAAAGCAGAATTACATCAAATGTGAACAAGAAGAGGGTGCCTAATTTCAGTAATTGCTGAATAAAGCCAAACAGCCTAATACATACCTTGTACTAAAACTTGGTTTAGGATTCCCTGTTGTATGCATAAGATCACAGGAGGATTCTGCACAAGCCAGTCTTCATCTGCATTTTAAGATTTGAATAGTAACCTAAAAAAATAAGAAGACAGTAAATAACACTTCAAACCAACTAGAAAATACAGTAACTTCTCTTTTCAAATACCCATAAGTATAAAATGGAGAAATAAACTATAATAAAACTTCACATTACCATAAAAAAATCCATTTATTCTCTACCCATTCTTACCACTTAAATGGTTACTACACAGATTACTCTCAAGATTTTAAATTTGATTTTACTACCTCAGCAGTTAAAAAACAGCTGTTCCAAGAACATTAACAAGTTCCTACATTTTCATACTTCTCCTTGGAGTAGATTAAATACAGTTCTGCTCCGAAGATTCCCAAGTCATTTCTCTTTGGAGGGTTTTTAAAACACGCATAACACACACACAACACTGTCATCTTCTGGGCCTGCTAACGCACGAGGCCAAAGTGACATTTTATCTTTCTCATACTATTGCCACTAAAATAATTAGGATCCCTGCACACAACACAGAGCTATTAATGAAACTTGAGAACTAATGGCTCCCACTTCAGTTGTACTGAGGGTACGGAAGCACAAATACAGTCTCCTCCCCATTCTGCAACCCACTGTTGTACAGACGTTCAGACACTTAAAAGGGGCCAAGCTATATATGAAAAGAATACAACTGAACTAAAATGTTGTCCTACTTCATAGTAATATCTCAGAACTGCATGCAAGTCTCATTAAAATACATTTTAATATTAAAAGTATTAGAAATTGATGCAAAAGTTTAAGACTTGTAATTTTAAAACTTTGCAATAGATCTGCTTGCATTTGGAAGAACAAACAGCAAGTCAGAGCACAATTTTATTCCTATTACATTTGTTAATACATAATTAAAACTATTTTAATTATATCCGAAAAGGCCTAAATAAAAATTGAAAGTGTTAATAGGGGTATTCATCTTGAACTCTGTTTTCTTCCAGAGTCCTCATGCAAAGCAATTAACCTAAACTGTTTAAAAATCAACAGCTCCCTGCCCCAGCCACTCGGGCTTCAAAACAGCTCTAGTCCATGTGGGCACGCTCCCTCCTTCCCCCGCACCCAATTAAAATCACCTCTTCACAAATACCTCTGCTTTAAAATAACATGTGAGTCCTGCAATGTTTGATAGGTTTAACATAATCCATTACTGGGGCTGGGGAAGCAAACACAGAAACATGTTGCAGAGCGCAGGAGCCCCAAAGAAGTGTCTGTAGAGGGGCAGACTGCCTGGAAAGCCTCCAATGACAGCAGCGCAAGGGGACGAAGAACTCTGTACGCTCTTAAAGAATTCTTAAAACAATTTACCAACAACTTGGGGTCCCTGTTTGCTGATAAGAAAACTTAGCATGCCCTGCAAAGTATTTCTTACAGAAAAAATTACTTTGGAAAGCCACACACAGGTTGCACCTTTCAGACTAGCTTCGCTTCAGGAACAGCCCCAAAAAGCAACTCAGAAGTGAGGTACATGCAAATTACAACACAACCACAAACACTTACAATAAAGTTAGCATTTACCTTATCAGATACAGCTGAAAAAACGCTGAGACTAGCAGCTCAGAATAAATATTATTTCAAAGTTGGCACAATTTCATGTCTGAGTCCTATTAAAAGTGCTGTTAATCCATGAATTCTCCCATTTTCTTCCTCCTCATTCCCCCCCACACATGCACATGATGCAGCTTGCTCTATATTCAGTTTCAAAAGTTCTGTTACCTATTCTGTAACGTATTCAGCTAGTTAGTACTTTCTTACTAAAGCAGGGATGGCAGTCCACAGCCTATTAACTCTTTATAACTAGAACTGTAATTTTACAAATGCCAGTATTAAACTCATTTAGCAGGTCAAATACAGTAATGGCTGCAGTGATGACTGTCAGCCTCGAGGACCAGGCTGGAATTGTCATCTGGACAAATATTAGTGTCCTGGGATATGACTCCCACATGGTGAAACTAATCCAACCATTGACAAGCGTGTACCCATCTCAAACGGAAGCTACAACTACAAACTGCCCACCTTCTAGCCTGTATTTTAATATTATTAAAAAAAAAAATAATTAGGCTTTTCCTCCTTTTTTCCCCCCTATCTTATAAAGAGCAATGCCAAGACCTCCAAAGGCCTGGTGCAGTCTCTCCAGTTTCCTTAACAGCCAGTGTATGTTATCCTCTCTTGGCCACCCAGATTTACTTGGAGAGAAAGCCAGATTCTTGGCAACTAGCAGATATGAGCGACACAACTGCAGCCAAATAAATCTGGTATGTTTTTGAAGACAACCCCTAACGCCAGCCAGTAAGACCATATGGTAGTTCTACTAATTAATCATTTACCATAACTCAAATACTTATAAAGTGATTATTCTAGTGGGGAGGCCAGGGGTGTTTTAAGCAGTATGTTTCTGCCTCTGCAGTATTTTGTCAGGATTCGCTTTCTACAAGAAATTAAGATGATTCCAACCTCTCTACCTTATATAAACCCCAATGTTCATGATTAACAGTAATTAGTTTGTTAGACCTGAATGTATCCTAGCAGCGAGTGCTGAAAGAAAGGATTTTTAAGAGTGTGCAGGAACCCAGCAAATAGATATTTTTAAAGTAACAAGACTCTGAATCATCTTCATTCATATCATAAACCTTTTCTTTAAATCAAAGCTCAAAGTGGGTATGGTGCCAAGTGAAATGAATCTGAAATATTCTGAAAGGCTAACAGCACGATAAACATGCCTATTATGAAGAGAACAGATGGACCATGCACAAACTGACTGATACTGTGCATACATTGCGCCATTATCAAGGAAAGCGGAAAACCAGCTCCTCAGTACAACCTATTTCAAGTAGCAGATATTTAGCTTGAGAGAGTACTCTACTCGCCACTCCTGTCTTTCCAATGCAGAACTGCTATGTGAGATGAGCTCCAAGGTGCCAGAGCAGCACACCAGGCAGAAACAGCCGTGACAATCTACAACGCTGAAGGAAGTTTTACATTCACCTTGCACACTGATGCTGTGCAGCTTCACTGGTTTCAGGGACAGTACGGGTTAGGTTTGGTTTTGGTTTTGTTTTGTTTTTTAAAATTAACAGGATTTCTGGTGGTTACTATAACAATGAGATTCCCCCCTCCATTTCCCCCTGTATTTCATGTTTACTTTAAAAATTACCTAGCAACACAGACCAGCAGCACAGGTAAGTTTTGACTCCCACTGAAGTGGACCACAGGACATCCTGCACCCGCAGGCAAAGGTAGCGCTTTGAGAGCAGCAGAGGCACTATCCATCACAGAAAGGAAGAACTCCAATGCCGAGCTGTTCCCAGGAAAACACACAATCCCTTGTGGCCATTTATTTAGGGTTTCCAAAGGGAACCCGAGAGGATCCGCAGAGCTGTGTTCACGTTTGCATTTGTTCAGGTTTACCTATCAAAAGGTAACAGATAACAACGTTGGCTGCTGACACACAAAGAGAAGACTCAGTGCTAGACATTTTTAAATGGCCAAGCAATCTTTTCCTCCCCATTTTTCTCTTAGGTTTCACTCAAGTCTGGCCAAACCTGCTCACCTGAATCATTAAGAACCCCTGCTGAGGACGAACGCACACATTTGCAACAATAAAGTCATGAGAGAGTAAATTGTCACTTGGGCATCATTGCATGGCTGCCAGTGATTACAGGAGACAAATCTCAACATAGCTTTTCCCCATCTTATGCTTCCCAAATTCTCTCCTTAAGAGCTTGTACTTGCAGACAGCTAGAAGCAATTAAGTATTTAAGGGAAAAAGTGAACATTACCATATTAAGGTTGAAAAGCAAAATTAAGTCCCTAGAAACAAAAGGGCAAATACTACTCAAACTGAGCCAGGAAGGCTTGACAAAGATTTCCTTGACAAGATTATTAAAAACATTATCTATTTCACAACTTTCAAGGTATAGGGTACCTGAAGCTAGGATCTTAAACAGAACAAGGAATGTGAATGCAATAATACTCCTCTTCTGGAATCAGATTTCAAAAAAGAAAAAACAGTGGCAGTTACCTAGTGGCAAGGCTAATAAACCCATCCCAGTGACAATACTACAATCAAGGGTCATTGTTTCTTCCGATTTGCCTGGATTCCAAAAGTTCACTCATGCAGAAGTTAAACTATTTCTTCAGTATTTGGGGAATGATCAGCATGTCTAAAATTACTTAAACAGAAAGGACAAAGATCTCATTCGTTCAGCTTAAGCAAGGTCTGAATTTGAAGATCCTGAAATGTATAAGCACTTTGTAAATTTAATAAAAACTGTTCATTTGCAAGTCATTATGTTCCTAGATGTAAGACAGTGCACTTAATACAAAAGAAGGATCCATATTTTTTTTGTAAAAAAGATCCCCTACAATTTCAAAGAAGTTTGGATTTGATCAGCAGAAGGGAATGAAGTCTAACTTCTTAACATCACTCAGGCTTCTATCACACAGTATAATTAAAGTGTTACATTTTTTATATGTATTGATATATAGACATTATGCTTTTGCGAAATTTTGTGAACTGTCAGGCTGTAGCCATACAAAGTCATGAAAATAATCCTATATGAAACAGCAACTCAGTCCTGTATCTTTGAATACAGCCCCCTCCTCTATCTGCAGCGCAGCAAGAGCTGGCTCATCAGACAGTGATTTTCATAACTAACTATCCTACCTATGTTGTCATTAATGCAGCAGAAATGACTTCAGATGTTTAGATTTTTACTTTCAGTGATTGTGTTCCTGCTGAGCAGCTTGGAAAAACATCCAAGTAACAGGCTCATTTTCTCCACTCAAAACTCACATGCCCTGTTACATGGATGTGAAGCTCCTGGGCATTTTGTGATACTTTACCTTGCCATGAACAGTTAAGAAGTACGAAACTATTGAAGGAGCAAAGGAATAACCTTGAACCCTCATCACCTCTTTCACCTAGAAATAATGACATATAGATGTGACTTCACCAATTAACAAAGAATACTTAAGGAACATGACAGATCAAAAGCATCTGAACCCATTGCACCGCTCAGCATTGGAAGTTAGTTAAAATTTCATGAGCTTATTTCATGTCCCGTTCTAGAAATTCTCTATCGCCTGTCAGAGAAACTTACAGCTCGTTTACCTACAGTCTGAAACAAATTTAGAAAACTCTGCTGTAAATGAGATGTAACTAAACAGCACACGTAGCAGAGAGTTAAGTAGTATCAGTATTGCGCTCCTACTTTAACAGAAGTCAGGATCTCACTGCGCTACACGCTGTGCAAACAAGTTTACAATTACACAATCTGAGACGAGAGAACCACTAAGAAAATTTTAGAGACATTTAAATAGGCGCATTTTATTATTATTTTGATTTCAGAATAATTAAAATGAAGTAGCAAAGATGTGTATCAGCAAAGCCTAAGAAATAGTTTTCTCAGATTTTACAGCTTTAAAACTACAGAAAATCAGCATAAACTTTGTATTACAGGAAAAATATATAGTTGAGATGTTATGACCTCATAAGTTTGAGGATATTTTGGTTCTTCCAAAAACTACAGGGCATCTAGTCTGAAGATAAACTTCCTAGATTGCGCATAAACCCACTTTCTCTAATTCAAAAAACCCAACATTCTTAAAGAATTGTGAAACTCACCAATACACAGCACCTTTACTTCCGAAGTGCAAGAATGCTGCTTTACACAACCTCACACAACGCTCCCCATTCCCTCCTGCAGGATTCCTTACCTGTCATTTTTGCAGCAGGTGCCAAGTTGGCCAGTGTCCTAACCTCTTCTTCCAAAATAATGACAGCAGAATTGATTATCTTTGTGGGGCTAAAATCTCTGAAGCCATAAGACTGTGCTGGGGGATAGGGCAGGGCAAGCTGTGGTCGCATGGTCCTTATAAAGAGCAACAACTGAAGATTCACTCAAAGAGTTTTCATCTTTGAAGTGCTTCATTTGAAAATGTAAAATTTAACAATACTAAGCAATATATACATCTATATTGAAATGAAACCAGTAAGGAAGCATTCAAATACCTAAGCATGTATTAGGGGTTTAATGTTAATTCATATAAAGTTCAATAAAGTCAAAGTTTTAGTTAGATGTCAGAATCACAGAAGGTTTAATGTTGGGAGGGACCTCTAGAGATCACCTAGTCCAACCCCCCTGCTCAAGCAGGGCCACCTAGAGCCAATGCCCAGGACCGTGTCCAGATGACTTTTGACATCTCTAAGGATGGACACTTCACAACCTCCCGGGGCAACCTGTGCCACTGCTCAGTCACCCTCACATTAAAAATGTCTTTCCTGATGTTCTCCTGTGTTTCAGTTTGTGCCCATTGCCTCTGGTCCTGTCAAAAGATTTGGTAATTAATTGTGCAATTAAGTGATTTCCTTCCTGTGCTAACTCTGCTGCATGACAATTGTTATCTCTGATTATTCCATCCACCTTCTAGCTTCCACCATAATAAAGCCATGTTTGGTAGAAAAAAAGGAAATCATACATTAGATTTGAAATGCACAGGAAATGGAATCTGTCTTTCAAGACAAAGACAACAGAACAGCATTAATAAATTGCAGGGTATCCTGCTCTATAATGTATTAGTTCACTGACACAAAGACTTACCTGTTTACAAAAGAACCATAAAGATGGTTGAGTAAAGGTGCCATTTCTCATTAAAACTTGTGTTTGTAGAGAGGAAGACATTTATTTACACATCTCTTTCAATATGACATAACTAGTCCTTGCAACAACCCACGCCTGCGCTTGCCCGCTCTAAGCAGATTACTCCTCAGACCTGGGCTAAAAGTTGTGCATAACATCACCAAGGAACCTGTGAAAAATTTTAAGGCAGAATATGCAGCGAATTCAACCACATAAAACTGAAGAGCAGAGATTCTCCACTTGCTACTGTTGCACAAGCTTCATAGTCTGACAAGCTGGCACTCAAGCTTGGCTTTTTGTTCTTTAATTGCACGACTGAACATATTGCTGATGCTGCTCTAAGATTTAGCTCTCCTTTCTACTACCATTTTACTTTCCTTATTTTAGTAGAAGTGGCTAGTACCTGTAAGATAAAGTGACTGTTCCTACCCAAAGTGAAACAGCTTTCTAAATGAGTATCATACATTAAAAAAACCCCAGACATTAAGCCTCAGCTCTCATGTACATGGAGCTAAGGAAACACTTGCTAACGTGTAATGAAGAGGACTGAAAAGGACCATACTAGGAATAATTTCACATTTGAATAACAGATTAACTCTCAGGCATCTCAGTGTGTGTTAAGAATACTATTCAAATTAACCCTTCCACCATCTACCTGCCTCAAACAACACTGTGGCTGGTTACAACTTTCTTCACTTGAGAACAACAAAGGCCTTCATGATGAAACCACATTTGCACCAGGCTAAGCCAAGACCACATGGTAAGATAACAAAAAAGTTCTCTATTTCATCTTACATACAAAGGCAGTCAGTTGGCATAATATTCAAGACTGAAATATTTTAAATCAAATATTTTGACTGTTGGAACTATTTCTCATCATAGTCCATTCAGATTTCAAGATGCAAGCTCATACTATTAATTCTCAATTTTAAAATATGCACTTAAAAATAAGTTATCAAAATTATGTCAGGTGTCAAATTTGTAAATATCAACACAATGAGAAAACGGTTATGAACACATGCTAAAACATAAAAGTTGTTACTTCAGTTACCTGTTTATGACTTTTGATGTACACAAGGAAAACCCATCCATTTAAAGACACTACAAACATTATTTGCTGTCTTGAAAAAGAAACTCCACTTAAGCAAGCAGCAGCTTCTCCAACGAAGTCCACATTTCAAACCGAAGTTCTGCGCACTGATGCATCAGTTTCTTTGAAAGGTTAACAAACATTTACCTCTTACCAGATTCTTCCACTACTTTTTACAGACCATCTTCAAAGAGCTCAATTTGCTCTCCTGTTCAACTCAATCTTGTTCTTGCCTTCTTGCAACTTTATTTCCATCTTATTTAACAAGCTATTTTGGTCAATTTACTTTCATTCTGAGCTCTGCAAAATCCCAGACCTGATCAGCACCCGATTGCCTGCTGTGCTCTGACAGGGTATATTTATGCATGAATTTTGAGTGGCTCTAGTTTACTCCTCACCATAAACTAAAACAAGTGCAAATATCCAAGTAGCTTAAAGATGAACCTCATCAACTGGAGGTAGTAACAGGTCTTCATATCTTTATTACAAAATTAGGGAATCAGACTGAAATAATCATCTAACAGGTTCATTTTCTGTTAAGACAGCTTGAATTATCAAAGAAATTTGTGTCATTGACAGTACAAGTGTAACTGGCTCATATTTTTGGAAATTTGTATGTATTATTTCTTAAGCCTCTTTTCAAGCTTGCTCAGATCAATGCCTCATTGAGAATACCACATTTATAATTCACGAAAGGTAACGTTTGGAAGCACGCTGCTAGGACTGGAAAGATGCAAACTAACAAGACTGTAGCTGGCAAGAGCAAACGCTGATTTAAGGGCTCCGTGACTACACCACCCTTAACACCCAACTGTAGTAGCTGCCACTTTACACGGAAGAGATGAAGACTTTGAAAAGCATCCTTATAGCCATAAAGGAACTTCATTACCTGAGGCAGGTGAAGCAACTGCTGAAACATCTGAAAGCACTACCATATTCCAAGCCCAAGGAAGGCTCTGACAGTCACATACCCCATCAGCAGAACAAGCTACTTCATGTGCTGACTGTTCAACTACTCAGATTTATCACTGTGGCAAGATAATTACGTTCTTTGCAAACTTTAATCCCAACAGTCCTATTCTTATTTTGTCAGGATCAAGGAAAAGACAACATTTTCCTTCAGTAAGAGCAGGACCAGATTCGGGCAGTGTTTGTTTTTAAGGAGGAGCTCTCCAAATTCATGACAGAAGTCCTCTATTGGAAGCACGCGTAGATTAAGTTACACATATTTGAATTTCAGTCCTTTCCTAGTGTAATTTTGTCTTGTATATTTAGTCTTTTTCTGCATGTCATTAATACAGTTTCACCTCTGTTCCTTTAAGGTTATGTAGACAAAAGCTAAAAATAAGAGTAAATACAGCCAACTTCTCAACAACAGTACTCTTCCCCATATCTTAATGAAACACAGTCTTTCAGACTTATTTTGTCCATTCAAGCATGTATTTTATTTGCATGCTTACGCTGAACCAGTTTCCTTTATAGCAGAACTCTGAAACAATATTTAAGAATTTTAGATGAAATTTATCAAGAGTCATATTTGGGGTTCTTAATTCTCTCGTAGCTTCCAAATTTTTAGAAGAAATAAACTGAAAGATGAGGTCAAACCACATCTTCATGCTTTTCCACATTACTATCCCTCCCATCTCTACATCCATGAAGAGCACTTATTGACTTTTATTTTTCCAAACACCTATGAGTCAAGAAAGGGTACCTATCTATTTTTTAAGCTCCCATGTATTCTGCGACTTATTTATTGTGTTTTGATTTACACAAAAGAGAAACTTTAATCCAGAACAAAGTCTCTTTTTGCCCCTCTCAGAAAGACCCATAAATCCTTTTCAACAACACAACAGGTTAAGAATACATACATGATATACTTTCATATACATTCATATACTAACAAAGCACTTATGGACAGATACATAATGACTTGCCAAATCATATAAAGAACTGTTTTTACTGTGCATCTAATTATTTCCTTTAACCTATTTCCATCTAATTCAGTATTACAATCCCCAAATCAAGTTTTATACAGCTCGTATCTTCCACATCATCAGGAAGAGTTAAAGCCTTTTACAATAAAAGACAACCTGGAATAGAGAATAGGAAACAAAGTCCTAAGTGGAATAGATAACAATACCCAGAACAGGCCAGTGACAATCTTCAAAGATGACTGATTTGGCACAGTCCTATAGTCAGTCTGTCACATTACGTCCTCACATCACTTCTAAAAGTTTTGCAGAAGCTTGCAGGATTTTCACCGTAATACTAACGGAAGGTTAGGGTTGAGACACAATGTCCTCAATGTCAGCCCAGTGAAAGATTTAGAGCTCAAATACTTCATAAATATGCCAAGACCTGTAGTAAAATAAAGTTTTCCCATCTTCTGTAAAGACACCATTCAGCTTCCTTGACACTGGGAAGTTTTGAAGATACCAGAATACCAGATTTTTAAGCAATTTTGATTTTTTTTTTTTTTTACAATAATATGAAGAAGATTCTACATTGCCAGTTTTCCCACCTAAGGCCTGAAGAATTAAGCAACATCTAATAACCAGTCCCTTACCCTCCCCCAAAAATCCAGATGGACACTTTCAAACCTGTGAGTACTTCTGTGACTACTACAGCAATAAAACAGAAATGCAAATGTAGTATCAAGGTTCTGGACAGACTTTTAGCACCAGTATTTATTTCCGAAAAAGATGAGACACCTAGGAAACTCAGTCTTATAGCTAACTGGAAGAAGAAAAAGATATATGAAAGACTACATTTCAAAGGTAGTAAGAATAATGCTCAATATCTGCTTTTATCCAACTAGGCTTAAAGGCACAACATATTATCAGTCTTGAGTAACTACCATCACTTGAATTATCCTATTTCTGATATTCATACAGTCTAACTAATTATATTTTTAAGATGCTAACAACAGATCAATATTTATAACTGGGTAAAATAAGACAAATTATATCACTTAAGTATTTGTTATAAAGTTTTGCACAATGGTTCCAATTTAAAAAGTAAAAACTGCATGCCCAGGAACATATGCAACTCAAAACAAGAGCATGATTTTTCCACAGATTTGTACTTTCCCCCGCCCCCACTGGACTGGTGTACTCTTACTCAATACAATGTTTAAAGTTTCACTTCTAGAATGATGAAACTCAAATTATTTTTTTATGTTTAATACATGTTTGGAGTTACAGTACTATTCAGAGCAAACATCAAGTCACCTACAATTAATTTGCTGTTTTGTACATATGCTTTCAATTAAACCAGATTATCTATGGGAACTAATTCAGAATTTTTTTTATCTTTAACATTAGTACTGAAATTGGCCATAAGCAAGAAAAAAATCTAGATGTAATCATGCATAAAAGTATACCAAGCGATTTTACTCCCCTGAGCCAGCTGTCACTTTAGAAGCAGCAAGAGGCATCCAGGACATCCATTTACTTTCCCAACAAACACATTTTCATGACTTGCTACTTTTTCCCCATATGCAATAGAAAAAGTGTATTTTGCAGAAAACATGCAGAGCAAACACAAAACAGAAAGCAAGCGTAGCAATGAAAAACCCTTCTCAATGAGTTACATCCTACATCAGTAGCTACAAATGTGTTAGTACCCCCTTCTACAGACATTTGCATTCAGCAGTGCGAATAAAATATGAAACTGTACACAACTGTGATGCAAGAATGGTGCTGAACATGCATTAAGTGATATTACGAAGACTACACAAAGCATAACACGGCAACAATGAACTGGCACATATACCAAAATGGTTCTTAAGGGATAGCCATCCCACCTGCCAAGTTGTCATAATTTTCACTTTTAAAGCAGTAATTCAACATATGACAATATTTCATACATTTTCTTTCAAAACTCTGAACATTGTTTTTGAAATGTAGCAATTGCATTCTTCACACACTAAGGCAGAAACTTTATTTGTATTACTTAGCACAGCTCTGGTTCTGAAAATGTCAGATGTGATACAACGCTGGAAGTTCTAGAAGCACGATGTTCCACATTGGAACAAAACTGAAGATGAATTATTATCTCATTATTAGACTTTTCTTTCTGTGCCTTCTGGAAAAGGCTTTTCATTTGAAGTTGATTAGAACTGGAGCTGCAGCTTACCTTTCACATGCTCTCTCCCTTAAATGTGGAATATAAAATATGCAACAATTCGGTGACAGTGTATCAAAGAATGAAGAGTGTTAGCATTTTAAAAGACAGTATTTCCCATCTTTGTAATTGCAGTCCACATATTTTCTTCAAGAAAAAGCACACGTGAATAGTCTTGCTTCTCTAAAGCAACTGTGTATATCATCTTTCCTGGAGAAATCAGGAAATTTCCATATTTTACTGGCTGGCATGTAACCTTCTTGGCAACTGCAGAAAATGAACAGACAGATCAAGCTCACATATAATTTGGCTCAACATTTTAGTGTACAGTTTTTTTTTCTTCATTACTTCAAATACTTGCCCTCTTGGGCCAACTATCACTAAGAATGTAAAACATAACCGTGCCATTCAGACACCTAAAGCCCTCAACATATTTCTCACCTATTTGTTCTAAGCTATGTATTTCTTAGAAGTACTGAGAAGTCATCCAAACATGTAGATAAAACTACATTCTCTATGTGCCATAGAGATGTTGATACAGCACAAACTAACCTACGACCACAGTTATGAAGAGTCTCACGCTATTGCCCACTCCTTGCTGTTCTTTCCTTCCACACCGAAATGAGCAGAATCAATAACTTTCACCGGGTTTCTTTTACCCCGCTCACCGCGTGGGCATAGAGATGCAAGGGTGGCACAAGGCAGGCAGGAAGCAGGACCAAGCAGCAAGGAGGGCAAAGAGCGATCTGCAGCAATGCATGGATTGAATTATTATTTTTAAATATGCACATGAATTCAAATTTTCCATTAGCATACAAATATTTAAAACATTTGTAAGCAGCTTGGAAGACCACTTCCAGCTGGCAGTTCAAAGACTGCAATCTACAGCAGTGCGATAGCTGGTTTATGCAGGGTTTCTTCCTGCAATTTTACATTAGATAAAAATATTTAAAACTTAGTAACAGCACTGCAGAATAAATCCTTTTACAGCAAATAAGGAACAGTAATGGAGCTTTTTAAAAAACGAAACACATTAAAATGCCCAAAACACCAGGAGCAAACAGCTGCAAAAAGAATTACAATAAAACCTTGTGGTTTTTACATCTTTTTAGATTTACTACATTTCCTCTTCCACCTTGCTTAGGTATATGTGGTTATTTAAAGAGCGAAAACCTGTTTTTTGCTTGGGAGGGGGTGTTAGGCACTGTTTTTGCGGGGGAGGGATGTTTTGTTTTGATGGGTAGGTTTTTTTTCAATATTCACTGACAATAAAATTACTTTCCCTTTCACATAAATAAAAAATTGATTACAGTGAAATTAAGGCCAAAAAACTAATGAAAACCCCTTAACCCTATTCTGTAATTACTAATAAAGTACCCACTATTTTATTTTCCTTTACACCATCTTCTGATTGCTGCTTTTCTGGCTCTGACACCTAGGTTTAAGACTGGATTCTCACTGGTTTGAGGAGAGGCTAACAACCTTAAAATCAGCTGTTTCATACTTACGACAACACGAGGTGTGTACACTGTATACAGCTGCTGTATTCAGCCACAAAACCCAAGGCCTACAGAACAATTTCATAACAACAACACAGAAGAAACATATTCAACTGCAGTGACCCCACCCTACATCCCATGCATATTAAAATTTTATAGAACATCAATTCACTTCAGGTTGGGTTTTTTTTCATATTCTTTGGCCATCTACACAACACTAAACTCCAAGTTTAAAATATCCAAGATACCGATGTATCTGGTATTTCCATCTTTTCCATTAAAAATTAGTTTGTGCTTTTCAGTTATAACAAGCATTTAAGTTATTTTTGTGAATCTGCTATAGATAGAAAATTAAACCACATTTCTCCCATTTTGATTACGTTACTTTATTCTCCCTCCTCCATCTTTTTTCAAATTCACATACAGGACCTTTCACACTTATTCCGGCTCAAGGATCTACGCAATTTTTTTTTTTTACTGAGAAATTGAAGGCAAGAAGAGTATCTTTATTCTCA
Source organism: Arenaria interpres (assembly GCA_013399435.1). Classification (NCBI taxonomy): domain Eukaryota; kingdom Metazoa; phylum Chordata; class Aves; order Charadriiformes; family Scolopacidae; genus Arenaria; species Arenaria interpres. Next base: position 66,211 of record VXAK01002015.1, read on the forward strand.
CTGCACTTCTTTCAAGTCAAGCACTTAATGTCCCGCATACAGTTCGCATGTAAATTCAATCAAATTATACAGCTATGCTTTACTCTACAGAAATTAAGATAAAAAAGCACACTAGTAAAATTAGGAACAATAGCTCTAGACAAACAATTTAGCAAAACAAATGGAAAAAACTTGTCAACACATGTATGCAGTAACACAGTTAAGTTCCTTTTGAATCTCATACCTCTTCTTATGAGTATTTTGTCCTCTATTTGAGGGACTACATACAAATCAATAAGCTTTTACCCACATTTACAAGGATTTTTTTTTCTTTTAATGTAATTTGGGTATAAAATAATCATTATATGAAAGCAGTTTATTTAAATAGGCTTACCTATAAGTATGCTGTTCTTAATCTCTGAACTTAAACTTTTCTGAATAGTTCCTTCAATTAGGAAAAAATGGTTGCTGTTCTAAACTGCTTTTTTGAAGAAAGCCATCTCTTTCTGCTTTTAGTAATCAGGCTGAGGTCATTAACATGAATACCTCAAAATTCCTATTATATTAATTTTTATAGTACCTTCAGGAAGTTAAAGATGGAAAAGACCTATTAAATCTGTCCCATTGAAAGCAAACACATTGAGGGCTTGTTTCCATGCATTTAAAATCATTAAAAGTATTGTTTTCATGAAAATTTAATGTTCAGTTTATCTGTTCCACAACTTACATTTTAGACATGGATAATTTTATTAAACTTCAGTTTTTCGTGGACTATTGCAAGAACAAACCTGAAATGCCTACAGCTATGATTTTTTAAATATTTTATGGGGAAAACCCCAAAACTATTAACAATACAGATATCTTCATAACAGCAAAACTCCAAATTGGTGAGATCACCTACTAAGACTAAGTATATTTTACGCTATATCCCAAAAGGCAACAAAAAGCCAATCCAGTGGAAAAGATTACACCTGACATTAAGTATTGCAAGCTTTTAGTCAACCTTTCTATTGTTACTAAATTCTCACATGTCATTGAATGGGTTTTTAAGGAAGCAAACATTTTTGGGTTAATACAGTGCAATGTTTGCCACTAAACTAGCACTGTATAAACAATATTCTAAAGGAACAATGCCCAAACTCTACATTTTTCACAGGACACACTCACTCCCTTCTCACTATTCCAGAATTGGGGATGTTCGGACTAGTATTCTCTCAAGCTGAAAGGAATGTACCAAATCCCAAGATGGTTCTGCACGTTAACAGCAGCACAGTGCTCAAATTAATAAATTCAGGGTTCCTGAGACGACATTTTAATTACATTTGAAATACATGCACTCTCAAGTCCCCCAGTCTTGGCCCTAAGCACAAGCTAACAAGAGATGCTGGATGCAAGCTCTGTAACACCACCTATGGATATGCACCACTTCAAGTTTCAGGAAGGGGACTGAGAATCCATTCGTATTGTGCTCCAATGTAAACTGACCCCATCAGTTGCTACCCAGCCTTCCCTATCATTTTAATAGTTCAATTACAGTTTATTTTGACTTGCCTTCAACAAGAAGGGAAGAATTATGATCCAACTTGTTAAAAAAAAAAATATATATATTTTAAGAAGTATGCAAAAAAATTAGTTTCTGCAACATGCTTAAGTAAAATGAGCTTCACACCATCAGAGCACACTACTCATTTGCTGAACATCTCCCCTCAAAGCATACTCTCCCTTCAAAAGGCCTAAGGGGGTTTGGTTTTCACTTGAGAATCTTCCTTTAGAGTGGTTACTTCAGCTTTTTAAATCCAAGTTATCTCAAGGCAGATTGTGACCATTTAACAATTAGCACTTCATAAAAGCCAATGCATTTGTATTTAGTACCTTTCAAAAGAATTTTTAATTACAGATTATTCTATTTTTCAAGTTAAAAAAAAATCTGAAATCATAAGTGGAAAAGGGAAACAATGAGATCGGGATAATATTTTAAAATATGACAGTATGTTAGATCAGAATGCTCCTCAAAGAACGCATACTGTAAAATCCTATTTGATTATGCTTAAAATTAAAGTAACATTTAGTTCATATTGTCTTCTTGCCATCTATTATCACCTTTTGTTCTAATAAGAGTCTCTAGTTTATCATATCTTTATGTCCAAATAGATAAAATATATGTGGACAATAAATAAAACAACTTAAGGTCAGGAATTTTCTTTCTAGGTAATCCATGTAATTTGTATTTTTCTTAGGAAATAAATAGTTAAGTATATTTGAATCACCACCAAGTTTCCCAGGATATCAATGTGCTTTGTCTAATGAGCACACCAGACAGAACTACAAAGAAATTAACTCACAATCAAAATTAAGTTTTTTTTTCAAGCACCAGATAGCTTCCCTACAAATGACTGAGGTGATAAATGCAAATGCAGACAGACTAGCTGGATTCTGGTGGTGGTTTTTTCCACTTACATGAAATACCAAAGCTTTGCTATCTTTAAATATTAAAATAGTATTTCACATGAAAATTAAGCCGTTCAGACTGAAATTTCAGGAATAACTTAAAAACTCAGTAAGTAAGACCAAAAGTAAGTGCATCATAGTTGTCAATTTGATATCCTTTCCATGCTTATTTGTTTTAGCACAGCACATAGCAGAGTCAGGACTTCACCATGCTCTCTAGTCAAACAAACCAAAGACAGTTAAAAACTTAACTACATGTGTACACAGAAAAAAAGATCAGCCAGATGAGGAACACAAAAAATTAATAACTTCCAGCATGAGGGCAGCATTTTAAAGAAAAACACTGCTTGGCTGTGTCTACATAACATTTTTAGGAGCCAAAATTGTGACCATTCCTTTTCTAAGAAAAATATGTGTCTATCATATAGCTAGAATCAGTTACTACCACATACAGCAAAATGAAAATCACCGCCTTTACTTTACATATAATCACATGGCCAGGCAGCCCCAAGAAAGCTTTTATTAAAAGCAGAATTTGGCAGCCTGTCATCAGCTACAACAGCGCTTCTTCATGAAATCTTTCAAGTGTACCCAAATTCAATATTTCAGTACTTATTTTTTAGGACTTCAAGGATGGGTTCATCAATATTTAAAAAGAGATCAGATGACTTTCTGCAATAAGGAAAGCAAACAAATTCACCACTACCATGCAGTACAGCCATCTAAGTCAATTTTACAGGAAGGGTAGCTCACAACTGTAGAATGAAAATCACTAATATTAATTAAAATCTACAATAACTTTCATATGCATATGTTTGCTTGCTAGCAAAAATCCAGTGCAACCAAGATGCACTAAAAATAGCATGGCAAGAAAAGAACACTTTTTGCAGATTTGGTATGTTTAATATACTTCTGAAACGTATTCAGATACTACAAGGATGAGAGTGTATATATCTAAACAAATACACAGGAGTTCACCAGAAGGCCTGAATAACACAACCTTTTCCTTTGAAAAATTGAACAGACCTCTTGAATCTAGTTCAAGTTATATATAAAACATGTTCGCCTTACAGATTTACAGTTTAGAATTACCAACTCGCACCAGTACTTTCTCAGTCCCCATAAAAAGCAAGGCAGAAAACGAGACAAAAGCAATCTAATATTTAGACACCTTACTAGACACCGATATAAACTACATTTTCAACTGAATGCAGTACACCAAAGCAGAGAAATTAAGTAGTTGCTATATGCAAACACTAGTTTACATCTACTGAAAAAACAGCTATTTTCCCAAATGTTGAGCTTTAGGAACAGTGGGCTAAGTAAAACCAGTTGCAGGGTGTTTTTGAAGAACGAGTGCTGTAGCATGATACATAGGAGTAGGGGAAGGAGTAATTCAGACTTTAAACCTAACTCACTCTTGCATTACAAATTACGAAGCGTGGCATCTAACTCAAATTGAGCAAAAAAGGGCAACATTAAAGACAGTCTAGAGGAAAATGCTTAATAGTTACAGATGTCACATGGTAACTCATGAATTGCATGAAAACAATCTCTATCTTAAGCCATAGAACACCGGCACATGAAGTAAGTATAATTCCAAAATGCCAGCAATGCAGGAATTTTCCTGTTACGCATTTGCTCACAATTCAATTGATCACTGCTATATTAAGAAGTAACACATACATGCTCTCTCTGCTGCCTGCATCCCATGCTTTGAGCTATGTACACACAATTTTGATATAAGCAGGGCACCACGTTATCTCAAATCAATTTTTGATCAATTTAGGATCACTGTTCATGCAGATAAATTTTAGCAATTTCTATTTCTGAAAATGTGAGTTGAACCGATAAAAGCAGAACACTAATATTTTACAACTATTTTGGACAGGAAAAAAGCAACACTAACCAAAACTGTTCCTACTTTCTTGCCATCACAGGAATAGAGCCAATAGGTCTTTTCCATCATCTTCCATGACTGACAAAATCTGAATCATTATCTTAAGACTCAATCAGCAAATCTAGCCAGAGTTGTGTTGGAAATGGGTATTTTTCAAATTCATCATTTTGTAAAACATTTATCAAGAATACTCATGCAATCCTTCTAAATGCATATTACTCTACTGTAAATGAACAATTATTTTAACTGAAAAACATGTACTTGCCACCAATTATTAACTGTTTAATGAGGAAACAGACTTGTTTCTATTAAAACCAGCCATTAGGGGAAACACATACTTATAATGATGCATTACACAGTGGAAGGCTTTAAACCACCTCACACAAATGTCTCTTTCCCTTGCAATGGGAAGATACTTTAATGATCAGTAGAACACACATATGACACATCAATTTTTCTTCTGTAGAAGTATGGTTTAGGTAAGTTCATTCATACTGTTATGAATAAAGCATACATACAGATTCCTTTTCCAGAGGTTTCTTCCCCAAGTTACATTTTCCAATAATTAGATTAATGGATATACTCTGTTGATAAGCCTATTGTGACTAAGTGTGCAAAGGGAGACTGAGATGCAAGGACACAGTATCCTTGAGAACAGTTTGTGTAAAATTTGATGCTCCTCAAAAGTCAAAACAAAACCAGTTGTATTATAAATTGTTCATAATACATACTGCAACATGCAGTAAACAGAATCACTATTAAGAATGGAACTTTCTTGACACACAGTAGAAACTACATAAGAATGAAAATTATGCCACTTATAATTAAGCATAAAATTATTCTCACCCAGTATTAGTAATAACATTCCCAAGATCCTTTCAAGTGATTTTTATATTTTATTGTAATCAGTTAACTGCACGTTTTACAGCATAGTCACACATTGTATTTTGCTAGTCACAAACACATTGCCTTACATAATGATCCGCATCATTTTTTCTCTATACTACAAAGCCTATGACTGAATACAAAAAAAGTTTTACAAAAGAAACTGTTTTAAAGACTACAATAACAGTAAAACCGTTTCCAGGTAACAGCTAAAATTATAAAGGCATATCACTGTATAGTTTCACTGGAATTTCTAAACAGTAAGGAATGAAATAAGTTTTAGTATCTGCGACGCTTGTTAGGTCCTTCAAAGTTGCCCCCTGGGTTTCCTCTACCAAAGCCACCAGGTCCACCACTCACGGCACCTACACCACTCATTGGCGGCTGAGGAGTTTCAGAGCCCGTTCTACTAACCAGAGGTGAACCCATCTGTGATGGACCTCCTTGAGGGAATCTCTCATTATGCTAATACAAGTCCATTTGGAACATGCCAAATGTGAGTTATAAAAAAACCACAAGTGATGTTGTCATGAAGTTCAGCAGATAGTCCAGCAGAATCAGGATCACACATAGAGGGAAGAAAGGAGCAATTCAATTAGTTATTATGGAAAAAGAGCTGGAAATCAAAGAGTACTAATGTTATGCTCCAACTTTTTAAAGTAAATTAAAAATTAAAAACTTCAGTATTAAGACCAACTCTGGCACGGAATGTAACTTCATCCTTTCAAGCACATCTGAAGTGATACATATTCTCTACGTAACAGAAGAGACAGCAAACAATACTTTTATACCTGAGCCCTATTCTGCCTTACATACCAACTGCAATGCTTCTCCCTTAAATAAATTAGGCAGAAATGTCAAACTAGGAAGAAACATCAGCTTTTGTATTTCTAGAGACTGCAGGTTTATTCTTTTAATAGCAATATAACTTGAAGACATATATCCACATATCTCTGGATATTTCAGTCCATACTACCTGGAGTCAGCCTTTTGTATGGCACTAGGAATCTTTAGTTAAGACTTTCAAAATCCAGTCCAAATAAACTGACCCAGCTAGTGGCAAAATCCATAAGTGAACTATGCTTAGTTTAAAAACAACTTGATATATATCAAAGTTTAATCTGAATTATCAATATAATATGAAAATCCAGTTAATGTTTCACATTTATTTTCCTTAGTTCTGTGCCTAATATTAATAAAGGTGTATGTGGCTAAACAAATTTATTTAGCTGTAGCAAATAAACAGACCTAAAACAGAAGACATGCATCTGAGCACTTATAGTTCAGAGTATTTACGGAAGTGTTTAAAAATAGAACCCCACATGATGAAATTTAAAATATTAACATAACAAAACCCATGAAAAGCACAGATATCTGGTACAGTCAGATCTTGAAATAATGCGTCATTCACCTGTTAAGGACAGTTATGCTTTCAGAAGAAGTTCCTTCTGTACAAAGATTTACATTAACTGCCCAGGTATTCAGGGTTCAACAAGAACATTCAAGATTAGCACTTTGTATGTCTGAATCAGAGAAGAAATCTTCTGAAAGTCTAACTCCAGTAACAGTAGTAGAGTTCAACAATTCTAAAGTCTATTAATTCACATATATATTATTTAAAAACAGCATTATATCTATATAGATAAAAATCTCCGCAACTTAGATCATGGTTGTGTATTTGCCCATTGTTTAAAATTTAACATTGAACAAGAAAAGTTACTTCAAGAGCTGAGTAAAGATCTACTAGTGCCCCAAAGTACCTTAAAATCTACAGCACTGGTTAAAAATTATTAAAAAATATTTAACTCATGCCACATTGTTAGCAATGATATGAATTTCAACAAACAGCTTATCACATATTCCTGATTATTTTTACCATTTGATTTTTGGACAAAAAGTCAAGTCCTCTTTCCAACAAGGACACCCTCTCTCTAGCTAATGAGAAAACTGCACTAACTATCCATCTACAATAAAGCATGGATAAAAAAAGCTATTTTTAAAATGTTATGCTGAAAAATAATCTGTTTCAAAAGACTACAGTGGAACAAAAAGATGATTGCTCCAACTTTCCCCCAAAAGACTTCAGGAAAAAGTCCAAATTAAAAAATAAAAACTGTATTTCTGGTCTATAAAGCACATTCTTCATTTCCCTCAGTGGAAACTGAAACTAATGCTTACAGTGGTTTAGTAGACAGCCCTCAAAGGATCTTTAAAGTGTCTTTCCAACAAAAGGAAAAATACAGTAAGGCTATGTCTTTCTGTAGGGACTTGCCCTCCAAATTAAAACCTTTTAAAGTCCAAAATGGGAAAAAAAAAAAAAAAAGTATCTGATTTGTTCTTCAGTAGCATGCAGAAGAAAATGGAAGTAAAATAAAAAATAATAATTTTTTAAAGTGCATTTTGAACTGTCAGTATATTCCCTACATTTCCATACCTGGAATGACTTCTTGTAGAAAAACAACAATTTAAGATAAATAACCATGATTTACAACATCATATTCTTTTCATTACACCTCTTTTTTCAGTGTCTATATAATCACAAAAGAATGTTCCATAGGTGACCAGTAACACAGTGGTCTCCAGCAAAAGCATCTCTGAAAGCAGCACTTTGTGAAAAGCATACCCCCTACTTTGTGAGAAACGATACGACTGATAAAATGAACTGGCTCCTGTGATGTGAAGGTGAGAACCTCTCCTTTAACTAGTAAAGACCAGACTCATTATGTTTTGTGCTCAATCAAAATCTCATTTTCCTCTAAGTAAGAAAGTTTTTTGTCCATACTTCATTATACAGATTGCTCAGTCGCAGACAAATGCTGTTGAGAAGGCATATCTAAAAAAAATGCTTCTGTGTTCCAATAAAACTATAATGGAATCACTGGCTATACTATATACTCCTTTGTATCACACCACCATTAGAACATTCCAAATATCTGTTTACAGAATAATACTGAAAAATATGTAAAGATAGGGTTAAAAATTATATAGTTGTTTCTCTACATAAGACATTACAGCTAGGAAAAGTAACTGGCTATGAGAATAGAGCAAAAATGACTAGTGCTCTAACTGCATTCCAATGGCATATTTACTCTTAATAAGAAAATCCAGTTGTACACAAGACATTCTCTACCACCCCTGGCAATGGGGCAATATTATTTTTCCTGTATTGATATGACAGTTATCTCTAACAGCTGTTGGCATATTTATTTTCAAAGTGGAGTAATTACTGTCATTATCTCATGCTTACAACAGTGTTAGAAAGGAAATACAAAAAGCACTAAAGTTGCTTTAAAAAAAAATAATTAAGTAGTTTACACAAAGATATCTTCACACTACATCTCTTCCAACATTAAACTGTTCATCAAAAATCCCAACAAGCCAATATATAGAATTCAGTTTCACAAAAGAAAAAAAACAGCAAATGCCTAAATTTACAGACTACTCTGGTATCATACCAGAGTATGTCCCTTCAGTTTCACAGAAGTAATTTCCTTCTCTCAACGAGTTTTTCACAACAGGTCATACACACAAAGTTTTACCACAAGTGCTCTACATTCTAACATCAATGTAAAGCCTGCTTACTTATCAAGGACTCACCCTCTTCCTAAGGAAAACAGGAATTGTAACGTCAAATAAAGATTTCTGTCTTGTAAATTATTTCCATGAACAAGTTTTATCAATTACTTGTAACAGATTCAAAACATGTAACACGCTCTTCCTCAGTGTGAAAATATCTTTGGTAATAGAAATGGGCCATGAGACATGACAGCTATTCAAAGTAATTAAATTTGTGATACATTACCACTGTTCCATTATCTGGCATCATTGGTGTTCCCATATTTGCAGCTCCTTCTGGTCCCATGGAAGGACCAGGACCCATTGCAGGGCCAGGTAAAGTTCCTCTGTTGTTCATATTCATACCCATCATTGGAGGAGGGCCTTGGTTACCAGCAGGTGCTGGGCTAAACGCATCTATGCAAAACAATCTACACTTAGAGCTGTCCTATCTGAATTTTACAAGAATAAACAAACAATTTACAATATTTAAAAAGCCAAATGTACAAAACTTCCAATACTCGAAATAAAAAAATATATTCTTTGAGACTGTACATTTATCTCAATCATCTGCTTTTAAACAGATTTTCATTAATCCCTATTATTTTGTGTTACATAATCTGCCTTGTATATTTGGAAATCCTGAACTTTACAGCTAAATATTGCTGTACAGCTAGTGTGCAGGAACTGTAGTGTTTGTATAGCATATGAATATATGCAGTATACATACCACTAATTCACAAAAAATCCGAAGTGATTTTGCAGTAATTGGCACCTATAAAGTAACTTGGCTTTTTAGGGATCATAACATACAAATATACATTTGCAAGAACTATTCTACCAGTATTATGTTAACTGTATATAGATACAGTATATTAGGCTAATCTCTAAAAGCAATACCAAAGATGGCACTCAACTTCACAATAAATTATTTGTAATGTCATAAATAAATCTTGCATTGAAATGTAATTTATTACAGTATAAGCACCAGAAAACTAAGAAATTTTGTAAGAAAAGAAAGTGACAGAACAGTCTCCTCCAAAATTCTGATTCACAGCAAGAGGTAGAAGACAAGCTTAGAAACATCTTTTCAGGAGATCATGTAGCTATAATATTGCTCTAGGAAACATCACTCTGCCAGTACCCACTAACACACCCAAGAGGTAGGTAAGATTGCCTTCATCACATTTTCTCATGTTGTTATAAGAAAGAAAAAAGTCTGATTATATGTATTATTTACATCTGCTATTATGAAATATCATCAAGACTGGTGGTGATGCAGTCCCCTTCTTCCCCCCCAACAATAATCCAGTCTTTTCAGCCAAAAGCATGCATCCAAAATTTGGTAATGGAAGACGACATGCCTTTGGAATCTAGCCTATGTTTTAAGCCATGACAACAAACAGGAGGATCAAGAAAACTGACATGTTGCTAGACTAATAAACTTGTTACTTTTATTTCAGAAATCAACCTTGCTTCCCATCACAACTGTAACTTCTTTAGTAATGAACATCATTGTAAGCAGGCCATTTAGCACAGATACAGTACTATGGCTATCTGCAGGTATGCAAAATTGCATCTTTATTACCTGCCCCGAGTACACATATCACAGCAGTCAGTGAAACCACTGCATCCGAGAGATTGCTACTAAAATTGAAGACGTGGGCTTGATCATATACATTATGCCAACTGCAAGCTGCTTAGCAAAAACAATCCACGCAACACAGTAGCACACGTAAAGTGCTAACCAAGTTTATTAGAACAATAGAGAAAAATCCTATACTGTTGAAAAACAGAACTCATTTGAGCTTAGCAATGAGAAACTCCAAGACCTGTCCCTATGACACTAAGCCAAAACAAAGGTATGCACAAGTTGGATGTTTCTGACCTACCCACAAGCATGATCAATACATGCAGCAGGTAGAAGATTGTGCTACGATTCAGGAGAATTACAGTTGACTATGCCCTAAAATTGTTTTTTAGTGTCATCTGTTGAATGACCAAATACAGAAGGAAAAAAAATGCAGCTAAACTGCCAACATAAGAAGAAACCTTTATTTTCAGAGGCAAGAAGTATTCTGCAGGACTATCAGTTCTTACTGCAATCAATGCTTAATTATCTGTTATTGGCTTGCTTACCAGCCTAATTAAACTTAACCAGCTGGCTTCACACAGGCAGCAGTCCCTTATCCTTCAACTGAAGTTCTTATCCTCCATATCATACAAATGCACCCATATTGCTTCCTGGGTGACAAATAGTGACCTACACTATCAAACCTCTATATTATTAAGGGAGTTTCAGACAGAGTCAGCTCTGACAGGAGGACAACCAGTGAGTGTAATGCAAGGAGAGAGCAGGGCCCTGCAGTTTCAGCGAGAGGACATGATGGCATTTTAGCTATGCCTCAGAGGCCCTCCTAGCTCCAAAGCAGACCTTAAGAGCCAAACAGGTGCTTGCCAGTTCTTTTCGGTGGCACACTGATGTTAGCAGTTAATTCACTGGACCAGGTTCAGCAACCGATGAAAAGCAGTCATGCTACAATACACAGGCACTGAAAAAACGTCTTTTTTTCCTGCTGTCTGGAGTGCTGAAAAAATACACTCTAGGTGACTGAAGGGCACATGCCAAGGTCTGGCAGAGCTGGCAACAACATACAGTCAATCAAGTTCCCCCAAAAAATATCCATATTGAAAAGTTTATCAGCTGCACTTAGCATGACAGCTTCAGTTAAGTGCTATGATGAGGCATACAGATTTTCTCAGAACTTCTTCGCTGCAAAAAACAATGTAAAAATGAGTGGTCCTGCACAAGTCAGCCCAACACTAACTAAATCTGTCACAGAGGTACCTTGTTTTCTAATAATGCTATCATGCAGGTATTTCCATTACTGAAGATGCTCCAGCTCCCCACTGCCCCACATGGTAAGTCACAAATGGCACAAGTAAAGACGAGCTAAAAATTCCAAGAGAAATGTCAAGAGACAATGCTAAAATGAACAATTAAAGGTCTACTGCAGATTTTTTGGCTCAGGATTTTTGGTTGTAGTGGTGGGGTTGTTAATGGGCTGAAGGAAAAAAAAAAAAAGCTCTCCAGTGAGATAAAATCCAGATATTGTGGAAACACTATCTTCAGCTATCTTGCTATGGATATTTTCCCCGTTCTAAAGTAATAGTTCACTGTTACTGTAACTCCTTTTGGAACTACACATTTATTTCTAAAAGCATTCCTATCAAGTTTAAAATCAAGTCATAGCACGAAGTTTACAAAGCAAGCCTATGATAAACATCACTGTGAAGTATTAAAACCTGAGAAGGTCTGTGAAGTGATTGCTATAAATACACACTGAAAATCTGTACATAAGAAGTGTATCTTGTGGATCTAGACAACTGGCACAGTATCAATATTTACAAGTCTCCTAATTAAATGAAATTTTAGAAGCAGACTGCAATAATATGCAAAAATTACAACTATAAAATTAAAAAATATGACAATTTATACTTCAGTTTATTATTTGTAGATAACTTCACAATGTCTTCCTTCAGAATTATTTTTAGAGCTCTTCATGTTGACAGAAAAAAAAGGCCTATTTCTATTCTGCAGCTATAAATATGTCTCAATTAGTAATTACAAGGAAATGGTGAATACTGTATTTTAAAATCTGGATCGAGCAAATTCATTAGTCTATAAATTCACATTACTCAAAAGGTCAAGCAACAATATTTACCAAGTACTTTCAAATTTAAAATACACAAAAATAATCTTAACTTTTCTTCAAATTATTATCTTAATTTATTTTAAATTAACATCAGGAAGGTTCCAAGAAACGTATACTGACAGTTAATAAAGTTTAGTACAAATAGAGGTTTTTTTTAAAGAAATATTTTAAGTTTTAGTCTTGTTTAAAAGCAGATATTCTCAATAAGATTCCAAACTGTTTCAGTCTACATATAGGTAGCAAGCTCTAATTATTAAGAATGTACTTTTCTGGACTTCATGGTAACAGTTTTTAGCAGTCACAAAAGTGAACTGAGAATATTTGCAAATACAGACTTGCAATAAATTGGTAGAACATCAACCACATTATTCATTAATCTTTTATCAGGTACATCAACAAGAGCTCACCAGTTTTAAGCTCTATATCATTTCACTGCATGCAATTACAGTCCCAGCTTCTCTGAACAGATGGTCCCTCCAAAAGAATGCCAAATACTTTCTGAACAGAAAATTCCTCTTTTGTATCAGATAATTTCTAGAGCATCACCTTTCCCTGCCTTTTTCTTTCTCCTAACTTGCACATCATATTTTCCTCCCACAGGTGGACAAAACAATAAAATAAAGATACTCCTTGGGGAAAAAAAAAACCCACAGCTGTTTGGAAGCAAAATATGTGAGGTTTTTTATTTCCTAATACTGTTTACTCCTTTTTACCAGTAGTTGTCACTAATTAATAGTGCTTGAGTATCATGTACAGTCCCAAAGAAAAAGAAATTTTACATTACAGAAGCCTTTTTCCTTCAGATCCCTACCTCCCATGTTTATTGCTCCACGAGGACCCATATCACCCATTCTCAATTCCTGTTCTCTCTGAAAGCAAACATAGTTTTCATGGTCAACCTATCATTCTTAGAACTTAAAACATTCCCATTTACTCCAAGAAAATAAAAAGAATTTTGAAGTTTCAAAAGTTTCCATTGATTAGAAAAAAATACAAGGAATACAGTTAACTATACTCCCCTGGTTTCATAAAATCAAATGGAATAAGTTCAATATAGCATGCTGTACATTTTTGCATAATGCTAACGGTTAAGAACATATAGCATGTTTCATTTATCAGACGCAGCAGTCTGAATATTCAAAACAGTTATCAACTGCAAATGAATCCATCTTCACGCAGTGCTTTTCATTAAGAAGCGTATTTACATTTTAACTGTAAATAAAGAGATCTAATTACAGTATTGCCCAAAGGCCGTGGTTCAATAATACAGTCAATCTGGCCTCATGACTTAAAAAAGCTTGTGTTGACTGGAAACCCAGCCCCAATGTGGTATATTGTGGCATATAAACTCAATGTGCCAGTTCATCTTTGGTCAAGTAGCTTTGATTTAATTTAGTGCTAGTACATTTTTCGATAAATCATGCTACTGATATGTTAGTGCAGATACTGACCATCCTTTTGAAACCATTATAAATATGCAGTATCAACATAACTATGTAACATGTATTTATACCAAATAGAGAATTAACATGCCAAATTGGTCCAGATTCAATTGATGCTCAGTCATCCAACAGCAAGAGCTCTGATGTTACTGATCACAAACTGAACCACGGCCTGCTGTGAAACAATACTCTAAAGATAGTACCCAGAATGGCAAAAATCAACACTTAGGGGAAAACAAAAGTACACCTATCACAGATAATTGCAAGGGATTTTAGTATTACTGTTTATATCAAAAGGATGAAATAGAAACAAATTCACAGTTCAAAACGAAAACTAATGAATTCTATACCAAAAATTTCTTTTTCTCATGAATTTTCTGCAAGAATGTTAACGTATATTCCACTCCTGAGTGAACATACATGTGCTGAGAATAAGCATATGTAAAAAAATTTACCTGGTTCTGAAAATAATTCCACTTACGATTTAAAAGTATAAGTTCAGATGCACTCTGAAAACAACTCCATATACTAGGCAACCGAATCAGTCTTGCTAAAAGCAACCTTTAAGCTGAAATATTAATTAAATCAAAATACATTCAAAGTATTTTTATGGTTTCACAAAACTCCTTTTCCTTCAATCATGTTTGGGATGCCAAACATGAGTCTTCTACCTTCACTTAAAGCAGCAAACACCAATATCTGACAGAACAGAGTTAACAGTTTTGTAAAAATATCCCAGTATGGGAAACTGTCATTTGTCATGACAAAAGGCTCTCAGGTCAATACCTTTGTTTCCAGTAATTCATATTAACTTAGAAAATGTACTTAACATAAGAAAATTATACATTATTTCCAACAGAATATGGCTTAAGGTGGAAGGGAAAAGTACAGCCTCATAACTAAAAGGCAACTTTTAAGGTCCAGCTATTGAAAGGTAATTAATGAACACTAAGAAGTACCTCTTCTTCTGACTGTAGAACCCACATTAAAACTTTATAATAGAAGACACAACTACCTTGTCAGACCTTTCACAGTAATGTCAACTGCCATTTTAAGTAAAATCAGCAGCCCTGTTAGGATCAGTCATATCCTCAAATTGATACCAATGAGTTAGTCACAAAATCAGCATATAACCTTGTTGATATTAGTCTGCTTTTACACCTCATCCCGGATGTGAAGAAGCAAAAAGAAAAGTGGTATATCATCCCTGATGTCAATCCCTAGCCCAACATGGCAGAAAAACACTGTGGTTATCAGTCTACATTCATTAGACTGTGCGTGCACACATGCACACGTATGTGCATGTGTGAAAACAGGACAGGCCAGAAACAGCTGTGAGATATTCTCTAGCTACAAGGGCAAGTACCAGATTTTTAATTACTGCACGTAACTTTCTTGATACATCTCAGATTCAACTGCAAGTTGGGGGTTGGTTGTTTCTTTTTTTAATGTGAGATGTGGCACATAAGGCAGGGGCAAGTACAATACCAGCCAGCTAAGGATGTTAAATACAGAGCTATAAAACTAATACTAGCTACAAGTACTTAACTCATTTTCCTTCCAAAGGACGGAAGGTTGGCAAGCTATATCAGACACTTTTTTTAAAAAGTTCATAATGCTTCCTCTTAGCAACAAACCAGTTTTTCCTCAGCTCGAAATGCTACCAGTCTTCAGTTACAGTAAGTACAAGAGGAGCAGAACCTGTAATTTTTGATTTTTTGTCGTCTTATCTTTGTAACAAAAAGCATGAATTATCTGCCATTTTGTAGCCCTAACTTTGGTGTTGAATTATTACCATATAAAAACCATTTCAGCTCTAGAGTCAAGATCTATAAGCGTGCCTTATGATTGCTGCTGCCTGTTAATCAACATGCCTACAAGAATTATTATTAGTCCTACTGTTGCATGCTCAAAACTTATCACGTTCTTTTGAATTTTCTGCACGGGAAAAGGCTTCTATACTGTTAACAAAGAATAGGCAGATTTAAGATAAACCCCCTGCCAGAGAAAATACTCAATTTCAAATGTTAACTGACAGCATACATTATTAATGTAACTAAATACTTGATATATTAACTATAAAAACATGGACTTAGATAATTTGCCAAAACCTGTATTTGTAGGAGTCCAGATGATAATAAAAACTCAGTCCTATCCCACACAAATCATGTCCTAGACAGCTATTTACTATGTAAGCATAAAAAACCTATTGCAGGTAAATGAGGTCAACTGTTCCACAGGTTTTGCCCAAAATACAACAAAGAAAGGAATACCAACAGTCAGCTGAGCTGAACCAGTGCTGGTTGATATTCCAGCCCGAGAGCTTCATTCTTGGATACTCAAAACCTTTGCAAAACATAACGATAGTGTTATCTTCGCAGAGCTTCTTTTCCTCACTATGCGACTGCCCATTCTTCTGTTGAGTAGCAGCCTGCTTCTGCCCCTTCCCTGAAGCCACCCGTAACACGGAGTTAAAACTGAGCAGCAAGAGAGTAGGGCTAAACTTTTACTAGAGGAATATGTAGGGAGGTGATTAAGAACCTCTGAAGTCACCCGCACCTGTGAAAATAACTTAAACTGGAAGACAACAAGAAAACTGGATGATATGCAATTATAGGGGGGAAAGAAAGCCATAAGACAAAGAATGCGTAGTAAAGCACAATTTAAACTTTGGGAAGATTAAAAAAAAAAAAAAAACAGAAAACAAAGAGAAGAATAATATCCTATTGTAAAAGTATAACTGCTTACAAGACTCAAAAGAAAGCTTTCCAAATGACTTCTGTTGCAGGATTCTTGTAAAATACTGCAGAACTCACTAATGCAAACAACCCTCAAAACGGTCTGATTCATCTGAGTAATTTGCTTTTAGAAAAACTGCTATGATGGCAACTAGAGTATTATATTTTCTAATTACTTTAGGTACAAGCATTAAAAATTATATTTCCTCACAATTCCAACTCATTTTAATGTCAATCATAAAAAGTAGATTTACACAAAAATATTGAATACACCTAGTTTTCAAATTACATATATCTCGTACATTTAACATAGTACGGATTGTCCTGTTTTTACAAGTTTTCTTGAGCATTTAAGGTATATCATGCACAACGTTCTTACAGCTCAATCACCATTGATATCAGTAATCTAAGTATAGAGAACTGCCAAGATGATTCTTCTGTTTTTTAATATACATTAGTATATTTTAAAATTCACTCTACAAAACCATGAAATTAATTGTTTTGAAAAGACGCCCAAGAATTGATACATGAGAATGTATCAGATGTAATTCTCTTCTCATACGGAAAATAAAAATACAAGTAGCTATAAAACTGGTGGGGTTTTTTTACATGACAAATCAACACTACTTTTTTCTGTAGAAGCAGGCCTTGCAATTCCAGCAGCCCGAAGAAAATTGAAAATCTTGTCTCCAAATTATGCAATATTCATGGTAACAAAACTGTCAAAAATTACAGTGTGGAATAAATACGGCATGGAATATTTTAGAACAGCAAAAAGCACGATATCGACAGAAATAAAATATGACAGATCATGCAGTTTTCTTCAAGTGTTTGTGGCCAGAAGATGCACTTCCCAATTAACATAGGACTATTCACTCACCTTTCAGCTAAAGAACCGTGACCAAAATAATTCTAAGACACAGAATCAAAAAAAAAACCAAACACCACCACTTACCCCATAAACTTAAACATGCACATTAAAATCAGTAACTTAATTTGCACTTTATCTAGGTTCTGTGTGTAGAGCAAAATGTAATTCACAGTGCTGTTGATTCTCACCCGCTTTCATTAACATGGAGACTGAATTCTCTCCTCTAGCGGAATTTCTATTTGTCAAAACAGGTATGATATTTCTGTACCTCTTACTAGAATTCACTACTCACTTGTAGAGTGGTTTATTTCATTAAGTTCTTTCTAGAAAAGAAAAAATATTTCCAAAGGCCTCTCCAGGAGGCATAAGACCCTTAAACGTTACACAAAATTGTAATTTACTGAAAGATGCCTACATTTTAAAGACACAAATCATACAAGTGGTTAAAATTGCTAGTTTGACATTCAAAACTAGAATCTGGGGGCTAATTTTGATTGTGCTTTTTTTGGCTTTTTCTATTTTGTGAAATAGAATATTCTACTTCATTCCAATGACTAGCTCACTGGAAGTTAAGCTGCCAGCAAGGAGTTAAAGTAATAAAAGCCTTCTCTTCCAACCACACCTCTTGTCACCTTTCCCTCTTTGGTTTATCCATCAATTAAGATCTATATATTAGATTCAAAAGTTACGATGTTCCAAAATACTTCATTTATTCCATCACATGCAGTAATAGTAAATAATTTTAAATGAGAAATATACTGATCTTCTTTCAAAATCCAAGACTTCCATGTCTTGGTGTGGAGTGCTATGGAGTGCCATGGAGTGCCTGAGCACTCCAACCTAGATCCAGAGCTAATCCCTTCTCTGAGCTGGATGTCACAACTAGATGATTCCAGAGATTTCAAAAAGTTATAATTAATTCCACCTCTAAGAAAGCAAACTTGTAAAATTTTGCTTCTCAAATATTTTGAGTTAAAATTCAGAAATAATTTTTCACAAGACAAGGGTGCTTAGAGAAGGTAACCACTTTTAACAGATCTGGACATCCATTAAGAAAAAAAAAAAGTAAGATATCTATGTATTAACTCTCATAATACCAACTTCCCCATTACAACATTCTGTCAATTAATTTGGTTCCACCAGAGTTAGGAGCCACTTTAGCTCCATGGAGCCAATATATAAAAACACTTCTCCCATTCCTATTAGCATCATTTTCTGAATAACAGTAATGAAATTAAAAACGTAAATTGAATGCAGTTTAACAGCTGAACATAATGCAAATACTTTTTCATACATAATCATTTTAAGGCACTTAAGTGTTTACTTACCTGCAAAACTACTTTCTGAAAGCAGTATCACACTGTATCATCAAGTTCACAATAGATACATGTAATATAATTACATTACATTCACAATAAAGTCAGACCTTCAGAGGCATATTAAAGAATTTTATGCTGCAGCTTAGAATTATTCTGTTTTTATTTTAGCTAAAGAAATAGCATGAGAGTAGGTAGGTCTGTCAAAACAAGACATCCATGGGAGCACAGAGGACACCTTAACTTTCACAGAACAAGTTGCAAATGATTTCATGTAAGAATCACTTGACAATTCACCCTGCTGGATGTGGAGCTGAAGGGCTTTTTAACTGGTAACGAAGTCTGGGCTTAACTACACCATGATGCAGAAACACACTAAAATATTTAACTGAAAATTGGGTGCTATAAAACAATGCTGCATTTCATATTTCCCAAATGTTAAGTTGTCCTTGTACAGGAAGCAAATCTAAGCAAATATTAAAACCAAGTGAACACTGGACTGACTCAAAACAATTTTCTCCAACTGCAAGATCCAGAATGAAATGAGGTAAAAGTCAACCATGTTTACGTAGAAGAAAAATCAACCTGCCAAGAATGTCCTTTGTCACGAGGTATTTACGTAAAAATCTAACTACTTCTTAACTGTAATGCTGAATATAACATTACAAAGTCACAACACTTAAAAAACAGCACTAGCTATAGCCACAGTACACTAAATATGACTGTTTGCCAGAGTTTTGTATTAACAATTTTTCCTCACCGAAGAGATATTATATACGCTGACTAAATTGTGGCCAAAAAAAGAGTCCAAATGTAGTTGCTATTTCCTAACTGATCAGGAGTTACCAAGTGATAGAACAAGCAAGTATTTACCAAAAGGAAGCTGAAAGCCAAAGTTTTTCATTGCTACGAAGAGATCCTGTAGGAGAAACTTCTAACAAACATATGCAGTCTTTTATACAAGTTATGAATGCTGCTTACAATCAGAGTAGTTCAAAGTTTAAGATTTCCCCAACAAAGTTCTGGCCACACCTACAGCACTTAAAGAAACAAAAAATGAACAAAGAAGCATCAATGAAACTTCTTGGCATGAAACCAGGCTTCATAGTTTTCCAGCTCTCCACAGTTTTCCAGCTAGTACTTTTATACAACCTGGAGGCCACTTACTGTAAAACAGGAGCGATATGAGGTAGATTTGAATGAAGACAGACACTTATCATTTGAATAGACAGAGTTCTGACCGAGGAAAACAATATACATTGTACCAGGCAGTTCCAGTATTTTAATCAAAAGTTTAGGAAACTGGTCATCTGAAGAAATCCAAATGGATTAAGAAAAATTGCTTTCCAGTTAAATCCCCTGACCCAAGTCAACACACAGTAACTCTTAGGTTACAGTGCCTGCCTTCACCAAAAGATATCTAAAAAACCCTAATATTTTATTTATGTACTATAAATCCAAAGGTCAGAATCCCACTAGGGTCACAATGGGTAGGGAGAAAAAAAAAATATCTGGTTCTTACCTAAAGAACAGACAAGTTCCCCTACAGATAAACAAACATTGATAAATTCAGAAAGGGCAAAGGGCAAAGAACATAAAGACTCTGTAAGTAAAAAAAAAAATTTAAAAAGTATTATAAAAACCAGCACTATATACAGAAGAAAAGCAAAGCCTGACGAACCTAATTTTGATGATATATTGTCTTTTTCAGATATTTTGTATTAATACATTTAGAAGAGACACTTACCAGCTAACGTGCCACAAGCGTATCAACAGAATTGCATTTAGCAACACTAGCAAAAGTAGTGTGCTTTATGTCATGTGCAAAACTAATTAATACAAATACTCTTTCATCCTATACAATGCTAAGCCTAAATTAGTGAGCCATTAGCCACTGTAGGAAATCATAATGGAGACAGACATTTTAGTAGGGCCTGTAGTGATAGGACAATGGGTAATGGCTTCAAACTAAAAGAGAGTAGGTTCAGACTGGATATAAGGGAGAAATCTTTTACAATGGGGGTGCAGAAACATAGGAACAGGTTTCCCAGAAAGGTGGTAGATGCCCATCCCTGGAAATATTCAAGGTCAGGTTGGATGGGGCTCTGAACAACCTGATCTAGTTGAAGATGTCCCTGCTCATTGCAGAAGGGTTGGAGTAGATGACCTTTAAAGGTCCCTTCCAACCCAAACTATTCTATGATTCTATGACAGTGTTTGGGAAAAAATATCTTTAAATGGTAAACCTTAAATATATTTAATTAACTCTTTAAATGTT
>VXAK01002017.1:4521-15939 GCA_013399435.1 Arenaria interpres
CCGATCCAGCCCCCATCGCCGCCCCAATTCCCTGGGATGCAGGGACCGCCCCCCCCTCAGGTTCAGCTGTGCCCATGGACCCTCCCCGGGACCCCCGGGTGAGCCCCTCGCCAGCCTCGCCGGTCCCCATGCCTGGAGCAAAGTCACTCATGGATGCTCGCCGACGTTCACCGATGTTCACCGGTGCTCACCAGCAACGGCGCCGGGTCGGGGGGCACTCTGCCCCCCAACACCCCCCTGCCCTCCCTTCCCGGGGTGCCCAGCTCGGCCCAGGCTGTTGCCGTACACTGCCTAATTATAGATATTATATTGCAAATGGCTTTTGGGCCTGCTAATGGTATTACTGGTGTTATTCTTCTACTTGTTAATTATAACCAATTTGTTTGGGATGCCTTCCCAGTTTTCGTCTGTAATTGCTCTCCCCGTTCCCCGGTGACTGTGACTCAGCAGAAACTCCCCAGTTTCGCTCAGGGATGATATTACTCTTTGTCTCTCCTGCCAAGCGTGGCCGCCGACGGCCGCCTGAGCCGCATGGCTACCGTACCGCTCCCGCCGCTGGCCCCGCTCCAGCCCCGCGAACAGGGGCTGGGGGACCGGGAGGGCGGCGGGGGGGCTGGCACCCGCGATGGGTTGGAAGTGGGGTGATGGGGCAGCCGTGCCGCGATGCTCCGTGTCCTCGGAGGTGGCATCGCCCAGGCTCAGGGTCTGGGGATGCTCATAAGGGACTTGCTGAATCTGCTCTGCCCTGGGGAGGCCCCGTCTGGAGCACTGGGACCAGTTCTGGGCTCCCCAGTTCCAGAAGGACAGGGAACTGCTGGAGAGGGGACAGCAGAGGGTACAAAGATGATGAGGGGTCTGGAGCATCTCTCTGATGAGGAAAGGCTGAGGGACTTCGGTCTTTTTAGTCTGGAGAAGAGAAGGCTGAGGGGGGATCTGATCAACACCTATAAATACTTACAGGGTGGGTGTCAGGAGGACGGGGCCAGGCTTTTTTCAGTGGTGCCCAGGGACAGGACAAGAGGAAATGGGCACAAACTTGAATACAAGAAGTTCCATCCAAACATGAGGAGGAACTTCTTTCCTGTGAGGGTGGCAGAGCCCTGGAAGAGGCTGCCCAGGGAGGTGGTGGAGTCTCCTTCTCTGGAGACATTCAAACCCACCTGGACACGTCCCTGTGGGACCTGTTCTGGGTGGACCTGCTCTGGCCAGAGGTTGGACTGGGTGGTCTCCAGAGGTCCCTTCCAACCCCGTATCACTCTGCGATTCTGTGACTCTGTGAATCAGGGCCGGGGCCCACGAACCGCTGTAGGATTCTGCCCGCGAAAACCCAGCGGGGCTCGGTGTGACTAAAGGCTTAGCCCAGGGAAGAGGGAAATATTAAACGGATTGTTTTCTTTTATTATTGCTAAATTCTAAAGAAGTTTGCTCTTCTCCTCTCTTCAGCATTAACTGCAGATAAGTTATTTGGAAAGCGAGTATTTCAGCAGAACAGCCATTCAAGTAGCCTAATACACACATTAGAGTCTATTTGCACTTAAAAGAAGTGGGAGGTATTAAATCAGCCTCTGGCCGGATAGTCATTGTATAAACAAGAGCTGTTAACTCCTACTTGATAGCAGTGATAGTGAGGGAAAGGAAAACAGCCCTGCAGTGTCACGACCAACCTGACACAACATGTCTTAGGTCTGGGGCAAAAAAAACCCCAAAAACCAACAAACCCCTGCGAGTTCATGGCTGGCCGGGCTGCGGGAGGGCGGCTGCCAGGGCCGGGCTGTGCGGGAAAGGATGCTCCTGTGCCCGATGGAGCTGTGCGGGAAGGGATGCTCCTCCTGCCCGATGAGGCTGTGCAGGCAGGGATGGTCCTCCTGCCCATCGGGGCTGTGTGGGAAGGGATGCTCCTGTGCCCGATGGAGTTGTGTGGGCAAGGATGCTCCTCCTGCCCCTCTGTCCCCCGCAGCCCCTTCCCGGTCCCACACATCCCGGTCCCGGGAGCAGCTCTCACGCCCAGGGCTCCAGCAGCAGCAGCAGCAGGATGGCATCGGCAAGCGTGGCACCTTGGCCTGTTCAGACCTGCTCTGGCCACCAGCAGGAAGGGACAGGGGGGTTCCCTGCAGCCGAAAAACCCGTCGACGGTGCCCCCCCAGCACCCCTGGGTCCTGCGCAGCGGCTGGGGCTCCCCTGGGGAGATGGAGGTCTGCACGGCTCCGCTCGCTCCCGAGCAAACCCGGCTATTAATGAAATTTATGAGTCAGAGCGAGCAAAGAAACCTCCTGTTTTCAGCTGACTTCACTCACCACTTCCTCTCCTCGCGTTCGTCTCTCCCAGCAGCCCACTTATCTTCCCCCTGGAGCCGTGCCCACCCTCCCCTGCCCGATACGCCTCTATCGCTAACAGGCCGGAGCATTCAGCACCAGGATTGCTTCTGAGTTTGCTCACTCACTCACTCAAGCACTCTCAAGTTGTTCTCTGTGGCTAATCAAATGTCAAAACAAGCTACCCCTGTGATTTTGAGAGCTTTTAAACAGGAAGACATTTACCACTGATACATGAGAGCTGTGCACATTTGTCTGGGGCTCAGCCCGGAACGGGTTTCGGCGATAGCTCAGGACTGGTTTCAGTTGCTGCAAGTATCTGCTGGGCAGGGGCTATTTTGTGGTCTCTCTTTGGGGAATAATGACTGTACGAGCCCGTGGCAGCGGTCCCACCACTTGCCCAAAGCCAGCTCTGCCCTGTCCCGTGGGGACGGGGCTGTTTCCCTCCCGCTGGTGGGCAGGAGAGGGCTGCCAGCGCGGGCGGGCAGCACCCCTCCGTCCCAGCGCACCCCGCTCCTCATCTCATTAAACCATGGTTTGTAGCCCGGCTCTAAATCATGCGCTTCGGGGCTGAAGCAACGAGCTTTCAGCATTCGAGAAGCGGTAACTTCTGAGCCCTCCAGCAGCCCAGAGGCCCCAGGAAAGGTGCTGGGGACCTTTTGGTTCCCACGCAGCCCGCAGCGAGGTGCAGCATCCACAGAGCCCCCCCTGACGCCCCACAGGCCGGGCTGAGCCCATGGCTGCAGAAGAGCCGGACCCTGTGTAGAGGACAATTTGGATTTCGGAGCCACTCAGCCAGTCTGCGTGCAGCTCTGAAATCAAAGCTGTCCTTTTTGCAGGGTCCCGCTCTTCCGCAGCCAACGCTGGCCGTGACCCGGTGCGTCACCCTCCCAAGGGACGGCCTGGGTACCCCCGTCTCCCACCTTAAAGCATCCCTTGCTCAGGAAAAGGGGTCAGAGCCCCCAGCCCTGGCGAGAGGGGCTGTCAGCAGGTCCCCCCCCAGCCCCAGCACGCCCCTGCTCGGTGTGGGATCCCGTCTCCCCGTACCACCCACGCGGGATGAAAGGCGCAGCGTGGGGTTTGGGATGCCCCGACGGGCTGGCGGGGCTCCAGCATTGTGCAGCCGGGCTGCCTTCTGCTCTCCAGCCCCGGGAAGGAGCCGCCTGGGAGCCGGGAGGTTCCACAAAGGGCTTGTTTTACCCTGACAAGAGGCAGCCGAAGGGGCCAACCGTTAACGCGTTCCCCGCGAGGACATGTGAGAAATGTCATCGGAGCAAGAAGAAAATGGAAGAGGTGGAAGATGAAGAGCCCCCTTTCCCTCATTGCCCCCGATAAAACATGGCACTTCTCTGCAGAGGGCCTGTCCCAAAAGCTGCCAGGGCTGAGCCTTTCCCTGGGAGGCTGCGGGCAGCCGGCGATTTCCCTCTTGCAGGATCAGCCCTTGCTTGGAGGCTGCCTTCGGTGCCAGGGCAGCAGCCCTGTGACCTGGCCCCGGCCCCCCCGGCTCCGAGGGGCTCCAGAAGCAGCGATACCCACCCCCAGGCTCCAACGCCACCCCTCGTCCCCGCCGAGCCGCATGCCGAGCACAAGCTGCTCGCAGGAGCTGCCGGGTTTGCACGACGTTCTCCCTGAGTTTTCCGCTTTTCCTCCCAGCACATCTCCAACGCCTTTTAAGAAAAGAGAAATATATACCCACAGCTTCCTGAAGGCTCCACAACACGGAGAGAGAGAGAGGAAGAGAGAGATGCTTCTGTTACTCAGTCTGTTGCTGGTCTGGAAACGAAGCATCTCCCTCCTCGGAAGCGTTTAATCCAGCAGGGAGAGCGCAGGCAGGCACCCCAATGCGAGCGGTGAGCCCTGGTGCTGCTCTCACCCAGAAACACAGCGGTCCACGCAGAGTCGGCCGGGCCGCTCGCTGCCACATGCCGTGGCCGGGGACACTGAAACCTCCTGGGGGTCTGTGGGGGCAGAGGCAGGTCCTGGGGACGGGGACATCACGCCGGGGCTGCACCGATGGAGGGTGGAGGGGACCCAGCCTCGTGCTCGCAGCCTCGCCGCCTCCCACCCTCAAATAACTCCCAAGATTAAGCTTTCCTGCTTTGCTGGGGGTCTTGCTCAAACCTCCCCCTCCCAGTGCCAGCTTGGGGGGGCCGGGTGGCCGTGCCACCCCACGGAGCCTGTCCTCGCCTCGGCTGCGGGGTTAGGAGGGGGCGATGCCCACCGCCACCATAGCAAAGGGCGTTGGGAGCAGACAGGCACAGATTTGTCCCAGCCCAAAGACGAGGAGAATGCTGTGGGTTTGCTTTTAGACAAAATGAATGGATTTTACTGTTTGACCAACACTCATGAGAATGCCAGTCAGCGCGGGTTTGGCAGGAGGTCTGACACTTGTCAGCTTTGGTTTATAACCGGAGAAAAGCAGCCAGCTCTCCGGAGGGGAGTGACGTGCGGGCGCTGCTGCCGCGGGTTTCTTCTGGGAAGAATGTGTGGCAAGAGAAGATCAAGCAAATACTTGGGACCGCTACATCAGGGAGGACTCTGTCAGCTGGCCGGAAAGTTTTAGAAGGGCTTCGCGCTCTTTTAGAGACAGCCAGGCCCCCGCCTGCAGCCGGGGCCACAACACAACAGCCCGGGCTTTGGGAATAACAGCAGCTTTTGCCGCGGCATGGCCGGCTCCCCCTCGGGAGGGGGCCTGGGCAGGGGGTCAGTGAGCAGCCGGGTCGGCCCCACGCAGGCCAGATGCCCGGTGGCCTTTTCCCTGGGGGGGCCTTGCCATGGGAGAGGGAAGCTCCGGTGCCCGGCGTGGGGCATGGCCCTGGGCTGGTTCCCCCCACCACGGAGACAGCCCTGGGCTGGGGGGCCGTTCATGGCCCTGGCCCGGCTCCCCCCACCATGGACCTCAAGGATGGGGGGGGGAAGCCGTTCAGTTCCCAGAGGAAAAACCACAGGAATCACTGCCGGGGCGCAGCCCTGCACCGGCACCAGCCTGTACCCGCACCCCCAAAAAGACCTCAAAAATACCCAGAAAGAGGGAGAGGCCTGGCGAGAGGCCGGTGTCCCCCCAGCCCGGCTCTGGGCTGAGCTCAGCCGGGGTTTCCAGCCCGGCCGGCGGCGGAGCGGCGTTCCGAGCCAGCCGGCAGCCGGGGCAGGATGCCCTCCCGCAGCCAGGGCCAGCATCTCTTTTTTCTTTAAAGCCATCGTCTCGGCCACATTCCCTGTACAAAAGCCAGAAGCTGGTGCAAAAGACACAAGTGTAATTTACTTTGTTTTGTATTTGTTTTTGTTTTCGGTTTGGTTTTTTTTTGTTGGTTTTTTTTTTTTTTTAAAGGCTCTCCAGCCTGCAAAAGGGAAAGAGGGTTTCTCTGCCCTCAGCAGCTCTCCAGAACAGCTTATTCTGCAACATCTATTCCAGGCAGTTTCTCTGTGTTGACAAAGCCTTTGGACAGTGAAGGTCAAACGTCTGTTGGGACCGTTCCCGCTTCCTCAGCTCTCTCGCTTGCCCAGGGACACGGGGACGCTCGGGGGTCCCACGGGGACGGGCAGTCCCCCCAGCACCCACCGCGCACCCGTGCGAGGAGAAATCCAGAGCTGCCCTGTCCAGGGTTCCCGGGGTGATGCTGCAGCAGGAACCGAGAGCCCAGCCTGTAAAACCAGACCGACTCCGAATGAATCATTCCGGGCAATGGAGCAAATCATCCACCTCTCCGAAAGGGCAGCAATTGCCGTTCCCCGGGTTGCTCTGGAGCAGCTCTTTAGGAGACAGGACTTTCTGGAGAGCATTAGGGAGCGTTATGGCTTGCCCTGGTGGGAAGGCAGTGCCGCTGGCGTGGCTGCGGGGCAGGTGCGGGCTTTTCTCCCCGGCGAGAGATTTCCCTCCCGAGGCTCAGCGAAGCTCTGCCTCTGACCTGTGGTAACGCAGCTCCTTCTGCTTCGTGCTGACAGCTCAGCCCCATGCCGCAGCCCGGGGCTTTGCTGTGGTCTAGGTGGCCCTTGAGTATGGGTTTGGTAGGCTCCACCCAGCACCTAATGAGTGTTTGCCTGCTTGGCTGGGCAATTTGGCACAATGGGCAGCCTTTGCTCAGGAGCTGCCCCAGTCTGGGAAAGATAAGGGTGTTGCAGGCCAGCTCCCAGGCGGGATGACAGAGCTGTTTGCCAGGCAGCTCCTCTGATCTGCCCAGCTCTGCTATTCCTCCCCGAGCAACCATTAATAACCCGGGTCATTACGGGGTGCTTTTCCGCTCAGAGGACTTAACAGCTCTCTAAAGTCAAAGGAGGGAGGCGGGAGGTTACGTGCTTCACCCCGGTTGCGCAACGAGCCAGGAACCAAGCCCACACCTAATCAGCGGGCCACAGCTCGCCCGGCGCTGGGAGCCCGGCCCGGGGCCAGACTGGGACTCCTCTGCGAGCCCACGGGGCACGGAGCTCACAGGCTCAGGCCTGGGCACGCTCCTCGCCAGGCTGGGGGGTGTCTGTCCTCAGGGGTCCCACTCTCCTCTGGACATCTTTGGTCTGGGCATCGTGGTCGGGGCATCACGGTCTGCTTGGCTTCGTGCAGTGGGTGCACGGAGGAGGACCAAGCTCTGTCTGCCCCATCCTGACCCAAACTCCCAGCTCTTTGTGCTCCAAAGAGTTGTTTGACCTTCACTACTGCAGCATCCCCAGACATCTTCTCAGGCTCTGGTGGGAAATAAAGTACCTGGTTGCCCTGTGCCTTTCCCCATCCCAGCCTCGTCCTCCTGCAGCGCCCATCAGCTTGTTGTGGACCCCCAGGACAAAGCTGGACCCCAGAGCTGCACGTCTCAGCCCTCCCTTGCCCAGGTAGTGACGAGGCAGAGGTGGTCCAGGACATTCCCACGTCACATTTGTGATGTCTGCATCACAAACAAGGCTCTGAAGAGAAGGCATCATTGCAATGAGGAACATCAGCCTGACACCCATGACCCGTGTTTGCCTGCACGGGCCCTCTGACCCCTGGGATAAAGGAGAAGGGGGGAACTCATGGGCTCTGGGGCAGTTCATGATGTCCTGAGCAGGGGGTGAGACCCCTGTGCTACATGAGGTTGCAGCCCCACATCCCGGCAGCCCTCGCTGGGGAAGGGGCAACCAGGGAGGCTGGCGGTGGCTTGTCCCCCTGCTCCTAACCAGTGCCAGAGGTGGTGGCGCCGAGGGCTGTGCCGGTCGCAGCAACCTCCTGCTATGAGGGATCATCCGTCCTTAAAATAGCTCTGTATCATTAGTTACATCTAATTGAAGGTGTTTTGAATGCAACCTCCACAACACACAAACCAAATGGGAAATGACATACCATCAAATTAATGCCCCCAAACCATGATAAATGACTGGTTAGATGATT
The DNA here is from genome assembly GCA_013399435.1 of Arenaria interpres. Lineage (NCBI taxonomy): Eukaryota > Metazoa > Chordata > Aves > Charadriiformes > Scolopacidae > Arenaria > Arenaria interpres. Next base: position 12,187 of record VXAK01002017.1, read on the forward strand.
AATGTTTCTATTTCTTGGTTTAAGAGAGAACAATGCCGCCTGGCCCAGCATTTATCTGCCTCGCCTGCAAAAGGTCACTAGGTATCCTCAAAATTAATAGGGCTGTTGCCTGGCTCCTACACCTGCAGGTGCCCCGTGGCTCTTGAATCTACCCAGGCTGCAGCCCAGGCGCTCGGGGATGGAGCAGGGCCAGCTGTGAGCATCACCACGCCAGAGCCGGCGAGTGATGACCCCTCTCTATCGGCCCTCGTAGTGATAGAAGAGGGGAAGGGTTTGACACTGAAAGAGGGGAGATGGAGCTGAGATGTGGGGAAGAACTTCTTTGCTGTGAGGGTGGTGAGAGCCTGGCCCAGGTTGCCCAGAGAAGCTGTGGCTGCTCCATCCCTGGAGGGGTTCAAGGCCAGGTTGGAGGGGGCTTGGAGCAACCTGGTCTAGTGGGAGGTTGCCCAGGGCAGGGGGTGGAACTGGATGATCTTTAAGGTCCCCTCGAACCCAAACCATTCTAGGATTCTATGATTCTCTGGTCCCTTTCAGCTCCATCGTTACGGACATCCCAGGCTGCCTCAGGAAATCGCTCCCCGATGGTTTGTTGGGTTGGGGTTTTGCCTTCTGAGAGGACTCGTTGCTACGCTGGCTATTTTATTAAATCATTAAAAGACACTTCTTTAATAGTTCCAGAAATACCAACTCTTCATGTGGTTGGGGCGGCTCGCTGCTCTGCACCTGGAAACGGCACAAATTCTCTCTCAGGTTCAAAGCAGCCTGGCTTCTGATACACCGCGTGTAATTAGAGATAATTGAAGCGAGAGCGTTCAAAGGAGCCCCAGGACGGGCAGAGCGGAGGAGCCGCGGCACTGGCAGCACCGCGGGGTCCATCCCACCGCGCCGGGACCCTGCCGAGCCCCCCCGGGACCCTCGGCACCGGCTCAGCCCGAGCAAGAGGGGCTGATGCCGCGGGTCTCGGCGATGTCACAGGAATTTATGGTGAAACCCTGCGGAGGGACAGCAAGCCGGGGCGAGGACGGCCACACCGCGGCCACGAGATCCCGCAGCTTGTCCCGACAAGACGCTGTTTGTGTGCGGAGATTAAAGTCTCCTCCTCGGTAGCAAGGAAATGCAAATACTGTTTAAACAGGCTGTTAATTGTTAAACCACGTTATGGAGGGGTAATAACGACTGGAACACCTTGTACTGCTAAAACGAGGCCAAGAGCTCTCCGGTCGTGGGCTCCACCAGAGGAGGATGTGTCTTGTGTACGGGCTGCGTCTGACGAAAACTACCAGGCAGAGACATGGAAATGGGGGGGAAAAATGGGAAATGACTGAAGTGTGAAAGGAGAGGCTCCAGGGGAACAGCTCTGGTGGCCGTGGCTCCCGTTCCCAAGGATCCCATGGAAAGGAAGGATGGAGAGGGCGATGGTGGGCGAAGATAATGCTGCAGATGGAAAGGTTGATTCTGCTGATGGAAAGGGTCAATCCCACTGATGGAAAGGGTCGATCTCGTTGGCTCGGCCACACACTGCGAGATGCTCCGGCTGGTGACATCAAGGCTGTGGCAGGTGCCGGCACCTCTTTGTGAGGCCAGGGGTGCTCTCAGCTGGTTGTCACCACAGGAGCAAGCTCCTTGCCCTTGCTTTGCACCATCACCCCCCTGGTCCTGCCGCATTTTGCAGTTGTTTGCCAGGGACCCAGGCCCAGAGGCAGTTGTTATCTGGAGGCTTTGCCTGCAGGATAGGTACTGTTGGGAGCCCCAGAGAGCTGGTATCCTTCAGAGACCTGGTGATGGCATCAAGGCTGGCATGATCCTCAGCAGCTTGAAGCCCTGAGAAATCCCAGTGTTGAAGGCTGGGGGGCAAAGCTGGTTCTCTGCAGCACAAGGAGGGGAGATGTTTGGAGACTCCCAGCACAGAGGGCCGCAACTCCTCCCAGCAGATCCCAACTCCTCCCAACAGGTCCCAACTCCTCCCAGCGGGTCCATTGGTTCAGCCGCAAGCAGAGGCTTCGGGCACCCCCCTGCAGATGCTGCCAGTCCCACCTCACCCTGGCAGGACATCACTGAGGGGCGTCCAGCCAAGTGCAGACCCCACCTGAGCTGGATGATGGAGTGATGCCACAGGGCACTGTCCCCAGGCCCACCCTCTTGGCTGCAGATGAAGACCAGAATATGACCTGCCGGTGCTCCAGGATGTGCACATAGGGCTTTGAGATCCACCACAGCCGTGCCAGCGCCGTATCTCCCCATCTCCCCACCGGGAGGAGGTTTTGGCAGGAGCTGCTCTCTCCTCATCCCGCCCAGGGGCTGAGCTGGGGAAGTTGTTTCCTCCCTGACCATGCTGGGAAGGAAGGGGAAAGAGCCTGACCCCAAAGACAAGGGACCCCCAGCTCCTTCCCACCAGCACGGAAAGGCCGCAGAACACCCCAAAAAGGCAGGCGTGACCCCTGCACCCCATGCCATGGGGCATCCCTGCGTGGGGAACCCGCTCCAGAGCGCAGGGAGTTTTTTTCCCTGGGTTTGGGGAAGACAGAGAAACCCCCGGGCAGAAAGCGGCTCGCTTCAGAGCTGGGTTTCGACAACCAGGAACTCGTGTATACTTTGGATTTTAATCCAATGCGGCTGGGGCCATGTGCAAGATGTAATTTAAGCTCCAGCTCGGGGTCCAAACCTTCTCCAAGTGCGGAGGTTTTGGCACTGAGGTTTTGGTTTGGTCCCAGCTTTCATGGCAAATTGAATAATCATATGAGGGAGAGGAAAGGGGAGAGAGCAAGAGGAAAAAAAAAAAAACAAAAAAAACCAAAAACACAACTATCAACAGCCCTTCCAAAAGTGGAAAGAACCAAAACACATTTTGGCTTCATCAGCTCTGAAGCGGAGTTATTTCCCTCTAGATCTGGAGCAGCCTTTCGAACAACGTTTTTCAATTTAGCGTTTTATTAAAATGAAGCCATGCCCTGGCAAACCCGCACAGAGCTGCCGCCTGCGACCACGGAGGTTCCCCCCGTGCTGCCGCGGCCGTACCCGGCTTTTTACAGCTCCTGCCTGTGCCGCTGGCACCCAAACAAACGTTTCCTTCACCGTTTCAGAGGCCTCTGGGAGCGGCTGGCGAGGAAGCACGGCGAGAGATCCCTCTGCACATATTTAAATCACCTACTGTTGTGCTAACTTTCTGGCCTTGTGTATCTTTTAATTATTCCCATGTTTATAGTTTTCTGCGGCTTAAAGGATTTTTTCCCCTTAAATGCATGTTTTCCTGACGATTAGCCCTGCTGGCTGTAAAAGCGCAGATGAGGAGCTGGAGACGGAGACGAAATCCAAACCTCCCTCCTCGCGGAGGTGCTGGCGGCTGGTCCCGGCTCATCCCGGTCCCGGCTCAGGCTCATCCCAGTCCTGGCTCAGCACCGGGACCAGCCCTGGATCAGCACCGGGACCCCTCCGTGCACGTCCTGGGCGGCAGGACCCCCCCCAGCCAAGCGAGCTGGGACCTCAATGGGGTGCATCCAGGGGTTGGGAGCAGCTGTGGGGTGAAGGATGGGCCGTGGGGCAGCCGTGGGGCACGGATCCCGTGGGCTCATGGGAGCCCAGAGCCTCCCGTGCAAGCTCAGCCCTGGAGCTCGCATGCAAGCCAGCAAATTAAAACCATGGCTGGGCGCGCTCCCCCCGCCGCCGGCTCTCCGTGCCGCCAGCCCAGGCTCACACGGACCTGCTCGGCGGTGGCCACGTCTTCGCCCTCCCTGGGGGGCCCGGTCCAGCCCCCCC